>CM029016.1:30136812-30514213 GCA_016801055.1 Panax notoginseng | reverse complement strand
AAGCCCAAAGAAAGCTACGTACTTCGGTTACCGACTTCGGTTTGCTCCCAACTTTGTATGGCTTCATTCTTCGCCGGGTCGAAAGATACTCCATGTTTGGGACACCACGTGCCCAAGGAATGCTACTTCTCAAGCCAGAACTCGCATTTCTTCAGTTTGGCATTAGCTGTTTTCACGAAGCCTTTGCAGTACCAGCTTCAAATGGCGCTCATGATCTTCACGGCTTTTGGAATGATGAGGATGTCATCAATAAAGACAACAACGAACTGATCCAAATATTCTTTGAATACACGGTTCATCATATCCATGAGGCAGCAGGAGCATTAGTCAATCCAAAAGACATTACTAAGAATTCATAATGCCCGTACCGAGTTCTGAAGGCAGTCTTTGGAATATCCTCAGTTTTTAATCTTCAGCTGATGATATCCAGAACGAAGATCGATCTTTGAAAAGAATGTGCTCCTTGCAACTGGTCAAACAGGTCATCAATGCGAGGTAGCGGATACCTATTCTTGATGGTGACATGGTTCAAATCTCGATAGTCAATACAAAGTCGCATACTCCCGTCTTTCTTCTTTACGAATAAAACAGGAGCAACCCAAGGAGACGTACTAGGACGAATAAAACCGATGTCCAACAATCCTGTAGTTGGACTTTTAACTCCTGAAGTTCAATAGGAGCCATTCGATATGGGGTTTTAGGAAATGGGCTTTGTACCGGGTTCAAGGTCAATAAAGAATTCAATTTCTCGTTCCGGGGGTAGACCGGGAAGTTCTTCAGGAAATACATCGGAAAATTCTCTAACAATAAAATATTATTCAAATCTGACTTGTCTTTGTTCAAAATCCATTACATGGGCTAAGAAAGCTTGACATCCGTTTTTCAATAAACGAATAGCTTTGTGGCTTGATATGACAGTGACTGATTTTAGTGGTTTAGTAGTTTGAATTCGTTATGACAGGTTGGTTAGGAATATGAAAACTAACAACCTTACGAAAACAATCAATTTTAGCATGATGAGTGGTTAACCAATCAATTCCTAAAATCACATCAAAAGCAAGTATCTTTAAAGAGATAAGATCAACAGGTAATGTGATAGTGCCAACTTGGATCATGCAAGATTTATAAACTGTAGATGTAACGAAGGTTTCACCCAACGGAGTTTCAACAGATAAGTTAAAGTACAATTTCTCCGGAGTCAAGTTTAAACGTTGAGCACAAGCAGGAGAGATAAAAGATAGGGTAGAACCGGTATCTAGTAAAGTATAAACTTCGCAAGAATTCAAGATTAGCTTACCCGTGATCACCTCGTTCGGGTTTCTCGCGTTTTGGCCAGTAACGACAAAACCCCTTCCAGGAACGCTGATTTCGACTTATCCGGGGATAACTTTTGGAGTCACCATCCCCGCTGTGAAACTTGGTTTGCTACAGAACACTCTCGAGCTATATGACCTTCCTTTCCACAGTTATAACATACCTTGGATTGTTGGGGCAGTTTGGGCTGATATGTCCCTCTTTCCCACATTTGTAATTACGACCGGTGGTCGTTCTCCTCCCATAGAACAGTTGATGGTTTGTGCTGACGTCTTCATGTTATGTCAATTGTTTTACCCTTCTCTTCTTGAAAATCTCCTCCCGACTCGCTCCTTCTATTATCACGACCACGATTACCACCAGAGTGGTTACCGCTTTTGTCCGAATGTTTTCCTCCTGCGGGTTTTCATTGCTTCGATGACTGCCGCCACCGGTATGACCCTGGTTGTGGTCCCTTGGTTGCACATACTCATTATCTCGCTCTAATAATTGAGCCCTGTTTACAACATCTGAATATAAAGAAAATTTATGAGAGATAAGATATTGCCGAATCTCGGGTTTTAGACCTCTCAGAAACATCCTTGTCATTCGTTCCTCATTTTCGACCAAATGAGGTGCAAACCTGGATAACTCTGCAAACTTCGCCTCGTACTGGGACACCGTCATGTTGTTTTGTTCCAGTCTAATAAACTCAACCTCCTTCATATGACGAATACTTTCAAGGAAAGTACTTGTCATTGAACAGTTTTTGAATTGTTTCCCAGGACATGTTGAGTGCGTCAGGCTGGGTACGCTTCACAGACTCCCACCAGTAGTCTGCCTCACCGCGGAACATAAATGTGGCGAATGGAACCTTCTGTTCCTCCGTGCATCCCAAGACATCAAATATCTTGGTAATTTGCTTGACCCACGTTTCCGCCATGATCGGATCCGGCTTTCCCTTAAATTCTGGTGGTCCCAATTCTTTGAACTGCTTAGCTGTGACAAACCGCGCGTTGTTATCATTTCCACCCGTATTCTGCACACGAGTCTCCCTCGTCTGATTTTGCATGAACTGCAAAAAGCTCCTAAACATTCCATCATTCATCGTTTGCTCGGTAACGTTGTTTACAGGAGGAATATTGCCTTCCTGTTGCACGTTCCCCTGGGTAGTGATCAAAGGTGTCTCCACGGTCTGATTTACTCCATTATTAACGTTCTCAGCTGCCATTCTTAAATACTGCCATAAAACAAGGGTTAATAGTCATGTCATATATTTCCCTATACTCTGACGACCAAATAAACACCAAATAAACTTAGTCAAGTCATACTAGCGAAGGAATTCCCCGTCTCTCCCCTCCTAGTTCTTGTCTCACATCTCAGCCAGGGATCATATCCCTAAGCTCTGATACCAACTGTGACGCCCCCAGAATAGGTATACAACACCCATTCTGAGTCGCCAAATACATGGTACAGAAAGCAAACTACAACTTCAATAATACAATTGTCGTGCAAAATACGACAACACATACTGTGAGTTTAAATACAAATATTGTCTTCTAGACAATATCCACACTCAAATAAATCCTCATTACAATTATTCAAACACTATTTTACAGAAATAGTGAGGACTGCTAATACATCTTTCTAGAACCATCACTCCATACCCCGACTAGATCCTGCTATGTTCTCACCTCCTGAGAAGAAAAATGGAACAAAAAGGAAAAGGGTGAGCTCAACTAGCCCAGTAAAGAATATTATGACTAAGATAATATACAACAAATTATCGTTAGTCTTCAACAGGGAAAAATCTGATAAAATATAATCGACAACAAGTTTTAGATCAACAACTGCAGCGGAAACAGCAAACCATTAGAAGAGTCAAGTAGAGAAAGAATTCTACTATCTTCTAAGATTTAAAAGTCCATCATCAATATTTTATCCCTGTAACATCAATTAATAATCATCTTTAACCAAATATTCATCTTTGCACTACAGGCCAAAGATATTCATTTGTATCATCAGTCGGTCATGTTCATCTCAACACCTGTTCATCTTTGCACTACAGGCCAAAGATATTCATCAAGTAATTATACATCTTTGCACTACAAGCCAAAGATATTCAGTAATATCATCATTTAGGACTGAGGATGATGAAAAATATCTTAAAGAGAACGAATCCAATGAGACAGAAGGACAAATAGTAGGGATTCGTATAACAGTTTATCCAAGATCAATAATACTTCATAATAATCAATTGTGAAGCAGAATTCAAAAATAAAGATCAAAACATGGATACAATCAAAGATAGTAAACATAATAGACATCTTGGACAAAAAGGGAAAATTTTATTTTTTGGTGAATAGTGCCGTATTCGTGAATAGTGCCGTATACGTGAATAGTGCCGTATACGTGAATAGTAACCCCCGACACAAAAAGTTTTAAATTTGATAAAAACTCATATCAATATTTCAGCATAATGATATTGAAGAAAATAATATCATTAAGAAGAAAATAATATCCCTTACCTCAAAATATCAGTACTTCTGGTCGGAATACCGGTATAAGGCTGAAAGAAACTTGCTCTGATGAATAGAAACTCTCAAAGTATCAAAATACTCACAAAATACACTCAATAATCTAGAGAGAGAAAGAGAGAAAACTTGTTTCTGGTGTGATTTTCAATTCTAACTTAGCCCTCTATTTATAGGAAAATTTTGGTAGGTTTGACCTGCAACCTGATGGCTTTACCTGCTACTATTCCCACCCACCACATTTGAAATATAATTCAGCACATTTCTTCACCAACCACAAGTGGGGCCCACCAATTCTAGAATTTTCCACCAAAATGATAAACTCCGAAAATTCAACAATTTCTGAACCAGTCATCTTGTAAAATTCGTAATAAATCATACGTTCATTTTTAACGGTTCAAAATTTGTGGACATATACTCAACTTATATATGTATAACATATCCAAAAATTACCACGATCCAACGGTCGGATTAAAAATTATAACCCCCGCAAACTATCTCAAAAACCCTGATTTTTAATACCTCCATTCCGACAAAAATACTGACAAAAACCTCAACATTAACTCCTTCATTTTTAACCACAAAAATATATCCCTCATTTATATCCACATAAAATAAATATTTCCTTATCATATGAATCAATAATTAATTATTCACAAATAATATTACAGAATCACATTTATGACAACCAGGCGTTCCCAGGAAAGAGGGGGCTTTCCAATAAGGATTTCTCCTTACTGGCGCGCAATTAGATGACCAAACCTCTCCTTAGACAGAACTTTCTAGACATTGCCAATAATGTTATCTAATAATATTATTCAAATAATATGAATTATTGATCTGATAAATGAAAATACTGTGCAGCAACAATTATTGAAACAATAATAATATAAAATATCAACGCAGCAATTATTGAATCAATAAAATATTGAATAATAACTACTGTAACAATTATTGAGTAGTGCCTTCTTACGTAAGAATCAATAATTGGTGCAATACCGTGTGCTACTGTATTTTAACCACCGGGTATTCCAACAGTATTAACGGTAACAACTACGCCGTTATTTATAAACAACTTATACTTGTCGTTTTCTTCATCCAATCGCTTTCCGTTATGGGGCCCACACAAGGCTGCGTCGTCGTACGAATATTCCCCGACAGCAAGAATATTCCACGACCAACCGAATATTCACCGACCAAAAATAAATATTTTATAACCACTTGCTTATTTTGCAAAATTTGCACATTTCACCCATAACCAAAGTATTATATCAAATTAACCCCTTATTATTCACAATAATATTTAGAGAAAATTTGATTTTATTCATTAATAAGTCGGGGTCTTACAAATATGATTAAGGAAAAGTAAGATAAAAGCTTATGTTAAAATTTTAACATAGCTTGAATGTTAGCCTTGAAGGGTAAATGAAAAAAATTATAATTTTAAAATGATTAATTAGTATTACTAATATAAAGTGATTATATGAATATGGGAATAGATATGTAATAACTTATTAAGCCAATTAGAGCTAATTAAGTTAATGAATTAATGGAACAAAAAAGAAAAGTTACATAACCTATAATTATATATTAGGTGTGAAAATGTAATAACCTAAGAGTTATGGTATTAAAGAACATTAGTATTTAAAACATATACTAACCCTGAGGGATTTATTTTATACATCTCAATTAATTAATTTTATAACTTAATTAAAGCAAGTCTAGTTGGGTTATAAAATTAAATGTACATAAGTAATTATTTAAATTCTAAATGAGTGGAATAGAAACCCTAAATAAATGATTAGGGTAAGATAAAAAGTGTTGGACCATGTTAGTTAGCAAAGCCCAAACAAATGAATTTAAAAGCCTAAGTTTTAGCCTATTAGTTAAGGGACATTTTGGTCATTTGATTAAGCAAAATATTACATTAAAAATAAAACAAAAGTGAGGCCATGTGAAGGAGATGGGGAGCATGTGATGGCCATGTAAAGGAGATGGAGATTTGCTAGAGATTTTGCATACTTACATACGTCATATGTATAGATTTTTATAGTTTATAAATAGATGGCCTCATTTGCTAAGAGAAGAGTTTGCTTTCATTTTTATTTTCCTTAGTTCCATAAAGAGAGAGAGAGAGAGCAAATATTTTAGAGAGAGAAAGGAGGGGTTGCTTAAATATATAGAGAAGAGGTGAGATTTGGTGTATCTTCAAGCTCCGTAGCAAACCTTAGAAGGAGAAGAAGAAGAGTTCATCAAAACAAGGTTTAAAACTTTCTTAAAACTAACATATTTAGATCTATGTGATTTATTGTGGTTGTTTTTGCTACAATGATGAGTTTATGATAATAAACCTTATAATACTAGATTTATATGTTTTATGATGTTTTATGCTTATATTTAACCATTTCATGTATTGAAAAGCTTGGAAAACAAAAAGGAACCAAAACAGTTTTCTAGCCAAAAACCTTAAAACTTTAGCCCACTTTGAGGCTCTACCATTTGAAATCTACAAATTATTTTTGAGATCGGTCAAAAACGTGAGTTAGATACATGAGTTATCTAATGAACCCAAGTGGTAGCACTCAAAAATATTAAACCAATCAACCATAGCCTCATTATTTCCAAAACTGTCCGAACAGCCAAAAATCTGGAAAACCCATTGAGTTCATTGGCCACTTTTTGGTACGGGCTGTTTCGGCCACTTTAAGAGTTTTAAAATTTCTGAAAAAATTTGAAATGATAATATGATGAGTTATATAAAACTGGTCCAAAAATAGAGATTTTTGGATGTGTAGAATGAAAGTTATGGATTTTACAAGAAATGACTATTTTAAAAGTGGACAAAAATAACTTTTTGTATGTAACTCCAAAAATTATGAAATTTATACTAGAGGTAGAGTATCATGGCAGGAGCATACCCTGAAAATATCAGAATTTTTAGACAAATTTTTGATTTATGAATAATGTTGCAAGATACGATTGTTTTGGTCATTTTAAAAATAGTAAATGAAATCCAAAAATTCCAAAAAAAATTATGTTCATCATGATACCATATAATGATATTTTACAGAACATAAATATTTTTGGAATTGATTTGATATTTTTCATGTAAATGATTGAGTTATGAATAAATGAATAAAATAAGTAATGTGATGTTATAAAGGGTAAAAAATATAATTTCTTTTGACCAAAGACCCTTGATATAAGGTAATCAAATTTTTAGAGGATATTTTGGTCATTTTTAATAAAATGTTATATTTATAACATTTTAGGTTTATTAAATGAATGAATTAGTAAAGGATAAACAATTAGAATAAATTATTTATTAGTTTAATAAATGATTAAAATATTATTAAGAGCTTAATAATATTAGATTAAGATATTATTAAGTAATTAATAATATTTAGATTAAAATATTATTAAATAATTAATAATATTAGATAATGATTAAAATATTATTAAATAACTAATAATATTATATTAAAATATTATTAAATGATTAATAATATTAGATTAAAGTTAAATTAAAATATTATTAAATGATTAATATTATGATATTAAAGTTAAATTAAAATATTATTAAATGATTAATAATATTAGATTAAAATATTATTAAATGATTAATAATATTAGTTAAGGATTAAAATATTATTAAATGATTAATAATATTATGAAGTAAATAAGATATTATAAAATGATTAATAATATTATGAAGTGAGTAAGATATTATTAAATGATTAATAATATTTGTGAATGATTTGAATATTATTAAGTGGTTAATAATATGGAAAAAAAAGAAATAAAATATTATTAAGTGATGGAATATTATTTGATATTAATAGGAGTTTAAGATAATAGTTATGTGATAGAATATTATCGAAGGATTATAATATTGCTAATGATTTATGATAGTATCTAATGTTAAGGAAATAATGTTAGGGCGTATAATGTTAAGGTTAGTTAACCTGGGATGATGTTACAATCATGTATTTAAAGTATGTTTTTATTAAGGAAATGTAATGAATGATGTAATTTATAATGAATGGGTAGTTAGATGTAATATGTATGATGTATTGTGAGCACCGAATTCGAGGTTTGAGGAACCCGAATTTAGGGGTGTCACAAGTATACGTGATCTAACAAGTAATATATGATAAGTTGAGTGCCGAACCCACGAGGAATTATTACTAATATTTACTAAGTACCGACTTTATATCGCTTCAGTCTTATTTAAACAGCTAAATAAAAGAAAATTAATTTAACTACTTAATTCTAATTAAAAAAGTAATTAAATGGCTAATGACCGGTATCTAAGGCGCTACAAGCTAAGATCATAACTTCCCCCACCACGCAAGTAATCTGTCAAATACTTGGCGTGTAATGCTTCATTAAATATCCTAACTCTTCCTTTGGTCTTAGTGGTCACAATGGATCGCCAACTGATAATTCACAAGTGCTCATACGCCTCCTCCAAGGTGCATATCATTAAAAATATCCTCTCTAGATCTACCCAAAGGGAATAGAACAAAAAAGAACATCCTAGCTAAATAATCCGACATATTCCTATGTGAATTAATCATAGACAAGGAATTAAAACTTAGGTTCTCAATTAGGTCACACATGGCATACAAGTATATTCCTATTTTATACACAAATTATACAATCCATTTATGTAGACAGATCATAATCACATTGTGACGCCCCCAAAATAAGTCCATTCCACCCAACCCATTCTGAGTCACCAAATACATGGTACAGAAAATAACTACAACTTTATTATTATAATTGTCGTACAAAATACAACAACACATATACTGTGAGTTTAAATACAAATATTTTCATCTAGACAGTATTCAAACTCAAATGGAGTCCTCATTACAATTATTGATACACTATCTTACAAAATAGTGAGGACTACTAAAACAACTATCTTGAACCATCATTCCATATTCCGACTAGTTCCCGCTATATTCTCGCCTCCTGAGAAGAAAAATAGAAGAGCTCACCTAGCCCAGTAAAGAATATTATGACTAAGATAATGTAGAACAAATTATCCTTAGTCCTCAACAGGAAAAAATCTGATAGAATATAATAGACAACAAGTTTTAGATCAACAACTGCAGCGGAAACAACAATTCATTAGAAGAGTTAAGTAGAGAATGAAATCTACTATCATCTATGAATTTTAAAGTCCATCATCAATATTTTATCCCTGTAACATCAATCATCAAATATTCATCTTTGCACTACGGGCCAAAGATATTCATTTATATCACCAGTTGGTCATGTTCATCTCAACACCTGTCCGTCTTTGCACTACGGGCCAAAGATATTCATCAAATAATCATTCATGTAAGACCCCGAATTTTATGAAATAAAAGTATTCAATTTTTCTTATAATTACTATTCAGAAAATGGTTAAATTGATAAAAGCTTAAAGTTATGGATGAAATATGAATTTTTTTTTTTCAAAATAAGCAAGTGGTTATAAAATAATCATTGTTGTCGGGGACTATTCGTTTGGTCGTGGAATATTCTTTCTGTCGGGGAATATTCGTACGACGACACAGTTATTTGTGGGCCCCATAACGAATAACTGTCGGGTGAAGAAAACGACAAATTTGAGTTTTTACAAATAACGGCGTAGTTGTTACCGTTAACACTATTGGAATACCCGTTGGTTAAAATACAGTAATACGCGTTATTGCACAGTAGCACACGGTATTGCACAGTATTTTTAAAATTATTGATTCTTACGTAAGAAGGCACTACTCAATAATTGTTACAGTAATTACTGTTCAATATTTTACTTTATTGATTCAATAATTGCTGCGTTGATATTTTATATTATTTTTGTTTCAATAATTGTTGCTGCACAGTATTTCCTATTATCAAATCAATAATTCATATTATTTGAATAATATTATTAGATAACATTATTGGCAATGTCTAGAAAGTTCTGTCTAAGGAGAGGTTTGGTCATCTAATTGCGCGCCAGTAAGGAGAAATCCTTATTGGAAAGCCCCCTCTTTCCTGGGAACGGCCTGGTTGTCATAAATGTGATTCTGTAATATTATTTGTGAATAATTAATTATTGATTCATATGATAAGAAAATATTTATTTTATGTGGATATAAATGAGGGATATATTTTTGTGGTTAAAAAATGAAGGAGTTAATGTTGAGATTTTTATCCGTATTTTTGTCAGAATAGAGGTATTAAAAATTAGGGTTTTTGAGATATTTTGCGGGGGTTATAATTTTTAATCCGACCGTTGGATCGTGGTAATTTTTGGATATGTTATACATATATAAGTTGAGTATATGCCCACAAATTTTGAACCGTTAAAAATGAACGTATGATTTATTATGAATTTTACGAGATGACTGGTTCAGAAATTGTTGAATTTTCGGAGTTTATCATTTTGGTGAAAAATTCTAGAATTGGTGGGCCCCACTTGTGGTTGGTGAAGAAATGTGCTTAATTATATTTCAAATGTGGTGGGTGGGAATAGTAGCAGGTAAAGCCATCAGGTTGCAGGTCAAACCTACCAAAATTTTCCTATAAATAGAGGGCTAAGTTAGAATTGAAAATCACACCAGAAATAAGTTTTCTCTCTTTCTCTCTCTAGATTATTGAGTGTATTTTGTGAGTATTTAGATACTTTGAGAGTTTCTATTCATCAGAGCAAGTTTCTTTCAGCCTTATACCGGTAAGTACTGATATCTTGAGGTAAGGGATATTATTTTCTTCTTAAATGATATTATTTTCTTCAATATCATTATGTTGAAATATTGATATGAGTTTTTATCAAATTTGAAACTTTTTGTGTCGGGGTTACTATTCATTTATACGGCACTATTCACGTATACGACACTATTCACGAATACGGCACTAATCATCGAAAAATAAAATTTTTCCTTTTTGTCCAAGATGTCTATTATGGTTACTATCTTTGATTGTATCCATGTTTTGATCTTTATTTTTGAATTCTACTTCACAATTGATTATTATGAAGTATTATTGATCTTGGATAAACTGTTATACGAATCCCTACTATTTGTCCTTCTGTCTCATTGGATTCGTTCTCTTTAAGATATTTTTCATCATCCTCAGTCCTAAATGATGATATTAATGAATATCTTTGGCCTGTAGTGCAAAGATGTATGATTACTTGATGAATATCTTTGGCCTGTAGTGCAAAGATGAACAGGTGTTGAGATGAACATGACTGACAGGTGATACAAATGAATATCTTTGGCCTGTAGTGCAAAGATGAATATTTGGATAAAGATGATTATTAATTGATGTTACAGGGATAAAATATTGATGATGGACTTTTAAATCTTAGAAGATAGTAGAATTCTTTCTCTACTTGACTCTTCTAATGGTTTGCTGTTTCCGTTGCAGTTGTTGATCTAAAACTTGTTGTCGATTATATTCTATCAGATTTTTTCCTGTTGAAGACTAACGATAATTTGTTTGTATATTATCTTAGTCATAATATTCTTTACTGGGCTAGTTGAGCTCACCCTTTTCCTTTTTGTTCTATTTTTCTTCTCAGGAGGTGAGAACATAGCAGGATCTAGTCGGGGTATGGAGTGATGGTTCTAGAAAGATGTTTTAGCAGTCCTCACTATTTCTGTAAAATAGTGTTTGAATAATTGTAATGAGGATTTATTTGAGTGTGGATATTGTCTAGAAGACAATATTTGTATTTAAACTCACAGTATGTGTTGTCGTATTTTGCACGACATTTGTATTATTGAAGTTGTAGTTTGCTTTCTGTACCATGTATTTGGCGACTCAGAATGGGTGTTGTATACCTATTTTGGGGGCGTCACAGTTTGTATCAGAGCTTAGGAATATGATCTCTGGCGGAGATCGGGGAATACAACTAGGAGGGGAGAGATGAGTAAATCCTTCGCTAGTGTGTCCTACCTAAGCTTATTTGTTGGTCAGTCATAATATTGGGATATTATGTGATATGTTAATTTGTTTAATTAACCCTTGTTTTATGGCAGTATTTGAGAATGGCAGCTGAGAATGCTAACAATGGAGTGAATGAGAGTGTGGGGATACCTCTAATCACTAACCGTGATAATGTGATGTCAGACGAAGAAGGAATTAGAGATATCCATGTGGTGAGTGAAGAATTGATAGTTACACCCGAGATAGTCGTAGAGGTAACAGCTGAGACTGAGGAAGAAGAGGAAGAAGAAGTACCAGATGAAAGTTTATTAGAGGTATTATATGATCAAAATGTAGAATTTCAAAATCGTATTCATGAGTTAGAAGAGCAGGCAGAAGAACGACAGGCGGTCGTGGAACAAAAGGATGCAACAATTCAAGCTTGTGTTACCCGATATGTGATGCTTGAACAGAAGCATTCTTTGGCAGAGTATAAGATGATAAAAATAGAATTTGAGCTGAAAGAAGAAAAAACTGAACGAGTGAGAATAAGTGATGCATGGGCAAAAGCCGCACGACACGTGGATATTGTGGAAAGAGATGTTCGATCTAAGAAGGCTAAAATAGATGATATGAATTTCTCTTTTTGGAAAGCAATTGGGAGAACCCAACATCGAGTTTTGAATTACCCTGTACATAGCGGTCAACCTGAATCCGATATGGATCGAAGATTGATGATTCAGATCATGAATGAGGAGTACGAAGAGGCAGTTGAGGGAGGAATATGTCCTTTAGAAAGGTATATTCCAACGGTAATGATGACGCCAAATGCTGCTCCAGACAAGTCAAAGCCGAGTAGTTCGAGGAATGGCGGTTGTCATGACTTCCCAACAAATGAGGAACCCAAATGAAGTTATCATGGGAGATGAGCAATGGAGAAATCATGATGATCTGAGAGATAGAATCTGAAATAGAAGCAAGGTATTCTCAACTCTTCGAAATACCAGGTACGTAAATTTCGGGGACGAAATTTCATAAGGAGGGGAGATTGTAAGACCCCGAATTTTATGAAATAAAAGTATTTAATTTTTCTTATAATTACTATTCAGTAAATGGTTAAATTGATAAAAGTTTAAAGTTATGGGTGAAATATGAATTTTTTTTTTCAAAATAAGCAAGTGGTTATAAAATAATCATTGTTGTCGGGGAATATTCGTTTGGTCGTGGAATATTCTTTCTGTCGGGGAATATTCGTACGACGACACAGTTATTTGTGGGCCCCATAACGAATAACTGTCGGGTGAAAAAAACGACAAATTTGAGTTTTTACAAATAACGGCGTAGTTGTTACCATTAACACTATTGGAATACCCGTTGGTTAAAATACAGTAATACGCGTTATTGCACAGTAGCACACGGTATTGCACAGCATTTTTAAAATTATTGATTCTTACGTAAGAAGGCACTACTCAATAATTGTTACAGTAATTACTGTTCAATATTTTACTTTATTGATTCAATAATTGCTGCGTTGATATTTTATATTATTTTTGTTTCAATAATTGTTGCTGCACAGTATTTCCTATTATCAGATCAATAATTCATATTATTTGAATAATATTATTAGATAACATTATTGGCAATGTCTAGAAAGTTCTGTCTAAGGAGAGGTTTGGTCATCTAATTGCGCGCCAGTAAGGAGAAATCCTTATTGGAAAGCCCCCTCTTTCCTGGGAACGGCCTGGTTGTCATAAATGTGATTCTGTAATATTATTTGTGAATAATTAATTATTGATTCATATGATAAGAAAATATTTATTTTATGTGGATATAAATGAGGGATATATTTTTGTGGTTAAAAAATGAAGGAGTTAATGTTGAGATTTTTATCCGTATTTTTGTCAGAATGGAGGTATTAAAAATCAGGGTTTTTGAGATATTTTGCGGGGGTTATAATTTTTAATCCGACCGTTGGATCGTGGTAATTTTTGGATATGTTATACATATATAAGTTGAGTATATGCCCACAAATTTTGAACCGTTAAAAATGAACGTATGATTTATTATGAATTTTACGAGATGACTGGTTCAGAAATTGTTGAATTTTCGGAGTTTATCATTTTGGTAGAAAATTCTAGAATTGGTGGGCCCCACTTGTGGTTGGTGAAGAAATGTGCTTAATTATATTTCAAATGTGGTGGGTGGGAATAGTAGCAGGTAAAGCCATCAGGTTGCAGGTCAAACCTACCAAAATTTTCCTATAAATAGAGGGCTAAGTTAGAATTGAAAATCACACCAGAAACAAGTTTTCTCTCTTTCTCTCTCTAGATTATTGAGTGTATTTTGTGAGTATTTAGATACTTTGAGAGTTTCTATTCATCAGAGCAAGTTTCTTTCAGCCTTATACCGGTATTCCGACCAGAAGTACTGATATCTTGAGGTAAGGGATATTATTTTCTTCTTAAATGATATTATTTTCTTCAATATCATTATGCTGAAATATTGATATGAGTTTTTATCAAATTTGGAACTTTTTGTGTCGGGGTTACTATTCATGTATACAGCACTATTCACGTATACGACACTATTCACGAATACGGCACTAATCATCGAAAAATAAAATTTTTTCTTTTTGTCCAAGATGTCTATTATGGTTACTATCTTTGATTGTATCCATGTTTTGATCTTTATTTTTGAATTCTACTTCACAATTGATTATTATGAAGTATTATTGATCTTGGATAAACTGTTATACGAATCCCTACTATTTGTCCTTCTGTCTCATTGGATTCGTTCTCTTTAAGATATTTTTCATCATCCTCAGTCCTAAATGATGATATTAATGAATATCTTTGGCCTGTAGTGCAAAGTTGTATGATTACTTGATGAATATCTTTGGCCTGTAGTGCAAAGATGAACAGGTGTTGAGATGAACATGACTGACAGGTGATACAAATGAATATCTTTGGCCTGTAGTGCAAAGATGAATATTTGGATAAAGATGATTATTAATTGATGTTACAGGGATAAAACATTGATGATGGACTTTTAAATCTTAGAAGATAGTAGAATTCTTTCTCTACTTGACTCTTCTAATGGTTTGCTGTTTCCGCTGCAGTTGTTGATCTAAAACTTGTTGTCGATTATATTCTATCAGATTTTTCCCTGTTGAAGACTAACGATAATTTGTTTGTATATTATCTTAGTCATAATATTCTTTATTGGGCTAGTTGAGCTCACCCTTTTCCTTTTTGTTCCATTTTTCTTCTCAGGAGGTGAGAACATAGCAGGATCTAGTCGGGGTATGGAGTGATGGTTCTAGAAAGATGTTTTAGCAGTCCTCACTATTTCTGTAAAATAGTGTTTGAATAATTGTAATGAGGATTTATTTGAGTGTGGATATTGTCTAGAAGACAATATTTGTATTTAAACTCACAGTATGTGTTGTCGTATTTTGCACGACATTTGTATTATTGAAGTTGTAGTTTGCTTTCTGTACCATGTATTTGGCGACTCAGAATGGGTGTTGTATACCTATTTTGGGGGCATCACAATTCATCTTTGCAATACAGGCCAAAGATATTCAGTTATATCACCATTTAGGACTGAGGATGATAAAAATATTTTTAAGAAAACGAATCCAGAGAGATAAAAAGACAAAAATTAGGGATTCGTACTTCGGTTTATCTAAGTTCAAAAATACTCCATAATAATCAATTGTGGAGCAGAATTCAAAAATGAAGATCAAAACATAGATCCAATCAAAGATAGGAACAATAACAGACAATCTTGGACATAAAAAAAGAAAATTTAATTTTTCTGTGAATAGTGTCGTATTCGTGAATAGTGTCGTATACGTGAATAGTAACCCCGACACTAAAATGTAGAAATTTCATAAGAAAAATTATCATACTTCGTGAATAGTATTCGTGAATAGTAACTCGTGAATAGTAACTCATGAAAAATAACTCGTGAAAAGTAACCCCAACATGAAAAGGTAAAAATTTCATAATAAAATTCATACCAATATTCTGGTATAATGATATTGAAAGAAATAATATCATTTACTAAAAAAATAGCATCTCTTACCTCAAAAGGATAGTGCTTCTGACTGAAATATCGGATATAATATTGAAGGAGACTTGCACCGTATAGCAACACTCAAAGTATCAAAATACTCACAAAAATATACTCGATAATATAGAGAGAAAACTTCAGTTTCTGGTGTTAATTTTAATTCTAACCTAAGCACCCTATTTATAGAAAAATGCGTAGAACACCAAACTAGAAAATTTAATAAAATATTATTATTTTAAAAAAAAATTCCTACGCACACCTTAGAAATCTGATTTTAGAATTTTACACATGCAAGTGGGGCCCACCAACATGAAAAAAATATTTTATAACAAAATCAATTCAGACCCAATATTTCGAAACTTCAATAATTCATAATAAATAGCCATTTTATCAGAAAAAATTGAATCTTATATCCATTTTATAGGAAATTTAATTCTCTACAACTTTGCAGAAGAAAGTTTTTCCAAATTCCAAACAGAAAATGACTGAAATCCACATACGGATGATTTTGCAGGCTATAATCAAATTTCAGTCAAAAATAGGGTCCATCAACATGTTTAACATGTGTTTAGCATTTATTATAACAAAAATACTCGTTCTCCTCATTTATTCATATATCACACATTCATTGTAAAAATATCACCATTATTATATTATTATATTATCGCATTATATATTTATAATGTAATATAATAATATATTTGAATGAATTATTTTATCAGAAAAGATAAAATATCAATTTTTAACAATTGTCACTTTTCTAAAAATTCCTTCATTTATATCCACATAAAATAAATATTTTTCTTATCATATAAATCAATAATTAATTATTCACAAATAATATTACAGAATCACAATAATGACAACCAGGTCATTTTCAGGAAAGAGGGGGTCTTCCGGTAAAAATTTCTCCTTACTGGCGCACAATTAAATAACCTCTCCTAGACAGAACTTCCTTAGACATTGCCAATAATGCTATCTAATAATATTATTTAAATAATATAAATTATTGATCTGATAATTTGAAATACTATGCAATGACAATTATTAAATCAACAATATAAAATATCAACGCAGCAATTATTGAATCAATAAAATAAAATATTAAATAGTAATTATTGTAACAATTATTGAGTAGTGACTTCTTACGTAAGAATCAATAATTAGTGCAATACCGTGTGCTACTGTGCAACACCGCGTATTACTGTATTTTAACCATCGAGTATTCCAACAGTGTTAACGGTAACAACTACGCCGTTATTTATAAAAACTCATACTTGTCGTTTTCTTCATCCAGTCGCTTTCTGTTATGGGGACCACAAAAGGCTACGTCGTCGTACGAATATTCTCCGACAGCAAGAATATTCCACGACCAAACGAATATTCCCCGACAACAATGAATATTTTATAACCACTTGCTTATTAGAAAATATTTGCTCATTTTACCCATAACTAACCACATTAATCAAATCAACCCCTTACTATTTTAAAATAATAAATAGAAAAAATTTTATTTTATTCATAAAAGTTGGGGTCTTACACACATGCCAACATATTAAGGTATAAATCTACAATCCATTTCCCAATTTCTTATAGATTTCCAAATTAATCACTAATTCCTTAACAATTAAACATTAAGCATAAATATATTGAGCCAAACCATATGGTGCCAACCAAAGGAGAAAGAAAATCAATTCAACTTAACAATGGATTCCATTATAATCTTAAAACCAATAATTAGTTCATAGCTTTTAAACTAAACATCAGTAGCAATATATACAATAGTTATAGATTACAAAATCAAAGGAAATAAATAGAGAAGAATAAACTCTGTCAAAGTATTCTTCAATCTCCAAGAATCCCTTCAAATTATGCTTTCCAATCCGTGTTGCTAAGTTGCTCTTGAGTTCCATGAAATCTAAGTCATCACCCTAATCTATCTAAGTTATGTACAAAAGTTGAGAGAGAAATGCTAAGTTCTAAGTTATGGAAAGAGAGTTCTATATGGAGATATCTCCTATGTAGAAGGAAGCTGTTGATATATATCTCCCTTTTTTTTGCTAGGTCATTTTCTCTATTCTCTACCTGGGAACCGGAGTTGGCACTGCGGCGGCGGGTTTTAGCTTTGTTCAGGCGCTGCAGCGCTGGCTATAGAGACAACACATTAATGAAGCACTGCAGAGTCAGTTCACTGAAGAAATGGAGCACTGGCTCCTGGGCTTTGCTGACATAGGAAGGCGCTGCGGTGCCACTTTATAAAGGGAATGAGGCGCTGTAACGCCACTTGCAATAAAATGACAACTTTGCCCCTTAAAAGCTAGAAATGACCTGAAAACCCCTACAAAATATATTTTAAGCAAAGTAATAACAAAAACACTATAAAAGCAATATAAAATATGAAGAACATGCAACTTCTTAAGTATTGAAGGATCCGATTTGCATATATAAATGTCACTCATCAAATACCCCCAAACTTAAGTTTTTGCTTGTCCCTAAGCAAAAATATCTTAACAAGAGCATCAAAAATTTATATACAACCCACGATTCAAACAATAACTCGATATATACTCGCACAATGGCTTCTAAACTCAAAACATCTAACTCAAGATGAAGCAAAATACAATCATGTGTAAAACTTTAATTTAATTGCTAGTTTAAAACTGCTTTTGATCCAATTCGGTGCTTGTGTGAATACCAACTACTCTAACTAGCCAAAGCCCAAATAAACTTACATAATCAACCGCATAAAGAAAATGTTAACTATTAAAACTAATGTTACATCAAGCTTTTAGAACAAGACAACACATGCAAGAACGGATCTCAAGAGTATTAGCATGCAAACATCTAAATTTGACTTGTCCAATGCATAATTACCTTAGGTTATTCAGAGCTACTCATGTAACAAGTGTTCAATCAATAACTCCCAAACTCGATGGCTTTAGGGCATTAGGTGTAAAACACCCCTATAGATCTATTAGCTCAAGTAACAAAGGCCACGTAATCAAACTTAAGTCAAACTAGCAATTTTATTCCTTATATTTTAACTATTTAACCTCAAGCATGACCGTGAAATGTCTAATTACATTAGGCTATTCAGGGTTGCCCATGTAACGAGTGTTAGATCAGTGACTCCTAAACCAATCAGCTTTAGGGCACTAGGTGTAGAACACCCTTAAGGATTTAATAACTCGAGTAACAAAGGCCACGTAATTAGACTTAGTCAAACTGAAGTTTTTTTTTAATATATATATATATATATATATATATATATATATATATATATATATAACCGGCATGCCAACACTACAAGAGTTCCCATTACTTATAAAAGTGCCTAAACTAAATTACCATTGATTCACTTAAGTTAAACAGAGTTAATGCATTTTCAAAAGTATTTAATCATACAAAGTATTTTCTGAATTCTAACTAGCCATAGCAGGAGGCATGTGCTCAATAAAAGAAAGGATCACTATACAGCCTCAAACTAGCAACTGAGTTTAAAGGAAAACTACAACAACATAGTATATTACCTTATTCCGAATTAGAACTAACCAACGAACTCTTCATTAGCTACAATCAAAATATACCCAAAAAATTATAATAAACCCTTGCAATAATATAACAGCTCAAAATAGGGTCTAATAAAGCCATCGCATGGCATAAAAAGATAGAAGCCATAGCATGGCATAAAAGATAAATACGCATCTATTCATAACTATGAAAGTCATAACATAGATAGAAATAAGCATTCATACATAATCCATGCATCAAAAACCAATAAACCATGGCTGCAAATAATACAATACTATGCAATCCAAAATAAATAAAGTAGGAATAATAACGTACTGATGGCATCCTAATACATCATGGCATAATAAAGCAAAGCTGATAAGAAAAGTTGATAACACCCCCAAGCTTAAAATGGGCAATGCCCTCATTGGCTAGCATGTATATATCAATATGAGAGGGTATCCCTGAAGGTGAGATCACTTGGTGTCGTTGCCGTCGTCATCCGTAGTAGGAGATGGTGGTGGATATGGAGGGAATACTGGATGCTGAGAAAACTGGAATGGCATAGAATTTGCCTCGTCCCCACCATATGATGCGTAAATATTGGCCATGGTGGTGGAAAACTCAACTTGGTACTACATCATCAAGTTCTGCCTCTAAGAAACCACTGCAATATGCCTCAAATGCCTCTTCGATCTCTGAGCTTTTAAATCCACCATCTGGTGCAGAAGGCTCAGGGATGCGAGAATGTCTGCCACTGATCCTACTACTGCTGTGTGAGACTCTTTTGAAGGTGGAGGCTTGATGGCAGGGAGATAGCCCTCACCTCACTCTTGAGAATATGCCCCATCCCAGACATTAAATCGTGAAATAACAACATGATCTATAACTGACATAGGTGACTGGGCGATCTCATTAGCTCGACACTATATGTTTACCCTTTTGCACAGCCTAGTGATCAGCGACGGGTGTGGAAGTCCCCCAAAAGTGTTGCCCTTGATGGCCTTGATCAAAATAGATTCTTGTATGAGAGATCCCACATCGACCTTGAGCTTGGTAACTGATAAGTAGGTTTTACACCTACTTATTGAATACCAATTCACGCGAACTATGCCCATCTCAAGTACATTTTAGTGTGTTTTAGTTGCATTTCATGTTATTTTGCATTGCATATACTTAAAACTCCTTTTGGTGAAATAGTGCAGGAAACAGCCTAATTTGGTGGAATTAGAAGGCACGAGGCGAATGGACGCATGAAGCGAGGCACAAGCTGGGATATGCGTGGCATGAGGATCAAGTGGAGCAAAAGACTAAGCGTGGATGGACAAAGGAAGGAGTAGCGAAACAGATCAGTAGCAGCAGCAAAGCACAGGATGCAGAATTCAGGAGTCGCACGGTCGCGCGGCTATACAGGCTAAAACACGCGCGCCCGCGCCATCAACCGAACATAACTTATTTTGCAGACGCGCGCCCGCGCCTTGTTTTCAAAGGGATCTCGCGCGGCCGCGCGCGACATTGACTGTAGTTGTTGACTTTATTTTAAAATTCGAAATTTAAAGCGTAACTGAGAGGGGGTTCAATTAGGGCTTATATATTAGACGTATTTTCAATATGTAAGGGGGATACCACCCATTGGGGGAACAACACGCTACTGTTACTTTCTCTCCTTGATTTCCATAGTAGAATAGAGTAGGGTAGAGTAGTTAATCTCTGGAGTTGATTAGATTGAAGACTTGAAGCATTGGGAAGGCATTAGAGATTCAACCAGTGGATCAAGAAAACAGATTTGCACTCCAATTCTTTACTCTTATTTTCTCTTTGATCCATAATTGTATCTTACGATGTTTATTCTATATATGAATGATAGATTTGATTCAGCTATGATTTAAACTCTATTCTGAGATTGCAATGGATTCTATGGATTAGTTTATTCTGATATATATCGTTGTTAGCTTTATTGATTGCTATGGGATTGTCTAATGAGATTCATGCTTATTTGCTTAGTTGATTGGCCATCAATTACTGTGATAATCCATATGGACTCGAGAGAAGAAGTATGTGTTTAGATCTGATCTTATTAGCTGATTGTATGTTCTACAATGTGATAGGATGTATGATTTGTGCTTAGGATAGACATATACCGAAGCGTCATTCGTAGTCAAATGAGAACTTGGGCTTAAACCCTAATTATTTATAAATCACATAGACATATAGTGGTTTAGATAATGTGGGTGTTCATGTGTATTCTCTCAATTGTGGATTATATGTGATATGAGTATGGTACATCGAGATATGGCTATATTTCACTTTCGTGTTCTCGACTAACAATCCGGTATAATTAATTTAGCTTAACATACAGTGTATGGATTTAAATGAGTCAATAGATGAAATTGTGATCTCAGGTCTTCATTATCTAGTCTCACTCTAGGAATAGTTAGGTTTATTTAATTTAATAGTTTAAATATAAAATATAATATCATTCGTTTAAATAAGACTGAACTGGTTACGGGTTAATGCTTGGTGAACTTTATTAGTTAATTCTCCGTGGGAACGATACTTTACTTACTCTTTGTTACTTGTTGACCGTGTATACTTGCACACATATATTGATCGGTAAAACGACCAACAGTAACAATGGTGAAGAGCAGGATGACTCGCTCTTTAATGACGTTGTTAAGGTGGCGGGTTGGCATGGTACTTGAACAAATGAAGATGTACCCTTACCATAGCGACTGAGAGTGTGTTGTGGAAAGCTTGTCTTTTTATCTGTATACTCGTTAGTCTTCCACACAGTGCCCGACTTGCAAAGTTGTTTGATGATGTCATCGCTTCGAATGTCATTTTCCAAGTAATCTTTGTCATAGCCAGGCATGTGGAAAAGGGCATTGAGTGTAGCACTATCATAGGTCACTGGTTGACCTCGAATCTGAAATACGGCAACACCTTCAACCCTGGCATTGGCATAAAACTCGCAGACTAAAGAGATAATGGCCTTTTCGGGTTGTTGTGTGAAGTGAACCCATTTTCGGTCAGTAATCATCGACCACATCATTCCATCCTTCTTTGAATCGGGTCGCATGCCTCTTTCAGGCACAAAACTTTTGTTGATTAAAATTTGGTCGTACATTACCCATGCCTCGACGCTCGCAAACTTTGTACGGTCCCATTTTGTTACCACTTGGGAGGAACTAGAGCTAGTGCGCTGGCATTTGGAAGCCATGTCAGAGCCTTAGAAACTTGTATGCCTAGAATGCCCAATGTAAGCCCAAAAATAAACCAAACTGAGCCAAAACCAAACCAACTCTCACTGAGGTAATTCATCGAGCAGCTGGCATGAGCTGTCTGAATCCCAATCTGTCAGCCTTTGTTATGATGTTCTCTAACGCAAAAAATTTCAAGCAAAGAAAATCAAAGCAATTACAGCATCCCAAATTCAAAATCACAGCAATAATAAAGATATGTCAAAGCCAGAACAATGCCACTCCCAATTTCTAAGCAAAACCCAATAACAGTCCCAATCCCTTGCCCAAACAAGCAGATGAATACCCAAACTAAACTTGACTAATAGATAAATTGACCTTTAATTTTATTCCCAAGCACAGTTCTTACAAGATTTCTCCACAACTCTACTGTACCAATCACTAACGAGAGCTTACCTGAGTGAATATTCCAATTGAAGAAGATAGGAAAAACCCTAGCCCTGATCTTGGGAGCTTTTTGGAATTTGGAACCAATTTGGGCTTAGATTGGATTAGGAGATAATTTCTAGATGACTCTCTATGGACAATTAAGCAAGTCTAGGTTGGTGTTGAATTGGGAGTGCTATGGCTGATATCAAGTCATTTGTAGTGCATTTTGTGTTGCAGCTGCCAAGTTTTACCTGACTTAAGGAACAAATTTTCACTGCTGACGCTGTAGCGCCAGCATTCCTTCGTTATGAGGCGTTGCAGCGCGAGCAAATATAACCTAGGTTAGAGGGGGCACTGCGGCGCCAGTTGAAGAGCAAATGGGAGGCGCTACAGAACAAATTAACAGTGATTTGAGGGGGGTCAGGCGCTGTAATGCCAGCTTCAAGCCAAACATAGGCGCTGCAGTGCCACTCCTACTTCAGCCCAAAAAATGACTGCCTTCCTGCACACATCAAGCCACTTCAACACAACAACAATTAGCCAAAAATTCTACAAAAAATTTTATGTACTACCTACTTACTATAACAATCTAAAACTAACAAACTTAGATAGCTGCATATCAACATGCAATTTAAACAAAAATTTACCTACTGAAACACAAATGGCTTATTAAAAAAATTTCTAAAGTGAGACCACAAGGCTACCATAACATCGACCAATGGAATACATATAATGATATACCAATAACTACTATTAGCATGAAAATATATTAAGATAACTAAACATGGAAGCAAAACCAACAAAACAAGCTAAACTAACACTAAAGCAAAAATGAAAGAAACATAGATCAAAAGGATACAAAAATTGAAACTTGCAATTGGGTTGCCTCCCAAGAAGCGCTTGTTTATAGTCGTCGGCCCAACTCTTTCACTTTCTTTCAGTCACGCTCATATGCAAAAATAACCATATCATGTCGCCTCTTTATCTTTTCTTTGATTTGCATGGTGGACATAGATGATTGGCGACCCTCAAACTCCACTTCATCTATCAGCACGAAGAAACTTTCAAAATTCGAATTATCCACTAATTCGCCTTTTAGATTAATTTAAAAACGTTCTTTATGCTCTATTGGGTCCTCTTTGGGTTTAACAACCTTGAGCATGGTTTCTAGATCTTCATTCTTGACAATACGCCCACTAATGCTCCTATTTTCTCCATCTTCATAATCCACAATTTGCACATGATGCATTTCTACATCTCCCTCAACAATTTTGTGTAAATCCTCGCCATTTCCTTGTGTATTCACCATGCATTGCTCTTCACCCCCCTCATTAATTTTTGTGAGGCTAGGTAAAATGCTATGTGGTTGATTAAGGATAATATTGGTAAAGTTGTCCTAATTGGCTCTCGAGGTTCCGCAATGAAGCATCTTGGTTCGTTATTCGAACCTCATTCTGCTCTATGAATTTGGAAAGGAGCTCCTCTAACCTTCTTTCTTTTTCTTATTTTAAGTACTCCCTCCATCTCAGGATAAAAGTCTTTATTATTATTTTAGGTAGTCCCAAGTTTAATATCTACTTACCTTAAATGATCTAGTTTTTACAATAATTAGCCTATAATACTCTTATTATTAATTGTTGTATTTCTATTCTCTATGCATATTTATGGAGTATCACTAGTAATGTGCAAAAAACTATGCACTTAAATGAGAATTTAAATATGGACAATTTTGTCATTTTATCCTCTTTCTTAATATGCGCAAAAAGTCAACCAGGACTTTTATCTTGGGACGGAGGGAGTACATGGTAAGGGTCTCCTCAAACTTAGATGTCACCTCACATTGCGGCGGAGGTTGTTATGAAAATTCTGACTGGTAAGAAAAATTTGGGGCATATGATTGCTCTTGGTTGTCATCCTATGGACAGTTCGAATAACTCTGACAGTCCGGATGATAGTAGTTTGGGTCTAAGTCTGCTTGATCCTGATAGTAGGCATTCTTAGTGGATTGACACTCAAGATTGTTAGAAAACCTTGAGAGATTTGCAATGTGTTCTTGCAATCGCTCAAGTATTCCTTTTGCATTTGGTTGTGTCGTCCTCTCACAAGGCCGTTGATAGTTATGATGTAAGACCACAACTTTTATGAATAAATGTTTAATTTCTCAATATATTTTTAAATATTATGGTGTGGATTTGATATAATATTATAGTTGTGAGTAATATTTATAAATTTTGCAAAGTAAGAAAGTTGTTATAAAATATTCGATTGGTCGGAAAATATTCGTTTTAACATGGAATATTCGTATGAAGGCACAATCACTGGTGGACCCCACAACAAAATTATTGTCGGAGTTAGAAAACGACAGAAATATCTTTTTATAAACATAACGGCGAGAGTTTTACCGTTAACTATTGAAATACCCGGTGGTAAAAGTACAGTAATACGTGTGGTTGCATAGTAGCACATAGTATTGTACAATATCTTTGATTATTGATGCTTACGTGAGAAGTCACTAAGTTTTATTCAATTATTGCCACAGTAATTGCTGCATAGTATCTCTCATATTATTGATTCAATTATTGTCACAGTATCATCTGCACAGTACACTACAAAAAAATGGGGCTTCAACAACAACCGATTTTCGTTGCTAAAGGTTCCAAATTTTGTTGCAAAGGGTTTTGGCAACGACTTTACTATCGTTGCGTCTTTCTTTGCGCAATGAGCGTTGCTAATTATTTCACAACGAACGCTTTTTTTCGTTGCAAAAAGTAATACATTTTGCAACAAAATTTGGCTTTCGTACAGAGACATCGATCCTTTAGCAACAAAATGTATTGTTGCAAAATAACTAAAATTTTGTTACTAAACACCCCATTTCGTTGCAAAAGCCTGCTAATTGGCAACGAAATGAACTCTTTTTTTTGCAATGACCATGCATTTTCGTTGCAATTGACACCATTTTGCAACGACATTTTTCGTTGCAGTAAATTATGGAAATTGTTGCCTAAGATTGCTTTCGTTGCGGAATGTAAACTTTTTAGCAACGATTTTCGTTGTTGATTATATTATTCGGCAACGACATTATGCTGAATCAGCAACGAAAATATTTTTTACTGGTTATTTTTTAATAGCAACGAAAGTCGTCGATTAGCAACGACATTATATGTTACTGTTTCTTTATATGTGCAACGAAAGTTGATATGATTTGTAACGATAAAAAATGTTGCCTTTTATGTTAGTATTAGCAACAATATCCTCTCCGTTGTTATTAGGTTAATTTTTCGTTGCCAAATATTATATTTTTAATGCCATTAGCAACAAAAATTTGTTGCTAAATGTATAAAAAATTATTTCTATATTAAAACTTGTTTAATGCTTTGGTAACGAATTATGTTGTTGCCAAATCAAAATTTGACATTCTTTTTGTGTACCTGGCTGGCTCAATGTCCCCATAGCAAATAATGGCAAAAATATAAAAAACTAAAATATTATTAACTTAATAAAATCATCAACTACATAATCATTCATTATCTTTATAATTAACCATCTAAAGCTACCACAGTTCTTCAATCAAAGTATATATCTACATATATAGAGAGAGTACACTTCATAATTTCGTCCCTTGTCTTACGTAAACGTAGCACGAAAATTTAATACCCAGTATTGTTAGGCAGGTCGTAGAAGCAGTCTTCCTGCATATATTTAAAAATAATTGCAAAGTCAGTAAAATAATAGCAAAGTCAAGAAAACATGCTAAATTTATCCAAACTGCATTATTCAATAACTTATTACAAATGGAAGATGAAAAAATCAACCTATTTTGATCACTAAAAGAAAATATATATACAGAGCATAAAATGAAGGTCATCATTAGAGCATATTTAATAAAGCTTTATCCTAGTCTGGATGGTGCTTCGACATATAGGACAGAGATGAAGGTCTTGTCCACATTCACAACATGTCTGCAAATAAGAACGAAAAAGAAAACTTGAAGATACACTCTAGTCATGTTCTCTAAAAATGAAAACAAAAAACCTTTTGACAGTGATACCTGATGTCCACAACCAAACGCCATATCCCTAGGATTGGTAATACAAATGGGACATAACTGTCACAAGGCAGACAAGAAACAGTTTACTATGATTCCCAACAATACATGAATATTCCAATACTAAATCCATTTTTCAAGTATACTGGACCACTCCAGTACTAAATATACGGGTAAAGTTTTATATGAAAAAGTTGTGAGCGCATATCACTTACATGAAGATCTAATGCAGCACTTGCAGGCTGACTCATGCCAACAGCTGCAGCCTGTCTATCTGAAGAAGGTGCACTCGATTGGAAACTACTAGACTGTGAAGGTTTTGATGCTCCTCGAGAAGCCATGCCATAATGAGGTGGAATAAGAGCAATCCTGTCTACAGCTTTCCCTTTCTGAGCACTGATTGAGAAAAGCAAATATATCAAGAATTTTCCTAAAACAAAAATATTGTTGAACAATATGGCAAAATCACAAAAGCCAAGTTGAATTAGTACCCTAATATATTAAGCTCTAGTGTTGCTTTATATTGAGGAGGAATTTCCATCAAGGCTGAAAGTGCAAACTCTGCCTCTTTCCTGGATCGGTTCAGATTCTTCGACATAATTTCTGTGAAATTTACAAACTAAAAGGATAAACTGATCAGTACAACAAAAACAAAGCATGCTCTGAAACAACGGTTTCAAGGTTCCTGCTACCTACTAAAACTTGCCTGGAAATTATCAAAGGCTCGAGCAGGTATGTTGTCATCGAATTCTCTCATCATGTCTCATGGCCCATATCCAACACCAACTAAAATGATTGACAAGGGGTATTCACTGTAAAGTAAAAAAGAGCATTTCTCAGTATTTGGGCCACAAAATCATCCACCCATCAAAAGTCAATCTGAAAACTCATCTGGCTTTCACGATTGCCTCAACAGTTTTCCTTTCTTGGGGGCTTAACTGGCCATGTTCAGTATCAACACTTCTTGTCACCTATCATACATTAGAGAATGAATAATTAAAGCAAACTCGTAGTTTAAACTCCAGTTTTATCCAAGTAAGCATTAGAAAACATACTGGCACATCAAAAAGTAGTAAGCTAATAAACGCTTTAATGGTTCTTCTAACAAGTTACACCACACCTTATTCTTAGGAAAGAGAATAGCACACCAAAAGTCACATGAAGATGTTCGTAGAACTTATTTTGATGAGTAAAACACTAAGAAGCCAAAATGATGATACATTATAAAACTGTGCAATATATGACTACGTAACGGAAAACCATTGACCGAAGCAATTGAGAAAGAAAAAAAGAAAGGTGAGCTAGTAACGTGTATGTATCCATGTGAAATGTACAAAAACATGTTTATGTATCCATGTGAACATGATAGAACCAATAAGAGAGTTGTTCAATTTGACTAAACTAAATAATTAAGCATCATTCAAATGTTTCAACTTTGATAAGATGAAAGGCATACCTTATTTGATGCTAGTTCTGATCATCTTTCTCTTCCTCGTCCATACTTTGTTCTTCTTCGCTACGATAATCTACAGGTGTATCATCCTCACTACACCCCTCGTCGAATTCATCCTCCTCAAAATCATCCTCATCTACATCATCATCTATGTCTCCATCCAATAAGATATTGAGTTCAATGATAATTTTTTGAGTTCTTTGTCTTAAGACAATGTTATTTTTTGTTTCTAGATCAACATCATCTCTATTCATTGGCCCTATATCCCGATCTTGAACAACAATGTCAATATCGGGTGAGTCATCATCAAGGTTAACAACATTGGCAGTGGTATATTCTTCAATCTCGTCCATTTCATCCTCCGGAACATCAAATACGTGTCAGTGGTTAAACCTTTGAACAATTTTCCAGTTGCCACCTAATTTCAAATCATCAACAAAAAAACTTGTTTTGCTTGAGAAGCTAATATGTATGGGTCGTTTCTATATCATGTGCTATTTACATTTACACTTGTAAAGTGTGTATCCTTCCTAATACCCATACGCCGATTAGATAAATCAAACCACTCATAAGAAAATATAAACACATTATACCCTTTTCCATGCTCTATTTTGATAATATCATTTAATAAGCCAAAAAAATCGATACTTTTCCCATCGTGTTCTCCTTCACATGTTATTCCACTATTTTCGCTTTGCCTACGATTATCACGATCTTTGACAAGAAACCTTACTCCATTTACAATGCATCCTTTATATTTCCATACTCTTAAATTTGGACCACATGCTAATGCAAATAGTTGATCACTAATAACATTTGATGTGGTATTCCAAAGATGATGAATCTATTAGAGGAAAAAAAATTTAAATTAATCATTGATTTTCAAATAGCAACAAACAACTTTAAAAGGGGAAGAAATATTATTTTACCTTCTTTTTAAACCACTGAGGAAATCTTTTTTCCAATTCGATGTTGTTTTGGTAAGCAAGTTTCAATTCCTCCTCACATTCCCTACAAGAATAATATTAGTACAAAAAACTAGTATGAAGCAATAATTATTTGAATAATTTAATGATAAAATGTATAACTTAGTCAATATAAGGTTGCACGTCTTCACAATTATTCAAGACATACCAATAAGCCATTTGAATCTCCTTGGAATCAGCATAGTCAAAAAGAAAACCACCTAATGGTTTAACATTTTGAGAAAAGACAGAAAGAGCATCTTCTCTAACTTTTCCATCAGGATTACGGTCCTTTTTATTGAACTTGCTCTCACATCGTGGTAAGTACAAGGAACAAAATGTCAAACATTCATCTGCGACATACCCTTCAGCAATTGATCCTTCTGGATGTGCTTTGTTCCTTACGTACTTTTTCAGCGTGCATAGATACCTTTAAAAAAATTACGAAATTAAGTATGACACAACTATAAAGTTCATAGATAACCAAAAATATATAGTTACATACCTTTCAATTGGATACATCCACGAATATATAGTTACAGGGCCTATAAACATTGCTTCTTATGGTAAATGAACAGCCAAGTGAACACAAATATCAATCAAGGCCGGTGGATAAATCCTCTCAATCTTGCATAATATAATTATAATATCCTTTTCCATTTTTCTTAAGTCATCCACTTTTAGTGTCCTACTACATAGATTTTTAAAGAATGCACCCAACTCAGTTAATTTTGTTGCCACATCGTCATTAAGATTCCCTCGCACTCCAGTAGGGATTAATCATTGTAAAAGAACATGGCAGTCATGCGTCTTGTATCCCGACATGCTATTATCACTTGTATTAACACATCTAGCAATATTTGAAGCATATCCGTCTGGGAATTTGACAAACCGTATAAAGGACAAGAATTTGTCTCTCTCTTTTTTGGAAAAAGAAAAGGCTGGTTGTGGCTTGTCAAACTTATCTCCCCGTGGTCTTAAGTTTAACTCTTTACGTATATTCATATCCTCTAAATCTTGTCGAGCCTTGTAAGTGTCCTTATTTTTACTTTCAATCTTTAGTAATGTCCCAAGTATGTTATCACAAATATTCTTCTCGATGTGCATTACATCGAGCTTATGTCTGACCTTCAAATCTTTCCAATATGGTAGCTTAAAAAAATACTTTTCTTCGTCCAATTAGAGTTTGATGGAGTTGTTGTCCTTTTTCGTTTTCTTTCTCTATTCATACTTACATTTTTCGGATGCTTGCCAAAATCCCCAAAATTGATTGATTCTACATGATGTAAATTTTTTGATCCACCTAGGATCTTAGGTGGTCTACGGAGTTCCTCCTTTCCATCATAGTCTAAACTCTTTCTCCACCTACAAGGGCAAGATAAACCATAGGAAGTAAATTATGTGAAAAATATGAAGATGAAATTAAAATAAGTTATGTATTAAAAATACCTACGATTAGGACTGAGAAATGCATGATGCCCCCCGTAAGAGATTTTACTCCTCAACCTAGTCGAGCGTGTATCTACATTGCAAGTTGGACAAGCCATGTACCCTTTGGTACTCCATCCAGAAAGATTTTCCAATGCAGGAAAATCGTTAATTATCCATAAAACAGAAGCATGCATGTTGAAATTGCACCCAGTATAAGAGTCATATGTTTGAATTCCTTGTTCCCACAAATCAACAAGATCGTCTATTAAAGGACGTAAATAAACATCGATTTCATTACCTGGTGCTTTAGGTCCAGGAATCAAAAGTGACATTATGAAAAAGGGCTCCTTCATGCATATCCAAGGGGGCAAATTATAAAGAGTGAGTATTACCGGCCACATGCTATATGAGCAACTCATATTTCCAAATGGATTGAATCCATCCGTGGCTAGGCTAAGACGAATGTTTCTTGGATCATTGGAAAACCATTCATACTTTCTATCAAACTCCTTCCACGATACAGAATCTGCTGGATGCCTCAGTTCACCTTCTACTGAAATAAGTTTTTCCTTGTGCCACCTCATGTCTTTTGCAATTTTTTTTGACATAAAAAGTCTTTGCAACCGCGGTTTTATAGGAAAGTATCTCAAAATCTTGTGTGGGATTTTTTTTACCCTTCCCATCTTGATTCCCGGCTTACTGGACACTATTCTAAATCCTTATTTTTTTGCCAAAAAAGGGCACAATCATACCTTCAACAAAAATGAGACAGATTAACTATATATGAATGAGTGTTATAATTAAGGACTTTTTGATATGTTATTTTACTTACTTGCATGTGTATTGAAATGTATCCAAGGCCAATTTCATGTAGCATTGTCTTTGCCTTGTAGTATGATTTTGGCAAATTTACACCATCAGGAAGAACATCTTTAATCAACTCAAGTAGCATGTCTATGGACTTATTTGTCCAATGGTTGAAAACCTTCAAATGTAGCAATTTTATAACAAATGACAAAATGGAGTACTTTTGGCATCCCGGATATAACTCTCTATCTAACATCTTAAGCATTTGTTCAAATCTGGTATGATTTCAATTTTGGAAGGTATCTTCGTTCCCACCGACAGCAAAGGTTCCTCGATTAATATCTTCCATTAGTGTCTCAATTTCATCCTCATCACCATCTAAATCATAGTCCATAAACTCCTCATTTTGAGAGAAAATATTCTGACCATGTTCATTGGGTATACGTGGAATGGGTGTAGGGTTTCGGCACAGAAACGCACAGCGGAAATTAAAATTTTAAAGCAATTTCTGAAACCCTAAAACAGGATCCATGCGAAAAATCAATTAATTAAGAGGTTTAGAGATTATACCGATTATGAAAACGAGAGTCTGAAATCGACTGCGCCTCGAATCTCCAACGCAATACAAACCGACTGCGTCTCTACGGTATCCACACGAACGCTCCGCGAATCGTCTTACGATCTGCAGAAGAAGGAATCGCGGTACTAGCCACCAAGGATGAGGATTTTCGGAACTATTTTCTCTAGTCTCTCTCTAAGAGCGGCTAGGGTTTTTGTTTTGACGTAAAACCTAAAGTCTGATATACATCATATATATAGCAGTCAGGAGGAATTAATCAAAACCTAATATTATTAAAATCCGAATTTATATATATCTTAATTAAGTCTTACTTAATTAATATACCTATATATAAATTATCCTATTAATTTAAATTCGTAATTTAAAATTATATCAATCATATTGACATATTTAAATCTTTACAATTTAAATTAATTTCCTTTTAATTACGTTCTTTGTGTGTGACCCTATAGGTTATTATTACGTTGGCAATAACCTTAAAATCATATTATAAAGTTATAAACAGTGAGCGGCATCTAGTAATGCATCACTGCTACCCAAGTAATAATAAGATCGATGATTCGATGCAACCTTTTCGTGACCAATGTTTCAATGTAATTTAATCCTTTTAACCTTAATATCCTAGATTAAACTCGAGTCATGGAATGTGTCATACTCTTCATAATTTAATCTGAGTTTTCTTGATCAATGAGTAGACTATATGAAACAAATCACTATTTGAGCATGGCCATGCATTTCATAGTCCTACTCAATCAAGAGGCCTATGGATATCACCTATAGAATATAGGATGGTTAAATTCCATCTAGATCACTCATATTACTCACACGATTCATAATGAACCCAATAATCACCTTTATAGTCCACCCTATTAAAGGTGACATTTGATGATATCAAAGTACATAAATTCTCGTGTAGTAATATAGCGGTTTCAGGTCGGAGGACCATTACATCATTGTCACTATGAGAATTGCTAATGACACTTCGCATAATGCTCCATATAGAATTCTCATGGTGGGTCTGTCCAGTACATTGTTCTCTAACATGTACCTATGCATTGACTTAATATCTCATATATTTATGACCAATGAGATTTGGTCATCAGTCAATCCACATACTAGTCTCAATGCATCATTGTTGTCCCATCAACAATGATACTCGACTAGGGACATTTAAGAACAATGATACTAATTGTAATTATATAATCTCATGTTCAAGTCACATACTTGAAACTATATAATTTGTATCACTATTCTAAGGAATTTTATTATGTTAACAATTATATTACGCAGTAATTAAAACCATAATAAAATCATTTATTTATTCAATCAACAATAATATCAAATGTTAAGCAATTACATCAAATAATTGGCCTCTAGGGCATAAACTCTAACAGTCTCCCACTTGCACTAGAGCCAATCACTCATGTATCTAATACCCATGGAACTAATGTGACCGTCGTGCTTCTGCTGCGACAAAGCCTTGGTCAGTGGATCTGCAACATTATCATCTGTTGGCACTCTTCCTATATGTACATCTCCTCTGTCAATGATTTCACGGATGAGATGGTACCGCCTAAGTATATGCTTGGATCGTTGGTGAGATCTGGGTTCCTTAGCCTGTGCAATGGCTCCATTATTATCACAGTATAGAGCAACCGGATCAACAATGGTTGGAACAACACCAAGTTCAGTGATGAACTTTTTAATCCATACAGCCTCCTTGGCTGCACTAGAAGCAGCAATATACTCAGCCTCTGTTGTAGAATCAGCGACTGTCTCTTGCTTTGAACTTTTCCAGCTAACAGCACCACCATTAAGGCAAAACACAAAACCTGACTGAGACTTATAGTCATCATTGTCAGTTTGGAAACTAGCATCTGTGTAACCCTTTACTGCCAGTTCGTCTTCACATCCATATACCAAGAATGAATCCTTAGTCCTTTTCAGGTACTTGAGGATATTCTTGACTGCTGTCCAGTGACCTTCACCTGGATTCGACTGGTATCTGCTCGTCATGCTCAAAGCATACGAGACATCCGGACGAGTACATATCATTGCATACATGATAGATCCAATTGCCGAAGCATAAGGGATCTTTCTCATACGCTCCTCATCATCTTGTGATTTAGGACATTGGGCCTTAGAGATCTTTATACCATGAGTCACAGGTAAATTTCCTCTTTTCGCCTCTTGCATGCTGAACCGTTTCAACACTTTATCAATATATGTACTTTGACTTAGGCCGAGCATTTTTCTCGATCTATCTCTATAGATTTTGATACCTAAAATATAGGCAGCATCGCCCAAATCTTTCATGGAGAAACATTTTCCTAACCATGTTTTTACAGCCTGTAAGGAAGGAATGTCATTCCCAATAATTAATATGTCATCAACATATAATACTAGGAATACAATGTGACTCCCACTAACCTTCTTATATACACATGGTTCATCTTCATTTTTAATAAAGCCAAATTCTTTGACTGCTTCATCAAATCGAAGATTCCAACTCCGAGAGGCTTGCTTTAATCCATAAATGGATCGCTGCAGCTTACATACCTTTCCAGCATCCTTTGGAATGACAAAACCCTCAGGTTGTGTCATATACACATCCTCAAGTAGATTTCCGTTAAGGAAAGCAGTTTTGACATCCATCTGCCAGATTTCGTAATCATAAAAAGCTGCAATAGCAAGTAAGATCCTGATGGATTTAACCATTGCCACTGGAGAAAATGTTTCATCATAGTCAACACCTTGAATTTGTTTGAAACCTTTTGCTACCAGTCGGCCTTTATAGGTTTGTACATTACCATCCATGTCGGTTTTCTTCTTGAAAACCCACTTGCACCCGATTGGTTTTACCCCTTCGGGTGGATCAACCAAAGTCCATACTTGGTTAGTATACATGGAATCCATTTCAGATCTCATGGCTTCAAGCCATCTCTCAGAATCTGGTCCATTCATAGCTTCTTGGTAGGAAGTAGGCTCATCCTGATCTATGAGCATCACATCACCGTTTTGAGTCACAAGATATCCATAATATCTCTCAGGCTCTTGGCGTGTCCTACCAGATCTACGAATTCCTTGTGTAATTTGAGCAGGTTCACTTTCCACAATTTCTTGTGGTTCCTGCTCACGTTCCAACTCAGGTTCAATGATATTTTGTGGTTCTCGAATTTCTTCGAGTTCTACTTTCCTCCCACTGTTTCCTTTAGAGACAAATTCTCTTTCTAGAAAAATACCAGTTCGAGCAACAAACACTTTATTCTCAGAAGGTTTGAAGAAATAATACCCTTTTGTTTCTTTTGGGTATCCCACAAAATTACATTTGTCAGATTTGGGTCCGAGCTTATCAGAATCTAGACGTTTTACAAACGCCTCGCATCCCCAAATCTTCATGAACGACATACTAGGACGTTTCCCAGTCCACATCTCATATGGTGTCTTCTGAACCGTCTTTGTAGGAACACGGTTAAGTGTGAATGCAGCTGTCTCTAGGGCATGACCCCAGAAGCTTATTGGAAGATCTGCATGACTCATCATTGATCGTACCATGTCCAACAAGGTTCGATTCCTCCTCTCAGACACACCATTCCATTGTGGTGTTCCAGGTGGAGTGAGCTGTGATATAATACCACACTCCTTTAGAAGGTCATCAAAGTCTTGGCTTAAGTATTCACCTCCTCGATCGGATCGAAGGGCTTTTATGCTTTTGCCAAATTGGTTTTGAACTTCATTCTTGAATTCCTTAAACTTTTCAAAGGATTCGGATTTGTGTCTCATTAGATACACATATCCATATCTACTGAAGTCGTCAGTAAATGTAATGAAGTAATAAAACCTACCTCTTGCTAACGAACTCATGGGTCCACATACATCACTATGTATAAGTCCCAATATATCGCTAGCCCGTTCACTGTGTCCAGTGAAAGGGGCTTTAGTCATCTTGCCTAATAAACAAGATTCGCATTTTTCATATGATTCAAAATCAAATGAATCCAAAAATCCATCTTTATGGAGTTTTGATATGCGTTTCTCATTTATATGGCCCAAACGACAGTGCCAGAGATATGTCGGATTTGAATCATTTGATTTAAATCGTTTTGTGTTTATGTTATAGATAGGCATTTCTAAATCAAGAATATAAAGACCGTTAAATAATTGTGCAACACCATAGCAAATATCATTTAAGTAAAACGAACAACCATTGTTCTTAATTATAAATGAAAACCCTTTCTTGTCCAAACAAGAAACAGAAATAATATTTTTGTTTATAGCAGGCACAAAATAACAATCTTCTAATTCTAAAACTAGCCCAGTGGGCAAAGATAAATGATAAGTTCCTACGGCCAGTGCAGCAACTTTTGCTCCATTCCCAACTCGTAGGTCAACCTCTCCTTTCGCCAAAGTCCTACTCCTTCGGAGTCCCTGCACATTAACACAAATGTGAGAACCACATCCAGTATCCAATACCCATGATGTAGAAGTAGACAAATTGACTTCTATAACATATATACCTGAATCAGAAGTCGTACTTCCTTTCCTTTTCTTCACTTCTTCCAAATAAGCATGACAGTTCCTTTTCCAGTGTCCAGGTTTTCCACAGAAGTGACATTCACCTTCTTTAGCCACCCCACCTTTAGGTTTTAAAGCCTGTTTGGTTTTGGAATTGGGTTTGGCAACAGACTTAGATCCTATCTTCTTTTTGCCTTTCCAATTTCCCTTAGCATTCCCCTTTTGCACCATCATTATGGGAGCGGGTCCTGCCTTTTTCATGTTGTTCTCGGCAGTTCTTAACATGCTCAACAACTCAGTAAGGGGTTTCTCAATTTCATTCATAAGATAGTTCATAACAAATTGAGAGTAGCTGCTGTTCAAAGATTGTAAAACAAGATCAGTTTGGGCTTCCGGAGTGATTGGAAAACCCAACCTATCCAGGTACTCAATATACCCAATCATTTTCAGCACATGTGGACCAACTGGATCACGTTCACCCATCTTGCAGTGATACAACGCTTTGCTTGTATCATACCTCTCCTGTCGAGCATGCCCTTCGAACAATTTCTTGAGATGCTCGATCATCTCATAAGCATCCATTAACTCATGTTGCTTCTGAAGCTCAGCGTTCATGGTTGCTAGCATGAGACAACTCACGTCCAGAGCATCATCTTGATGCTTCTTGTAAGCATTATGCTCCGCACGTGGTGCAGTGACAGCCGGTGCTGCAGGAATGGGCCCATCAAGGACATATAGCTTACGCTCTTGTTTAAGGACAATCCTCAAGTTCCTGTGCCAGTCAAGGAAATTAATCCCACTCAGCTTGTCCTTCTCAAGGACTGATCGTAGTGAAAGACTACTTGTGTTGTTGTTGTTGTTTGCCATTGATATCTACAATTTATAAGTGCCAAAATAATAAGTCAAATTGCAGAGTTGATATTATGTAATTGATAATAGTACATTCAAAATATACCTCCCACTATTTTATTCAAATTAATAGCCCTCACCATTAATTCGGAAAGTATTTTCTATTAAATCTTTCTAGTGAGCCAAGATCCATATTTCATTATGACTTAAGTTAGCTTTGGCTAATCTCTTAAAACATAATTATTTAGGTAGACAACCCTTTGTCAATTATATCATATATAACTCCTGGATAGTTTGGTAAACAACAATTGTTTTTAGTCCATCTAATGGTACCTACCAAACTCTATGCCTCTAAGTCCACAATCCTATTGAGATAACTTAGTTAAGTCGGCCCCAATGATTTTAACAGTTTGGATATCACAATTATCCTATCGCATCTTACCTAGATAAATAGGGTACTTTGCTTTGGCAAACCTACATCTATTGATCAAGGTCTTGATGAGTGTTATTCATTGGAAGGCATCTGATTTAGACTTAATAATTTAATGAGGGATTAATTTAGATCTCACCAATTTTAATCTTATTAAGCATGCACATTATTTATCATATCATATCGCATACAAGCATAAATAAAGTGCAAAATTAAATGTGTCACAGTTATGGCCCAATCCACTGTCAATCTTTTCAAGCTAATGAAAGATTGAAGGTCAATCTAAGGTGGTAAAAGATCTTAAAATAAATAGCCTCCTCGGATCTTCCTCAAGCATGTGCCTCCTCTCCATCTTGACATCTTCATCAATTACAGATTATTACATGACATAAAGAAACCTCGAGTTACATTCGAGGGGATTTAGATGAGAAGAGAATATTACATCAGAATTTATAGAAAGGCACGACATGCAAGCCGTATTTCAAAACCAAAAACCACTAACCTATGGGTCAAAAGGCCATAACTGTGCACCATGCATATCACAATAAGCACATAACAATTTATATATAATTAAAGAAAACAATATATAACATATTGGGGACACGACCATCGTGCGCTACGACGGGGGGGTCCAAGGGGGGGTCTCCCCCCCTGGCGGTGGTCCGGCTGACCGATCAGCCGGCGGGTGGTCTCGCTGACCGGTCAGCGAGCGGGGTCGGGGGCAGCGCCCCTGGAAAAAATTTTCGAACTACAATCTGTATTGCAGAATTTTTCCATAAAATCTCTGAAACAGTTTCAGAATCATACATTTTAGTCCACCAAAACACCCATAATAACAAATCATATAATACCAGTTTCGATTTAATCATATTAAAACGAATAACAGTACACCCAGAATTTATCATATATTTCCAGTTTCGATTAATCATATTAAAACGATTCTTCATGTTTCTAATCCGATTAGAACAGTTATATTGTTATTCCATCGATTAAAGATACGATTAACATTATCATCATATATATTACCAGAATATACATACAACGGAATATCATATATTCAATTTCATATCGGTAAACATGCATCATCATATATCATATATATCGAATACAAGTAAAACACGTAATCTAAATTAATCGTTTCGCAAGTAGCTTTGATACCACTGTAGGGTTTCGGCACAGAAACGCACAGCGGAAATTAAAATTTTAAAGCAATTTCCGAAACCCTAAAACAGGATCCATGCGAAAAATCAATTAATTAAGAGGTTTAGAGATTATACCGATTATGAAAACGAGAGTCTGAAATCGACTGCGCCTCGAATCTCCAACGCAATACAAACCGACTGCGTCTCTACGGTATCCACACGAACGCTCCGCGAATCGTCTTACGATCTGCAGAAGAAGGAATCGCGGTACTAGCCACCAAGGATGAGGATTTTCGGAACTATTTTCTCTAGTCTCTCTCTAAGAGCGGCTAGGGTTTTTGTTTTGACGTAAAACCTAAAGTCTGATATACATCATATATATAGCAGTCAGGAGGAATTAATCAAAACCTAATATTATTAAAATCCGAATTTATATATATCTTAATTAAGTCTTACTTAATTAATATACCTATATATAAATTATCCTATTAATTTAAATTCGTAATTTAAAATTATATCAATCATATTGACATATTTAAATCTTTACAATTTAAATTAATTTCCTTTTAATTACGTTCTTTGTGTGTGACCCTATAGGTTATTATTACGTTGGCAATAACCTTAAAATCATATTATAAAGTTATAAACAGTGAGCGGCATCTAGTAATGCATCACTGCTACCCAAGTAATAATAAGATCGATGATTCGATGCAACCTTTTCGTGACCAATGTTTCAATGTAATTTAATCCTTTTAACCTTAATATCCTAGATTAAACTCGAGTCATGGAATGTGTCATACTCTTCATAATTTAATCTGAGTTTTCTTGATCAATGAGTAGACTATATGAAACAAATCACTATTTGAGCATGGCCATGCATTTCATAGTCCTACTCAATCAAGAGGCCTATGGATATCACCTATAGAATATAGGATGGTTAAATTCCATCTAGATCACTCATATTACTCACACGATTCATAATGAACCCAATAATCACCTTTATAGTCCACCCTATTAAAGGTGACATTTGATGATATCAAAGTACATAAATTCTCGTGTAGTAATATAGCGGTTTCAGGTCGGAGGACCATTACATCATTGTCACTATGAGAATTGCTAATGACACTTCGCATAATGCTCCATATAGAATTCTCATGGTGGGTCTGTCCAGTACATTGTTCTCTAACATGTACCTATGCATTGACTTAATATCTCATATATTTATGACCAATGAGATTTGGTCATCAGTCAATCCACATACTAGTCTCAATGCATCATTGTTGTCCCATCAACAATGATACTCGACTAGGGACATTTAAGAACAATGATACTAATTGTAATTATATAATCTCATGTTCAAGTCACATACTTGAAACTATATAATTTGTATCACTATTCTAAGGAATTTTATTATGTTAACAATTATATTACGCAGTAATTAAAACCATAATAAAATCATTTATTTATTCAATCAACAATAATATCAAATGTTAAGCAATTACATCAAATAATTGGCCTCTAGGGCATAAACTCTAACAATGGGTTCACAGTGGTAAATCCACTTATCATAAGAAGGCATTATCCCATTTATGCACAAATGTGAAGGCACCTCTTCTTGGGTTTCAGTGTATAGGTTCATACACTTGATACAAGGACATCTAATGTCAACTGTTGGGCCAAATGTTGCATGTACATGCTCAATGAAGCTTTTGACCCCATTGCGATAAGTCGCTGATATATGTTTATGATGCGTCAAACTCTTATCCATGAAATTAAGTTCAACCTGAAATTTATTCATCAACTTAATTACATCAACTCAACCAATGATTTAAACAATAACACAATACACAAAAATCAGATAAAACAATAACCATTGGTCATATTTAAATCATTTATATTTTGAGAGATCGAATCAAACTTTTAGTTAAACGAGTACATTGTCATACATTTGGGTCACTCTTACAGTTTAAAGGGAAACATTTGGGTCACTCTTACAGTTTAAATAACAAGTGTCAAAGAAAAGGTCATAAAAGATTGATTTGTCACTCGTGTGTCTTTCAAATTTGCAAGTGAGGTAACTTAATAAGATATCTTTATCTGTTTGCGACATGCTTAAGAGTTGAGACACACAACCAGAAAATCTAAACTTGTATAAGACCAACACCAAAGAAACTGTTTGGAATATCAAAAGACTAAAGGTTTTGTGACATTGGAGTGATTATCTGCAGTTCCCCTTTCATATTTGCAGACTGTAAATAAATTGTTAACATTAAGCAAACATGCAGTTAATTATCTAATAGGAGCATTACATTTATAACATGATTTTAATGTGAATGTTACATCTGAAGTTCCCCATGTATGGCTTTGCATAACAAAGTTCTGAACTTTACAATAAAAACTGCTCATATTTATTAAGAAAGCTTTCTCAGTTCAAGTGTAACAGCGCTGTGTGAAGGCCTTAAGAACCATAAACCCAGCAAAGGAGAAGAACCTGTGGATGGCTGTGATTCACAAGTTCCCAGTGGATGTGCCAAAGGTATCACAATTCTGAATTCTCAATATGTTCTTGTGGTTTAAAAAAATGTAAATGAGGACATCTTTAGTCCAACTGGAAACCATGGCTATGATTGGGGGTTTTGGTTATGTACTAAAACCGATTAGATTGATATTGGAATCCTTTCGTCAAATTGCTCAGGGCTCTTTTATTCTGTGTTCGTGATATAACAGCTAGCGCATTGTTTCCTTAGATTAAAATTTTACACTTAAATTCTGCACTTTTGACTTGAGAATATTGTTATAATCAATTGGAAAGTTAAGTGTATGAATTAATTTTATTAGCACTACCCAGTTTTAGCAAGTAGATATCTGTGAATATACCATTCCAAGAATAAGCTATATGTTGTTGCCCAATTACTGCCCATTTACTGAATGAATGTCAGGTTCCGTTTAACTCTAATGAGAGTAGTGTTGAGACTTTAGTATCAGGCTCCATACTTGTATTACCCCTATTTGATCAAAGGAAGAAAAGAGCCAAAACAGAAAATCCCTTTTAACAAACACAATTCATTATCCTATCCCCTAACATAATCCCATTTTCTGTGGCCAAAACAAATAATGATTCGCAAGTTCATACAATTTCCACATATTTAAAATTAACATAACCTTATCACTACAACAAGATTGAATTCATGGATCAAATGATAAAAAGTGCATAATATTTGACAAATGTCCACATATTCAAAGACTAGAGCAACATTTTTCATCCAACTAAAAAATAGCACGTCTTTCATCCAACCAAAACAGGTGTGATAGCCAAGTGGTAATCACATATTACCAATATCAGATTTGATCATCACATATAACCAATTTTAGGTTTGATTAAGCACAAATTAATAAACAAAGTGCAGATATTAAGAAATAAATAAACTGAGATTTGATTTCTTACCGAATTGAAAGAGAATAGAAGAAGAAAAATAACCCTAGAACCTATATGGGATCAACTTGAGTGCAAGCGAAGCTACGGATGGAGGAGAGAAGTAGAACATGTGCCTGTGATGGAGGACATGAGTGCAAGTGAAGCTACGGATGGGATGGATGTGAGTTTTGGCTACGTAAGGAAGGAGAAGAAACCCAAATTGATATACGTGAGTTTTGGTAAGAAAGGAGAAACCCAAATTAGCCTATCTTTCTTCCGTATAACACCAAATAACTGTTTGGTAAGTTAGGGACTCTGTTCCAAAAACAGAGTTTGATAACATTTTTTAAAAAAAATTATAGAAGGAATATTATAGTTAAATTATTATTATTTTAAAAACTTAAAAGATAAATTTAAATTTTAGGATATTATAAATTAAATATAACAAACTCAAATATAACTTTTTTTGTAGAATAAAAAAAGTAATATAAATAAACATTTATAGTCTGTTCCGCAAAAAAAAAGTAATAATTATTATAATTTCGTTTATTGTCAATTAACAATATTTTAATTTTTCAAATTATTATAAGTTAATATTCTATTTAATACAATTAATAATTTAAATTACTTAAAAAATATTATTAAGAATAAAATTTGTATTAAAATATTAATTACATTACAATTTGAATTGTAGTATATTATAAATTAAAGAATAAACTCAAACTTTACTATTTCTGTAAAACATATGTTTTTTTTCATTTGTGCTCTATTCCACATAAGAGCGCCACCATCATCTTTTATTTTTCTATTTCTTTATGATATGGTCAATGTATGAAATTTTAAATTTTAAAGTTGTGGAAAGATATTTACTTTATGGATTATTATAGTCCATAATCGATATTGTAAGTTACGTAAATAGTGTTATTAAAATTAAATTTAATATTGTTAAAAATTTATATATAATATAATTTATATTCACTATAATTTATATCATGGGAGAACATAGTCCTAAGTAATGTTAAATTAATATAAATATTCAAATCCCAAGAATATTTTTTTCAAATAAACATAATTCTAAAGTTTTTACCGTAAAAATTTCATGTGATCCCCAATCATTTAAAATATACAAAAACTATATGCAGCTGTGATATGATAAGTGAAACAGACGTTTTCTACCTAAGATCGTTCACTCATATAGATGATATATGTGAGACCCCAGATCTTATGAATAAAGGTTTAAATTTCTCGAAATATTTTTTTTAATATTATGGTGTGGATTTGATATAATGTTATAGTTGTGGGTAGTATTTATAAATTTTGCAAAGTATGCAAGTTGTTGTATAATATTCGATTGGTCGGAGAATATTCTTTTTGTCGGAGAATATTCGTACAACGGCGCAATCATTGGTGGACCCCACAACGAAATTATTGTCTGATTGAGAAAACGACAAAAATATTTTTATGAAAATAACGGCAGAAGTTTTACCGTTGATACTGTTGAACTACTCGGTAGTAAAAGTACAGTAATACGCGTGGTTGCATAGTAGCACACGGTATTGATTATTGATGCTTACGTGAGAAATCACTCAGTTTTGCTTAGTTTATGGACTCCCATTTACCCATTTTTCAAAATAATCGGTAGAAAATTTTTTAAAGGTGGGGCCCACATGTGGGGCCTACATGTGGGGCCCATATGTGTTGGAAAAATAATTTTGGAAATGGAAGAGTATATGTATGGAAGTATATGTATGTATTGAGTATACGGTGGGAGAAAATGATATGTGAAAGTGATAGGTGTGTGATGTGTGTGTGAGTGAAAAATGGTGGAAAAATGGTAGTGTGATAGTGATGTGTAAGAGTGTAGTGAATTTGATTATTGGGTGGGTGGGGGATTGATGTTGGTTATGGGGGAGAAAAATTAAGTGGTGTATATATAATATTGATATATATAAGTTGAAAACATGTGTTTATATATATGTATTATATTTTAAATTTTTGTTGTAATCTTATTGGTTAGTTGATTGAATTTTTTTGCATTGGTGATATCAAAACCTTGGTACGTATATTTGCAAAATTATTTCATCCATGAACAGTGCTCTTCCTTTCTCCTATAAATAGAAGCTCATTCCTTCATTATTTATTACGAATTCACTGAAACTCTAGAGAGAGAAAATTATAGAGAGAAAGAAGAAAAGTTTTCTACTACTTCCCTACTCTTATATTCAGTTTCGGTAAGGGCTATTATTTGTTATACCCGTAAGGGATGTTATTCTTTCTTATTCATGAAGAGAACTGTTGTTATTCCATTGCTTATTATTCTGTTGGAATAACCTGTATACGCAGTCTACCTTATACTTGGTGACATTCTTCTATTATTCTGTTGGAACATCCTGTCTGTGTGTTTTACACCGGACCTGGTTCCGTCTTTATTATTATTCTGTTTGAACATCCTGTCTGTGTGTTTTACACCGGACCTGGTTCCGTCTTTATTATTATTCTATTGGAACATCCTGTCTGTGTGTTTTACACCGGACCTGGTTCCGTCTTTATTATTCTGTTGGAACATCATGTCGGTGCAAATTTTGCCTGACCTGGTTCCGTTATTATTATTCTGTTGGAATAACCTGTCTATGCAAAGTACCGCATGCATGGTGATTTCTTTTGTTATTCCATTCTTTATTATACTCAGTTTGTTAAAGTTTTGACTTCTATAATCCATGAAATTAGTAGAATATCCTTGATATTCGCGCTTCATCCAGTATCTTTTCATGGAAATATTCTTCTGAGCATTCTTGAATTTTACTGCACAAAGTAGTATCATGTTGACAACTTGAAAGTTATTAGTTCCTGAATAAATTAATTCTTGAACTTGTTTTATTAAATTCTTATATCATTGTCATCATCCTCATGTTTATATTTTTTGAAAGTCATCTGTAGCCTGTAGTGCATAGATGGACTTGGTATGATTATGACCAGGGATTATTCGGTATAATCATGACCGTAATGTTACAAATGACGTGGTAAAAGTCCTCATTGGCCCGTAGTGCATTAATGGACAGTTTTTGGTATGATTATGGCTATGGATTCTCTTTGGCCGTAGTGCAGAGAAGAATTGTTTTATGGCATGATCAGGACCGTTGATGAAAATATGATTATCTTTAGCCGTAGTGCATGGATAATTCGTGATCGTGATACTAAAGAATATCCTTGGCCGTAGTGCAGGAGTGATTCGATGATGTGGATTATTTATTAAGCTGAGTCTCAGCGATAACAGTGATGAAAAACCTTTTAAATCATAAAAGATAGTAGATTTTATTCTCTACTTGACTCTTTTAATGGATTGCTTGTTCCGCTGCAGTTAAACTTGATGTCTATTGTATTTTATCAGTTTAACATTGTTGAAGACTAATGATAATTTATTCTACATTATCTTAGTCATAATATTTCTTACTGGGCTAGTTGAGCTCACCCTTTCTTTCACTGTTCTCTTCAGGAAATGAGAACGTAGCCGGAACTAGTCGGGGGACGGAGTGATGGTCCGAGATGGTGTCTTAGTAGTCCTTACGATTCTATAAATAGTGTGATAATAAATGTAATGATGACTTATTCTGAGAGTGGATATTGTCTAGAAGGCAATATTTATATTAAAACTCACAACATGTATTTTGTCGTACTTTACACGACTGTTGTATAGATAAGTTGTATTTGAATTTTGTGTCATGTATTTGGCGACTCAAGATGGGTGATGTATACCGATTTTGGGGGCGTCACAATATATCAATGTTGAAATTAATATTTTGTTTACTGAATTACATGAAATTTAACCCAATTCTATACATGGAGTGGAATGGAATGTATAAAATATTTATGAACGAAAAAATTTAAATTGTTGGAGCATAGGTAGTCTTTTAACTATTTGTACAATAAGTATTAATAAAAATAAAGTAAATCAAATTCCGATTGTCTTAATTTTTTAATATAATTAACCACACGTTTATATTTGACAAATATTTAAGTTTCATAACATGATTTTAATTTTTATGACAATATTTTTAAGTTTATCATCACAATTTTATTAATATTACATCGACAATACTACAAAATTAACACTATTAAGATTTAGGGAGTACATTTTTAAGAAGAAATAAAGAATGACGATAAATTTATATCAATATTAAAACTTATTAACACTTATTAATACTTATTAACACTTATTAACAATTATATATATATATATATATATATATATATATATATATATATGACGATAAATTTATATCAATATTAAATAACGGCGTATGTGGGTACATTGATAAGAGGAAATAAAAAATGAAATCACGTATATATTACTATTCTATCTTATTGTTTATGCAAAACGTATTCTTTATAAATTAGTAGACGTATAAATAATTATTACAAGTTCCATTATCACCGTTACCACCTCTTAATTTCGTATGATCCATTCCAATTCTAAATAACTAATCATTTAAATAATACTCCTAATAAACTCCATAATTTGGCTTTTATGGTCAAATTGTCAATTTTTAAAATTATTTATTAAAAATATTTATACATAAATTTTAAATTCTGAATCTTGACAATTAAGTAAATTCTCCATAATTTATTACGATCATAATCGATAGACGTATATTTTATTTTATTTTTAAAAAAATAATTTAAAAAATGGTCAATTTCACGTAACAAAATCAAATGAAGACGTTTAATATAGGACGAAGAGTACTAATTATCTAAAAATAATAATAATTATCTATTAAATTAACAATATTGTTATGTATTTTTAATAAATATCATGTATATCACAAGTCCAGAGATCGAAAAGAAATTATTTTTCATCTCTAATATTACAAACATGTAAAAAAGTGTTAAATTTTCCTTTAGTTATATTTAGTCTGAGAGACACTGATATTAATTAATCTAAGACACAATATTATTATACTTTATCCCGCTATAATTTTCGCTCCAATATATTATATTTCCCTCCCAAAATTGTTTAGCGCTAGGATATATCATATTTTGCTCCAATTAATATATGATCATTTCTTCTCATTCACTTCTCATTCACTTATTCCCAAAATAAGTCGCTAGTTCTCCTCTGGTGTCAACTGTCAAGGGTTTTTTTTGCAGGTCATATCTTTTCTTCTCATTCACTTCGATTTATATTGTTGTTTGTTTTTATAATCAGTTTATTTGTGATTATGTTGAATATGGAGTAAATATCGTGGATTATTTATGGATCGATGTGGTTTATGTTTTGATTTTGGTCTACCGAACTGAGTTTATGTACTTCTCTTCATGTGCTTTTGGAGGTAAAACATAGGTTTTACTCTCTTGTCTGTATTAATAGTTCTTGAATGTAAAAGAGATTTACATTTTCATTTAGCTACTCCATTTTAGATTTGATATAACTATTGTTGTTGTTAGGCAAATTAAGTAGTGGAATATTCCACTCGTTTTATCTAATTGATTTGGGTTTCATTGTTTAGTGCTGATATACTTGAAAAAATGAATCAGCTTCTTTTGGATGTGTGAATTTAGGCATGCATAGTGAACCTAGTTATGATTTTGAGATGTACGACATGCTTAAGTATTACTTTCTAGTACTATACATGTCTTATTTACTAATAAATATAACTGACCTGATTATGTAGTTTCAGAAATTTACTCATCTTGCATAATTGGTACTTCAAAATGTCTGGCCCTGGATTTAAGAGGAAAAGAGCAGCTCAGACAAGAAAATATTTAGCCTCGCAAAATGTTGAGGTCTTTGAGGATAATGAAGAAGTTGAACTAAACTTAACTGAAGGTTCAAATCCTCGTGTAAAAAGAAGAATTATGCTGACATCAAGTCCTCCAAGAAGCCCAATCACAAGATCACGAATTATGCTGACATCAAGTCCTCCAAGAAGCCCAATCACAAGATCATAAACTCGATCTGCTCAACCATCACCTGTGGGTCGAACAAGCAAATTACGTTTAACGATTGCACGTTCACCGAATGCCAATGATGGTCATGTGAATGAAGTGTGTAGTCCCATTTTTACCTCGATTCAACGTACTAATAACACTATAGTTGGTGAAAATTCTACCCCACCAACAGAATGTGGCCCGACACTGATGTCCGATGAGCAAGGGTCTGCACAATGTGAGTTTTATGTAAACCTATTTAGTAGACATATTATACACATAATTATTGTTTTCTTGTTAATTTGTTGTTCCTTTTACTTTTTGACATCTAATATTTTGAATAACTTCATCTTTAGCAAAGAAAATGCGTGGACCTACTCGCGGTATTGGTCTTGAGAAACTCACCAAGTTAAAAGGAAAGAAGTTGGCTATCAATGTGTCACCTAGTAAAGGAAGGCCCATAGATCCTACAGAATCTGCTAAGTTGTCGTCAGAGATAGGATTAATGGTCCGCCACCACTTCCCAATGAATACCAAGTTCAAGGATATTACAGAGGGAGTAATTGAAGAATATGGCCATCATATGTTATGTTTGCTAGGTTTCCATTCTGGTTCACCTATGTATTCAATATAGATGTGTACCTATGTGGGCAATGTAGGTTGTTGTGTGTGTTGCTGGGATTTGACTTCGCAGGGGGACTGCTCCTCCTCTTCCAGGTTGCTGTAGATTGGGTCTAGCTGGTGCTGCTGTGTTTTGTTGTTGATTTGCAGGTTGCTGCTGGGCTTTGTTTTTGATGGGCTGCTGTTTGGTATGGCTAAGATTTTTGTCTCTGAGCTTCAGGTTACAGCTGGGGGCGTTTTATGGGCACTTATCTGCAGTTTGGGGTACAGGTGTTGTAGGTGTTGCTGCTGCCAGTGGTTGCTGCATTGTTTACTATTATCACTCTTCTGCTGCTGTTGATTCCGCGTCTGGATACCACGCTGGTGCTAACGTGCCACTTGCCGATTATTTATATATTTCTATTATGCTAGTACGAACACACAATGAATCACATTGGCATAGAACGCTAATCATACAACTCATTGAATATCACTCTGTTCAATTTATATATATATATATATGGTGTACATATACAATTATACATACAGTCAACTAACCACATCATTTAGCCCTTTCAAACTAGAATTTTCACTGTAATATTTAGTTCTTAGATTTTAGCAAATTTTGTAGGTTTCTAATTGTTCTTATTGTTGGATTGGAAATTGGGTTCAGTAAATCTATTTATTTAATATAAGCCACCCTCTTTATCATTTAATGTTTCTCAGTAAAGTTGGGTCTGATACTGCTTGATTATCTCTGATTTGCAGAGCTAAAACAGAGCTCAAAGAAGAAAACTTGATCTGTTTCGCCCATTAAAAAAAGGGCGAATATGAGAGCTTATGGATCGAAACTGAGAGGCTGTGGAATGGGTATTCGAAGGAATAATAGAAGTCATAGAAGAGTAACAAAGACACCCTCTTTATCTCACAAGCTCAATAAAGTGGATCCTTCTTCTGTTTCAATAGATCGCAAATACTGCAATCTTGCATATCAAGGTATCCTATTATTCAATTTATGGTAAGATTTAATGAAATCCTTTTCGGGTAGTTTTCATTTTCTTAGTTAGGTTAGTTTTGTTTGCTAATTTTTTGGTTTTTGCCTTATTAAGTTGTTAATTGTAGCTTGTTTTGTAAATTAATTTATTTTACTTGTTTGGAATGCGATGAAAGCTTAAACCTCTAGTTGATTTGTTACATTGTGCTAAATCATAATTAGTCAAGATAAAATTAATCACATCATAAATCTATCTAAATACTGGTGGTTGTATGCACCCTTTTCTTTTTTAGAAAGACTATCAATTTTGTTAATGCCTTATCTGTATGGGCTGCCATGAAATGTTAGATTTTTGCCTTTTAGTTTTTGCTTCATTCTCAACGATAGGATTACTATCTGTTTTTCCGTTTCGCTTTCTGAAACTTTCGTACTGAATGATCAACGTATATAGCATGGTAACTTTGCTTGGATGGATATAATTTTTTATACAAATTCTCCTGACTTTTTATTCAAATTTTGTTGTAAAAGCAGGAAATTCATAATTATGGTTCGATCCTGTGATGTGCTCGACTCTGATGGAGATGATGATTTTTATAGCATTAAAGATGGTAAGCAGAATGTTTGACATCCGGTTATATATTATTGCTTGTCGATTTGATTTCTGTATTTTGGATTTTAGATTTGCTTATTTTTATCATTTATAATCTTAGATTTATCTCAAAATGGCTCTATGTCAACTGTTGTAACTCCAAGAGGTTCCAATTATGTAAATCATAATGGCAGTGTTCCATCCTTTGCTACCTCGATCCCCTAAGACAACCAAGTACAGAATCAGAAGAAAATTCAGAATATAGCTTGGTCAGAGATCTTGCTGATAATGTAAATACCCTGACTGGCTCTCAATTGAAATCTAGTGATCCTCAAAGTGAGGGAAACACTCAAGTTTCGGTGAATGTTATCTCTACTGAATGTGTTGATGAAAGAGGTAGTGGGGAAGATATGGGAATGTTGCACAATTGTGGACTTCTCCCAAATAATTGTTTGCCTTGTCTTGCTGGTACTACCTCCCCCTCTGATGAAAAAAGAATATCTCTAACCTCAAGTCCAAGGAAAAAACCAGCCTTAAGGCATTCCTTTAAATGGAAAGACGGACATGCCAATCCGACATTATGTAAGCACCATTACTAAGTCCATATTCGACTCTTTTCTGTTTATATTCACAAATTGTCGCCTATTTAAGCTATGGTGTTGATATAAACATGACTTTTAGTATGTTATAACCGATGGAAAAATTTACTTACAGTTGCTATATGGGATCTTTAAAAGTGTAGGCAAGTAAACTATCTACAATATTATTCATGCATTGCAAAAATAAGACTATGAAGGCAAATAGTATATTTGTACTTAAAATTATGTGGATTTCTTTGAAACAGTTGGATATAATGTATAGAATAAATGACCTGCTCGTGCTCTTTTGTTATGTAGTTGATACACGCTTATTTGGCATTTCTCTTTTTATGAAATGTGGCTTAGAACAACCCTTTCTTATGAATTTGTTACTTGATTGAAAGATACTCATCTATGAAATTTAGTCGATGTTATCATTAGTGAGAGTCCTGATGTAAGACCCCAACTTTTATAAATAAAGATGAATTTTCTATAAATATCATTTTCGAATATTATGGAGTTAATTTGATATAATGTTATAGTTGTGGGTAATATTTATAAATTTTGCAAAGTACGCAAGTTGTTATATAATATTCGATTGGTCGGGGAATATTCGTTTTAACAGGGAATATTCGTACAACGGCACAATCATTGGTGGACCCCACAACGGAATTATTGTCGGATTGAGAAAACGACAAAAATATTTTATTAAAAATAACGGCGGAAGTTTTACCATTGATACTGTTGAATTACTCGGTAGTAAAAGTACAGTAATACGTGTGGTTGCATAGTAGCACACGGTATTGATTATTAATGCTTATGTGAGAAGTCACTCAGTTTGATTCAATTATTGTCAGTTAATAATATGAATTATTTAGCGAAAATGACGTTTTGTTTTATTCGTATTATTAACGTAATAAAACAGAAACATCTTTTTATGTAAAACAGAATACTTTATTAAAGTTATTCTATAAATAGAATATATTATATTTTATTTAAAAGATTTTTCTTTAAATATGGACCGTCAGATTAAAGTAATCAATCTGGACCGTTCATGGATTAGTTACTATGCATTCTATTTTTCTATAAATAGCAGCTCATTCCTTCATTATTTCTTACGAATTCACTGAACTCTAGAGAGAGAAACTACAGAGAGAGAGAAGAAGAGTATTCTGCTACTTAACTACTTCCTTATTTCAGCTCTTCTTTAAAACGGTAAGGGGTGTTATTCTTTCTTATTCATGAAGAGAACTGTTGTTATTCCATTTCTTATTATTCTGTTGGAATAACCTGTATACGCGGTCTACCCTATACTTGGTGACATTCTTCTATTATTCTGTTGGAACATCCTGTCTGTGTGTTTTACACTGGACCTGGTTCCGTTTTTATTATTATTTTGTTGGAACATCCTGGCTGTGTGTTTTACACCAGACCTGGTTCCGTCTTTATTATTATTCTGTTGGAACATCCTGTCCGTGTGTTTTACACCGGACCTGGTTCCGTCTTTACTATTATTCTGTTGGAACATCCTGTCTGTGTGTTTTACACCGGACCTGGTTCCGTCTTTATTATTATTCTGTTGGAATATCCTGTCTGTGCGTTTTACGCCGGACCTGGTTCCATTATTTATTATTCTGTTGGAATAACCTGTCTGTGCGGTCTATCGCATGCATGGTGATTTCTTTTGTTATTCCATTCTTTATTATACTCAGTTGGTTAAGTTTTGACTTCTATACTCCATGAAATTTGTGGAATATCCTTGATAATTGCGTTTCATCCAGTATCTTTTCATGAAAATATTCTTCTAAGCATTCTTGAACTTTACTCCACAAAGCAGTATCATGTTGACAATTTGGACGTTGTTAATTCTTGGATAAATTAATTCTTGAACTTGTTTTATTGAATTCTTATATCATTGTCATCATCCTCATGTTTATAAAATGTTAAAAGTCATATGTGGCCTGTAGTGCATAGATGGACTTGGTATGATTATGACCAGGGATTATTCGGTATAATCATGACCGTAATGTTACAAATGATGTGATAAAAGTCCTCATTGGCCCGTAGTGCATTGATGGACAGTTGTTGGCATGATCATGACCATTAATGAATACACGAATATCCTTGGCCGTAGTGCAGGGGTGATTCGATGATGTGGATTATTTTATTAAGCTGAGTCCCAGCGATCACAGTGTTGAAAAATCTTTTAAAAAGATAGTAGAGTTTATTTTCTACTTGACTCTTTTAATGGATTGCTTGTTCCGCTGCAGTTAAACTTGATGTCTATTATATTTTATCAGTTTAACATTGTTGAAGGCTAATGATAATTTATTCTGCATTATCTTAGTCATAATATTTCTTACTGGGATAGTTGAGCTCACCCTTTCTTTCACTATTCTCTTCAGGAAATGAGAACGTAGCTGGGGCAAGTCGGGGAACGGAGTGATGGTCCGAATGATAGTATTAGTTAGTAGTCCTCACTATTCTATGTAATGGTGTGTTAATAAATGTAATGAGGACTCCTTTTGAGTATGAATACTCTCTAGAAGATAATATTTATATTCAAACTCACAGTTTATGTTTTGTCGTATTGTACACGACAGTTGTATTAGTAAGTTGTATTTGTATTCTGTACTATGTATCTGACGACCCAAGATGGGTGATGTATACCTAATTTTGGGGGCGTCACACCTGGTATTTGCTGGGCGCCTATATCTGGCGCTGGATAACCTCTATAATTTGTTCCTGTATCATTTCAAGGACCTGCTGCACACTCAAAATTTTCCCCATCTTTCCAATCTATCTATTTGCATAAAGATACACTCTGTTTATTATAGGTGATGTTGCCCGTGTTGATGGACAGTTAGCAGTAGCCAGGGCGTTTGGTGACAAGAGCTTGAAAGAACAACTTAGTTCAGAACCAGGCGTGTCAGTGGAAAGCATCAATGATGATACAGAATTTGTTATATTAGCAAGTGATGGCGTTTGGAAGGTTGATTTATTCTACTCCATGGCATGATCTATCTTATTGGTCATACTGTTTTACGGGGTGACACTATTCATACTTGTATTGCAAACGCATAGTTCATATTGAAAGTGGAGTAAGAACTGCAGTAATTTAGGATGATTGGGTTTGAATTTGAAGTTCTTTTCACTTGTAATTATGGTAGGGGTATAATGGATTATCAAAAGTTACCTACCATTGGATCTAAGTAGAGGGCTCTTGTTCCTTGAGTAGTTTATGAACTAGGGGATATTTCTTAAAAGTACTTGAGAAGCTGAAGACCAAACCACTTTTCTTATAATTATTTGTGTTTTTGATGGTAACTTTTGGTTCTGTTTGCGATGATCTATGATAGCATTTTAATACATTTATCATGTGGTATCAGATTTTGTTAAATCAAGAAGCCGTGGAATGTATCAAACACATTAAGGATGCTCGATCAGCAGCAAAACACCTTACTGAAGAGGCACTTGCAAGGAAGAGCACTGATGACATTTCCTGTGTGGTTGTAAAGTTCCAATGATCCTAAACAGGTCCTCCCACATCTCAACCCCAGCTTGTTTAAGTTAAAAACCCGTCATTGTTAGTATTTTATATCTTAATTGGTAATTGTTAGCATGCTGCTGTATAAATAACTGGCATTCATTTTCGCTGATAAAGTAACTACTATTCATGTTATTTTGAGTTTTATGTGCTGAATAAATCATGGATGCTTTAGACCAGGGTCGCTGAAGGCATATACCGAAAATTGTAGAACAATCATTCAAAGTCACAGAGATCTTTAAAGAAAAAAGTTTGTTAAAAGTCATCATTCATAGTTTTGTTTTTTTGCTCAACTAATTTGGCATGTAATTCGAAGAGACAGGTGAATTGAATAAAGTTGCCAACAAAAAAAATTAATTTTGACTCTAAAATACTACTAAATATTACCAAGTACTATATGTTAAAGAATGACCAACACACTTTTATCTCGTTTTGGCTTAGAAGGCAACTATCAACACATATTTCAAAAGAAGGCGCCTGACTCTCACTTTGTCCATTCCTCCATTGAGGGGTGTACATTATTCACCGGCCCTTCCGATGGGGCCGATTCTTTCCAACGGTTTTGGTTGTATCAGCTGTGAACTTCAGCTGACAGGGCCTGAATATGAAAGTCAGCAGGGGTTCTCTTCTCTTTCAAAAGCAGTTCGTGAAGAATTATTTAGCTGTGAGCTATCTGACAGTGAACCCTGTTCACAAGCTCTTAGCGCTGATATGACGAAAGTTAAGAAGGCTTTTTGAGTTTTAGCACATGAATGTAGTGGCCTTATTGATGTAGAGTCAAAATTACAAAGATTTACACGAGTATTTAAAATATTTTCCATGAAGGGTTAAAATATTTAAATTGGTCTTTTTATGGAATGGGACTTCTTAGAAAAAATAGATCATTGTACTCAAGAATTCATGGATTAAGAATATAATTAACTGTTTTCACACTCTCTCCCTGTCTTCTCTCTCCACTTTTCGTCTATTTTTTCGATAGGTTCCTTCGCTTCCTTTCTATCTAATTTATTAACAAGAGCAGAGTTGATTCACATTTGAAGTCCAGTAAGAAAAAGAAATTGACCAGTGACCAAACAAATACTAAACATATTTAACTAAAAAAAAATTCATATAAATTATTTTAGAAATTATTTATATTTTTTTTTAAATTATAAGTGTGCGAATATGATCATTATAAGCTACATCCAATTAACTATAAACTTTAATTTTTGTAAATTACAAAATATATCTATTATGTGCTCAATTTTTATTTCAAAAATTATAACTTTAAAAAAAATAAAACTGGGCATTTATTTTGAGACGGACGGAGTGAAACATTTCACTGTATAAAATTGTTTCCAAATAAATAAAAAAAATTAAATAAAAAATGATGCGTTTGGGGGGGGGGGGAGGGAAGAGACATGCTTATTGGATTTGTCTTAATTTTGGGCAATAATTTACTAGTCGTTGCAAAAAAAATGTATTAAATACGCAACGAAAAACAATTATTGCCAATGAATGTGGCCTATATTAGGCAACAAAATATAGCAACAAAAAAGTTTTTGTTGCCGACAATGAGGAGAACTCTCATTGGCAACAAAAAAGTAAATAGGCGGAATTAATTTTTTTCCCGCCAACTAATTGGCAACGAACTATGAATTTCGTTACGAAAAATGAAAGCCTTTCACAAACTGCAACAAACGACAAATTTCGTTGCTAAATATGCATTTTTGGCAACGACTTTATAATTCGTTACCCGAAAAATCGTTGTCGAATGTCTATTTTTTTGTAGTGATATTTTATTATTATTAAATCAATAATTGAGACGACAAAATTATTCATATTATTATTTACATTATTGACGATGTCTAGAAAGTTCTGTCGAGGAAAGGGGTTTGGTCACCTAATTGCGCGCCAATAGGGAGAAATCCTTATCGAAAAAACCCCCTCTTTCTTGGGAATGATCTGGTTGTTAATATTGCGAGTTATAATATTAATGATAAATAAATTCGTGTTGATTAAAGATAAGAATAATAATTAATGAGTGAAAGATGTTTGTTCATTTAGTTTTCTTTAATTCTTTCGTGACCCAATTACCCTCAAAGGAGGTAATTTTGTGATTAGATGGTTTTGTTATTATTGACCAAACGGGTAATTAATCGGATAAATGAGCAATTAATTGTTATTAGTTCACATGCAAATAACTATTTGTTCACATGCATGGAACTATTGGTTCACATGCATGTACTATTAGGGGAGGTTGTGCAAGACTGATAATACTTGAGGGACTAAATTAAAAATAGAGGCAAAGATGAAGGTACTAAACTGTAACAATTCGAGCCCATAAACGTGCAATTATCGAAATTATGTTTTCCTATAAATAGAAGCTCATTTCTTCTTTCATTCTCACCAATTCACTAAGACTCACAAGAGCAACTATAGAGAGAGAAACTATAGAAAGGAAGAAGAAGAGTATTCTACTACTTCACTATTGCAGTATCCAGTCTTCTACTAAGGTAAGAGATATTATTATTGTTTAATATTCATATGAAATAATATTTTCTTCCATACTCTGTACTATGTAAGTATTATTATTTCGTTTCGTATTCTTAATTCTACACTCATTTTGTTAAAGTATTGCTTCTATACTCCGTGAAATTAGTAGAATATCCTTGAAATTTATGCTTCATCTAGTATCGTTTCACAAGAATATTTTTCTGAATATTCTTGTTAAATTTTAAGCTTTCATGCCGGAGTACTATTCATGAATACTATTCATTTATACGATACTATTCATAAGTACGACACTATTCATAAATACGGTACTATTCACAAAGTACTATTTACGGGGTACTATTCTTGAAGTACTATTCATAATGTACTATTTACAGGGTACTATTCATGAAGTACTATTCACAGGATACTATTCACTCGAGTACTATTCACCCGGGGTACTATTCATGACAAAAATTGATATCTTTTCTGTCTAAATTATTTTTGACACAATATTATTCTTGAATTTTACTCCACAAAGCAGTATCATGTTGGCAATTTGGACATTATTGAATTCTTGATAAATTGAATTATAAATCTTTAAAATTTATCATTTGCTTTCATTTAATTGAATTCTTATATCATTGTCATCATCCTCATGCTTATATTGTGATGAAAGTCATCTTTGACCCGTAGTGCATATATGGACTGTTGATTGGTATTATTATGACCAGGGATCATTCGGTATAATCATGACCTGTAATGTTACAAATGATGTGGTAAAAGTTTTCATTAGCCCGTAGTGCATTGATGGACAGTTGTTGGCATGATCATGATCATTGGTGATAACACGATTATCCTTGGCCCTTAATGTATGGATAATTCGTGGATGTGATACTAATGAATATCCTTGGCCCGTAGTGCATGGATAATTCAGTGATGTGAATTATTTATTGAGCTGAGTCTCAGCGATAAAATTGATGATAAACTTTTTAAATCATAGAAGATAGTAGATATCATGCTCTACTTGACTATTATAATGGATTGCTTATTCCACTGCAGTTAAACTTGTTGTTTATTGTATTCTATGAGTTTAACACTATTGAAGGCTAACGATAATTTATTCTGCATGATCTTAGTCATAATATTTCTTACTGGGCTAGTTGAGCTCACCCTTTTGCTTTCATTGTTCTCTTCAGGAAATGAGAACGTAGTCGAGACTAGTCAGGAAATGGAGTGATGGTCCGAGATGGTGGCTGTAGTAGGCCTCACTATTTTATAAAATAATGTGATAATAATTATAAAGAGGACTTTATTTGAGTTTGGATACTGTCTATGAGACAATATCCGTGTTGAAACTCTCAGCTACGTTTTGTCGTATTGTATAAATGAAGTTTGTATTTAAGTTCTGTACCATGTATTTGACGACTCAGAATGGGTGATGTATACCTATTTTGGGATTGTCACATATGCTCATCCATAGCCCGAAAGGACTTAGAAACAAAACAAAGCAAAAACAGACTAAATACAAATATATTCGTCTAAATTAAGACTAAATTGGTTGAAATCAATATTGGATAATATTAGAATAAATAATTCATTGGCAACAACGCCAAAAACTTGTTGGTCGATTTCGCAATCAATAAAAACACGGACAAGTATACGCGGTCTAACAAGTAATATATGATAAGTTGAGTGTCGAACCCACGAGAAATTATTACTAATATTTACCAAGTACCGACTTTATATCGCTTCAGTCTTATTTAAACAGCTGAATAAAAGATAATTAATTTAACTACTTAATTCTAATTAACAAATCAATTAAATGGCTAATGACCAGTATCCAAGGCGCTATAAGCTAATATCATAACTTCCCCCATTATGCAAGCAATCTGTCAAACATTTGGCCTGCAATGCTTTATTAAATATCCTAACTCTCCATTTGGTCTTAGTGGTCACGATGGATCGTCAACCGAGAATTCACAAGTACTCATACGTCTCTTTCGAGGTACATATAATTAAACTTATCCTCTTTAGATCCACCGAAAGGGAATAGAACAGAAAAGAACATCTAGCTAAATAATCCGACATATTCCTATGTGAATTAACCATAGACAAGGAATTAAAGCTTAGGTTCTCAATTAGGTCACACATGACATATAAGTATATTCTTATCTTATACACAAATTATGCAGTCCATTTATGTAGGCAAATCATAATCACATGCCAACATATCAAGGTATAAATTTATAATCCATTTCTCAATTTCTTATAGATTACCAAATTAATCACTAATTCCTTAGCAATTAAACATTAAGCATAAATATATTGATCCAAACCATATGGTGTCAACCAAAGGAGAAAGAAAATCAATTCAACTTAACAATGAGTTCCATTATAATCTTAAAGCCAATAATTAGTTCATAGCTTTTAAACTAAACATCAGTAGCAATATATACAACAGTTATAGATTACAAAATTAAAGAAAATAAATAGAGAAGAATAAACTCTGTCAAAGTATTCTTCAATCTCCAAGAATCCCTTCAAATCATGCTTTCCAATCCGTGTTGCTAAGTTGCTCTTGAGCTCCATGAAATCCAAGTCATCTCCCTAATCTATCTAAGTTATGTACAGAAGTTGAGAGAGAAATGCTAAGTTCTAAGCTATGGAGAGAGAGTTTTATATGGAGATATCTCCTATGTAGAAGGAGGATGCTGATATATATCTTCCTTTCTTTTTGTGAGGTCATTTCCTCTATTCTCTGTCTGGGAACCGGAGGTGGCGCTACGACGACGGGTTATAGTTTTGTTCAGTCGCTACAGTATTGGCTATAGAGACAACACATTAATGAGGCGTTACAACGTCAGTTCACTGAAGAAATGGAGCACTGCAACACTGGTTCCTGGGCTTTGTTGACATAGGAAGGCGTTGCAGCGCCACTTTATAAAGGGAATAAGGCGCTGCAGCGCCACTTTAAAGAAAATGACAACTTTGCCCCTTAAAAGCTAGAAATGACTTGAAAACCTCTGCAAAACATATTTTAAGCAAAATTATAACAAAACACTATAAACAATATAAAATATGAAAAAATGCAATTGAAAGATCTGATTCGTGAATATAAATTTCACTCATCAACAACCACATGTTGAAAATTAATTGGAATGAGTAGTATATATGGGTAAATAAAGTAAGATTAAAGTTAGTCCAAATTTAATTGAACAACATACCACTACCTCTAATTGTTTCAATTATGTGTTTTTGTTTATTCTCTTAACGTCTAGTATATTTTAAATAGTTTTAAGAAAATGATATATATTATAATTTTATTTGTTAATTTTTTATTACAAATTAAGTGAATAATTATATTTAATAATATTTTTATCTATGTTTTTGATATAGTGGACCAATTTAATAATAATATTATCTTATATATTATAAGACTCTTAGTTTTGAAAAATATAATTCCCTCAGCAAAATAAAACATTAAAATAAGAAAAATATAATTACTGAAAATCCTGAATTCGTAGTTCTGTGTTGCTAACTCAAAAAGTTGACACACGAATTCATGAATTAGGAAATTCTAGGGTTTCGTGTTCTAAGCTTCACTGATTTCAATCGGTTTGTCTTTGCGGAATTGAGCCCTAACCAGCTACAATTCGGATCAAAATGGGTCGCTATCGTGCAATTCCCAACGCTGCCGATGATGATCCCAGCCAAAGGTTTGTGTATATTTATCTGTAGCGTTTCGGTTATGTAAATATGTATTTACCTTTTCTGATGTTTTTGTTATCAATTATCTTGCTTTTTAGCTACACAACTTTTGAATTTTGAGTATAATCTAATTAGCTAAATTAAGGTAGCTTTTGATAAATATTGAGCTGAGTGCCAAGGTTATTTGTATGTTTAACTACTAGCTCTGTTATTGTGTTCTGAATTTTATTACAGAAATGGGATTTAATTTTAGATTTCTAGCTGTGATTTTGTCATAAGCAGAAGCTCGGATGCAATTGACTGTTAATTTACATAAGAGTATGTCTTTTGCTAGATTGTCTTGATTATATATACTATGCCTGGTGTTTAGTAAAGCTCTGGAATTCCAGGTAAAGAAATCAGAGTGCGTGGGCACGCTTTTTAGAAGATTTTACAGTTGCTAATATACTTATCTTTAACATTCTATTTTATGAGTTGGCTTTGTGTTACTCATTTACTCATGAACTTGTTATTAAAAACGTGCATTGTTGCCCACATGTATAATTGTCCGTATTTTATTTTGTTAGCTTCTTACCCTCAAATGCTCTTTCCTAATGCTTGTGATTTGTATTGATGACTTTATAGCCTTCTGATTTAACTTCATTTTCTAGCAACAATATTTTTAATTTTTATTGGCTGGTAATTTGCAAAATGTATTTGTATTTTGTAGTTTCCAGTTTCCGACTGTGTTCCTCACTTCGTTGAGATCATTTACTTAGAATCGGTAATTTTTTTGGTTTAATCTTGGTTTAACTTATTTACTCTTCCTAAATCTGCAGGTCTCCATTTTCTGTTTTGTTTTTACTTTTCGATTTAGCATTACTGCTCCCCTCAGTCTCAGATTAGTTCCCCATCTTTTCTTTCCAGCACTACGTTGACCTAGATTTTTTACTTGTGAAAATTACCAATTTGTCATTTGTTTTGAACATTACCAACCGGGTGATATTCATCAAGGAAATGTAATTTTGAAATTTTGACAAAACTTTTATTCCTTTTCAAAAAAAATCTTAATAGTGCTTGAATGTCAAAGGGAACAGATTAATTTTGAACACAAATAATAATATTTTATTGCAAGCTGTCACTAGCATGGTTACTCTATATCCTCTTAAATGTATTCTATTTCACGTGTGACGTGTTATAATATATCCCTTTTGTCCCATTTGAGGTTTCGCTTGTTTTTATGCGTCGAGTAAATTTTTATTTTACCCTAATTCTGCTCGACCTATGTTCTCTGTTTTGCCATCAAATGTCCAGTCGATCGAAGAGAAAGCGGACTACTTCAAATGTGGAGAATTTAGAGTCTGTGACTGCAGGTATGATGTCAACGGAATTTGGAAGAAAATAATATTTATTTCTTCTTCCTGGTTCAATAAGGTATATTGTTTTGAATTGGGGTCACATGTATGCATTGGAGATTTCTTTGTTTTTCTTCTTATTTACTCCATTATGAAGGCTAAAAAGGAATAATCTATTGTTTAATTCATATGGCACGGAAAAGTTCTGGAATTCACGTTGCTCATTTATTTCTTTTGTCTTCAAGTGTATATTTTTTTTTCTCTCTGATGACTAATGCCCTCTTTTTATTATAGATTTACCTAATAAATCAAAAGTTCCATGTACTGTAATCGTCACTAAATGAAGTTATGTATTGTTTTTTTATCCCTACCATCTTCTGCAATAACATCATTTTTTCCCCATTTTGGTAGGTCAAGGGACAAATGAAGGGAAAAAGGCATTATACCACTGTAACTATTGCAACAAAGATATCTCAGGAAAGATTCGCATTAAATGTGCGGTTTGTTCTGATTTTGATCTTTGCGTGGAGTGCTTTTCAGTGGGAGCTGAGGTTTATCCTCACAAAAGCAATCATCCATATAGGGTTATGGTTAGTGGCCTTAATTAACATGCTTTCTGATTTATTACACGACCTATTCAGCTGTACACCTTATCTTTAGTGGTTTCTGTTATAAAAGTATTTCAATTTAGATCTTTTAGCTATAGACGTGCTCAAAGTAGCCTCTTTCCTTATACAGTGAGTTCTATTGGTTAGTCTTAGATTTTCTTATCCAAAGCACCTGAATTTGTGATCCTGTGATGTAGGGTATGGGGACTAAGATTACATTTTTGAGGAAAATAAACTTATATAGCATCCACGATTCACTTTCTCTTTTTAAGAGTTTTGTTTATTTATTTATTTGTCTTCTTGTTTTGTTAACATGGTTTTTCTTTTCTTGATTGTTGAATTCCTTACAATTTACCGTTAATTTTTTTTAGTGAAGAAACAAGTTTACTTACCAAATTAAAACATTCATGATTAGTCTTTGAGTATTGGTATTCTGCATCTACCTGTCTCTCTTCTTTAGTCATGCCTAGTGATAAAGGTAGGAAGTTTAGAGGGATTAGCGGCAAGATGGGAGACCATAGAGTTAGAATGAGTGCATTCATTAAAATTAGTTAGCACCACTCGAGCATGAAAGAATGAAGGAGCCCAGAAAGAATTCAGTCTCATGAAATGTAATTCTTTTTTATACTGGTCAGAATCTGGTAGTTTGATTTTCTTGATGAATCCTACAAGGAAAAGTCAAAATAAAAGGGTTGAAGTTGCAAAAGAAGAGTAAAACCATACGTAGAATGACATACTTTTCTCTTGGTTAGGCTCCTCTGTAGTTCAAACTACTTTTTATACAAAAAAGAGAGTTACCTGTTTGGGTGACTCTATTTCTCCCCTAGTTTGATGCCTGTGTCATGTACTAAGTTAATGATAAAGCCCCGTATATAGCACAATGAACAACATCCATTTTTGTTACCCCTGTTGGCTACTGGTTAGAATTGTCTTTATTGATTGTACCTTGAGTTTCACTCATGCTTATGGCATTCATACGGCAGTTACTTTGACTCCCTATAAAGAGTAATTGGTTATATCTTTACTTCGTCATGTATGTGATTTTCATTCTGTTGAGCTTCACAATTTCTTTTAGTGGCTTTTATACTGGCTATGTCTCCCAGTATTATTGTGAAGTAAATTACTATTGAGTATCACTTCTGTTATCTATTGTTGTGGTACTCTTCAAGGCTTTTTTTCCCCACAGGATAATTTGTCATTTCCTCTCATATGTCCTGACTGGAATGCCGATGAAGAAATATTACTACTAGAGGTATTCCTATATACAGTAATATTCCCTACTTTGATTTTGTGCCAGTTATCTAATGATGGTTCCTGATGGTGTCCTTGTTTATATGCTTATTGTTACGATTTTGGAAGATACTTGCTCTCTTTTTTCCTCGGTGGCTACAAATGTTCATTCCTAATTCCAACTTTTAAGGGTTCTAGCCTGGTTAAGACAATATAAAATAAAATGGAAATTGAACTTGAACTTGGAATATTGACCTAAAAACTTGTACATCCTTCGTGCAGGGTATTGAAATGTATGGGTTGGGGAACTGGAATGAAGTTGCCGAGCATGTTGGAACAAAAAGTAGATCTCAGTGTGTCGACCACTACAACACTATATATATGAACTCTCTGTGCTTCCCCCTTCCGGTATGACGTTATAATGTATTAATTTTCTTTTAATAGATATGAATCTGTTAGAATAAATTGCTACTATGCTATATGCTTGTAGGACATGTCCCATGTAATGGGAAAGAACAGAGAGGAACTCCTTGCTATGGCCAGAGGACTTGGTGAAGTCAAGAAAGGTTAACTTGTCAGTTACTCAATTAAATTTGTGTCTGTATTTGAACTTCCCAACCTAATTTTAAATAGTTTGCCTATGATGCCTTGGGTAAGATATGAATAGTAATTCGTTAATAATAGCATCCTTTACAGTTCAATTATCTTCTAGCCACAGGAAGATGAGGCTACAATTATACAGTCTTTTTCCTAACCTTATATCTTTGGTGGCATGTTTTTACTTTCAAATTTAGAACTCTATCTGGCGGCATAGTCCGAAACATTTCCATCACATCAATACTCATTTCAATGATACTGAAATTGGATAATTATTCTGAAAAGTATTTTGGCAACTTCTTTCAAATGGAGAACAGCTCTGCGTAATGCCCACAATGTTTAAAAATCGGTAGGCGGATCTAGGTGGCGGAGATGGCACCTAGCACCTAGGTCATGTTTTCTTATTATTTATTGTATATTTGTTTATAATACATAAACCATATATTTGATGTAAATGTTCTAAATTATTGATGAAAAATTACCAAAAAAAATTAAATATCTTAAAAGACCTAACAAATTCATTTCAAACATTGTAGGGCTTCAAAGCCTTCATTAAATATCAATATTACTCATTGTTTTAAATTCATATTCTCTTTTGACTTTTAATTTCATCTCTATTATTTTTGGTAAAGTTCATTTAGCACTTAAGAATTTAGCAGTTTAGAAAAACTAAGTGGTCTAGATTTCAGAGTTATAGATTAAAATGTGATGTATTATATAAATTAATGAATAAAAATTAGGATTCAAGGTGGTAGGTACGGAATTACGGATTCCGCATAGACACCCAACCAAATTGAGGTGGTAGAAGACCGATTCTGCCAGCCTAAGCGCAGTATTTACAGCCGTTAAATAAATCATTCATTTACAATAGGCTTTTACACATTAACAGATAATGCTCAGGTCCGGATTAGAACCTAAAAACATATAGGGTCTGTTTTGTAGAGATCATTTGTTTGAACATCTGTGCCAATGATCAGGAGGAAATTCTTCTGATCAAATAAAAAATATGTAACTGTCAGCAAAACAATTCTTGAGCCTTTCATTCTTCTTTAAATAGACCCTACAGTTCTCATTTTCATTTCCTGAAGTGGAAAGATCTGTATAAATTTACATACTTGTTGTTCCTATTTATTGTCGTGAATTCTCATACTTACTGAATTGCTGCAGGATTTCCGATGCTTGGGGAACATATAGTGAAAGAAGAGTCTCCGTTCTCTGCAAAAATCAAGTATAGCTGACTTCTCCATCCTATTTGTTTTTCTATTATAGCTCTTTATCCTTTTCACCACACTCCTTCAAAATCCTTGGTCAGGGTCGAAGATCAAAGCAGAGATGGCCCAGGTCGATCCTTATCTGGATTAATTTCTGGTATGTCTCTGTGAGTCGGTAAATTGAACTCATGCTTGTATTATTGGTCTCTCTTTCTCTGTCTCTGTGTGTATGTGTGTGTGTATTTGAAATAGCATGCATTAATATATTTCTCTTCTACATCAGAGGTAGGCACTGGAGCAGGTTCCAGCAATGGTAACACATCCACAGGGGGGGTTAAAAGGGCATCTAGCATAGTCCAGAGTAAGGATGGTCATGATGGCACTAAAGTCGAAGGTAGAGACTGCTTACTTATTGCATCTGTTATCTGAATGTAAGCAACTATACACAAATTTGGGACGTGATGCTTCATAATAGTCCTGTTGGAGAGTCTAAGGTTGAGGGAGCAAAGTAAAGAAATTCAGAGAGAAAGAGAGAGAGAGTGGAGAAATTAGGTCAAGTGTCGCCGAGTTCAGCTAGAGCTCGCTAGTCTTAATGTTAATTCTTCTATAAGTTGAAGGAGACAGATTTTGGAATCTTGAGACCACTTGCACTCAAAAGAATATTGATGGAGTTGCATCTAAAACTCAGAGAACAACAAACTTCTATGAAATAATTAGTCATCATGACAACTGAAGTGACAATCCCCTTAAATATATGTGGTCAGTGTGGGAGAAGTTCAGGCGCTCACCACCTCGTACGGATATATCTGAGTGGAAGATCAGATGTGCTTATGGTCACGACGCTAAGTCTCGAGGGGATTACTCCATTCCCTAGTAGCCTCCAGTCCCTAGTGGGAGTCTTGAGGACTTTAAAATTTTGCACACCTGGCATGAGGGTTTAAACCTTACCACCATGATATAGTGTCAATTTCTGGTTTTATATTATGTGTTGACTTTGTTTTGGTTTTCACATACTAAATTTTTATTGCCATTTTCCTTTGCTGTTCACAGGCCATAAATTCTCTTTCTTATATTTGTAAAATTGTATTTATCAATTCTAAAGACAAATGCTTGTGTATTTTCTGTAAATGTCAAATTCTCAAGCAGACAGGAGTGTTGAAGAGAAAAAGCTTAGGATTCCAGGGGATGAGGGGCTTTCTTTGACGGAGTTTAGCGGCTACAATACTAAGAGGCAGGAATTTGAGATTGAGTATGATAATGATGCTGAGCAATTACTAGCAGACATGGAATTCAAGGATACTGATTCTGATGCTGAACGTGAACTCAAACTGCGAATATTGCGTATTTACTTGAAAAGGTAAACCGTCACTTGTTTCTCTCCTTCAGTGTTTTCTCAACGATTGTCATATACTCATATTTAAATTAATGCATATTGTTTGCAAAAAATAAGGAAAGTTTCTTACCATAAGAGCCCACTTATTACAGTTAAGAGATTGTTAGCCTTAATGTTGAGGATTGGTCCTTCAAGGAATAAATCAGGAACCCAATACTCCTTTAGTATCCCATCCGACAAATATTGCAACACATTCCTTCTAAGAAAGTCCTACAAAAATTACAACAATTCTTTATGGAGTATCTTTTAGAAGTTAAATGATTAATTTACCCATAGTCATGTCACTTTTATCACTTGAATATATAGTGGGTCCCTCCACCAACTAAAACTTTTGTGGTTCATATTCTTGGAGCACTCTGAGCCACACATTTTATAGGGATCAATTAGGAAATCAAATAAGAACAAAAAATTTCTTAAAATTTGAGCAAAAGGTACGTTGCAATATTTTTGGGAGAGAGGGACTATGCCTTAAAAGTTACTATGCAATAATTATTGAAGCTAGTAAAGATCTCTCTCCCGCCATCTTTCTTTCTCTTCACCTTTCTTTTTACTCTTTACCGCATGAGAGTGGTGGTGGCTGGTTTGGAGGAGGTATTTTGTGCCCTATTGGCACAAATTCAAAGCTTACATGCCATTAAGTCCTTGTGGTTAGTATCTGCCATTGCGTGTCTAGAATTGTTCACCAATAATTTTTTTAGCTATTTTTCATTTATATATTCAAGAAAAGCTGCTTCTTTTGGTGCACGTCAGTAGGGTGTATATACTTCTAGCAAACCATAAGATATTCTCTAAGCCTTGTACAGGAATATTTATTTACTGTTCATTTAACTTGTATATTCCTAAAATTTACCCCTCCTAAAATTTACCCCTCTGATATAGGTACACTCGACTTTTGTCTCCAGAACCCTTAAATTTCCAAGCTTTTCATGATGAAATTTTCTAAATACGTGTTAAACTCTCTTTTGTTGATATATATTCAGTCAAAAGATGCTTCTTCGGGTGCATGTATTTACTTTTTCACTATTTATTCACTTTCAAACCATTGACGGTGGATATATGTAATATTTCATACTCTTGGTAACAAGTAATAAGATATTCTTGAAGTACTGTCTGAAACTTTTTTCTGTTTTTCTAACATATACATTTTATTTATTTTGGTGTTATTGGGAACCTTTGACAGGCTTGATGAGAGGAAACGCAGGAAGGATTTCATATTGGATAGAAATTTACTATACCCTGATCCTTTTGAGAAGGATCTCTCACTTGAAGAGAGGGAAATATGTCAGCGTTTAAGAGTGTTCATGCGATTCCATTCAAAAGAGGAACATGCAGAATTGCTGAAAACTCTTATTGAAGAGCACCGGATTCGGATAAGAATACAAGATCTTCAGGTTCGATGCATGCCTGGGACTTTGGCTCAATATACTTTATTTGTCCAACCATTATCCATTCTAATATATTTAATTACCTTACCAATTCAGGAACTTCGTTAACTCATAGAATTCTGGAAAGTAAGATCTAGCACAAGCTTTTTAAGCCAACAAACTATACTAAATGCCAATAAATTGATTATATGAATTATGTATAGGCTTTGCAAGCTTGTCTACCCATAATTTTTTCCTTCCTTTTTTCTTGACTATTTGCTCATGTGCCTGTCTTATTATAAGTTAAATGCAGTTTGTGCTTGATGCTGTTTAATCTTATACTCGTTTAAAAATAACAAGTACTCCGGGCAATTTTCCTCTTTTATATAAGATTGGCGAGTAGGTTATGTTATTCTTACAAAGTACGAGTCAGATTTTATCAAATCATAACCCTCTAGAATGACTAGTAAAATGAAAAATTCAATTTTCGGAAAGGACTCGGGGTAAGCCCTTTACACTGGAACCACTTGATCACAATCTACTTGCTCATTATAATCAGCTCAGATCGAGTAATGAGCAATAACTGGTTCATAATGCCAATTGATAATTGTGATTTACTATTTGAAATTTTCCAAGAAAAATATCAACAATTTGTTTAGCCTTTCAGTGGCTTAAGCTGTGATTCATTATAAATCTGTGCGGTGAATTTAAGAACATTTCTTGCAGCTCATATATGTTTTGTTTCTCAAACCTGTAATTTATTCTTCACAGTAGTAGTATTTAGATAGGAATTGTTCTTGCAGGAAGCTCGAGCTGCTGGCTGCCGCACATCTGTTGAGGCTCAAAGGTATATTGAACAGAAGAAAAAGAGAGAAGCTGAGGAAAATGCCCGCAAGGCCAAGGACAGTTCTCAAACTGGCCCAAGTGGTAAATTCTTGCAGAGGGTGAGTCATCTTAAAGGTGAACTAGACAACAGCCCCAGGGGAGGTGTTATGGGAACAGGTTTAGATGATTGGAATATTAACGGACTTCCAGGGGCTGATTTACTCTCTGAAGCTGTAAGTATTTAGTACACAGTTTGCACTCGTTGAACTTAAGATCACTCTTTGTTGGGGGAACTTCTTACACTCCTTTCCTATGTAGTAATAGAATTGTCTTTTATAAAGGTTACTTTACATGAATTCACATAATTGACCTTTTTTAGTTTACTTTACATGATTACTGTCGGAGTTTGATTATCCATATTGTCAGACCAAAATGCAAATAGAAAAACGGATACAGTAAATAAACGTTTAGTGTTTCTTTTAAAGCTTGATTGCCTGTCCTTAAAATCTACTGTGATATCTATATGCAGGAGAGACGATTGTGTTGCGAAATCAGGATCCTTCCTGCACATTATCTGAAGATGCTGGAGACCATGTCAATAGAGGTTATGAAAGGTAGGATTTCTCAAAAATCAGATGCTCGTGGCCTGTTCAATGTTGATCCAAACAAGGTGGACAGGGTGTATGACATGCTTGTGAGAAAGGGAATCGTCCAACCATGATGGACATCCCATCAACCTTAGTGTGAAATCTGGTGAACTTTTCCTATGTGCCCATACCTGCAAGATTATTAAGCATAAATAGTTGCAAACTACCTATGAAGCAGGATTCTTTGAACTGCCATACCCCTGCACTAGATACTCCGATTCTCGGTTATTCTCTCCTCCTTTATAACTTGTGGGTTTTTAATTATCTATGATTATATTGTTTAGGACTTCATATTTATAGAAACATGAGACAATATTTAGCATTATCTATTTTGTTGGATGTTATATATATATATATATATATATATATATATATATATATATATATTTATGTGTGTGTGTGTGCGCGCGCGCGCGGCCGCCCAAATGCAGCGCCGCAGTGCTCGACTACAGATTCAGTTTTTTCAGAATGCGATTTGAGACTGTTTTCATACCAATTTCATATCCACTTCAAAAAAGGTCCAAATTAGATGGGTTTTGACTATAAATTCGTTAAATATAAAAGTGTACATCTACAGGGATTTTAGCATTACAGAACTCTTATCAAACCATCATACCATATCAAATTCAGTGTTTATGCTAAATTCTCATATTTTGACATGTTATACGTAATCTCTCACCACGAATTTGTTATAGCTCCGCTTTAGTTCATTCAAATTGACTATTTTTCGTTTCTCAGAGTATAACATACACTCGTCAATTTAAACTTTTACCCTTGCATCACTATAATCATCCTTAGAACAGACCCAAAATATTCAAAAAATAGACATAGGTCTACTTCTTCCCCTTTACCCATAAATTCAGATTGATTTGCTTTAATTCCACTTGCTAATAACACTAATCAGATTATGAACCTATTGAAATCATGTATTTGAAGTCTTCTTTAACGTTCAATCAAAATAATTTCTAACAGAAACAAAAGAAATAGGAAATTAGAAGTTTTAAAATTTCATTCTTACCTCTTGAATCCTTCTTAACCTAGATAGATGATGAAGAAGGTTTGCTTCTCCTTGATTCCTCAATGCTTCTCCAATTTTTTCGTTTAGAACTCTCTTAATTTCTATCTTTTTCTCGGCCTTTGCAAAATAAGCATATGGTATAACTGAAACATTATGTGAAAGCGTATGGAATAACCGAAACTTTATGCAACTTTTATTTGAGTTGCTCAGTTTCAGAAGGGAAGAGTCTCAGCAGTTAGGAACAACAAAGGTATAAGCTTTGTTTGGTTAACCTCAAATAAACTCTCTTGGTTTATTTTTATTTTATTTTATTTTATTATTTCTTTACTATATGATACATCCTCCTTTTTCTAAATGTCACAATTGTATTCGTAAATTATTTAGCCACATCAAGTAATTATACAATTATAATATGTATAATTACTACACTATAAATTATGAAATTATATTCATAAATAGAATAAACACCTCTATCCTGTAAAGATCAAGTTGATCGGTGTCCAGAAGGAGTGTCATTCAGTATATGAATGTGCGTGAAGATCAAGTGAAGACTTGCATTGTAGAATAGTGTAATTGAACTGTAAAATAGTTTAATGAATTGTTATGTATCCTTGGTGGCGGATGAAAGTCAATCTTGTAAGATGGAAAGAATAATGTAATTATCATTATTTGTAATGAACGAGATTATAAGGTAATAAAACCTAGGATTTGAGAATGTATGTTGTTATATTTAACTATATAATGATGTATGTTTGGAAGGAGACGTACTTGTGATGTACGAAATTCGGGTGTGAAGATAAACCGAATTTCGGGGCGTCACATGTATGGCGAGGTGTACGACCATAATATAGAGCTACAGGATAGAGTTAGAGAGTTGGAGTAGCTGACAGATGAACGCCAGGCCACTATAGATCAGAAAGATGAGGAAATTCAGGATCTTGATTGACGTCTTGGGAATGTGGAGTGAAAGTTAGTTCACACAGAGGGTGACAAGGAGCAGCTGATGGCAGAGATTGCGAAACTGAAGGATGATCTGAGAGAAGAGACCGCCAAGAGAGCAAGGGCTGAAGATGCTTACGAGGAGGTTGCCCAGCGTGCAGATGTAGCCGAGGAAGAGGTGCAGGAAAAGAAGGCCAAAATGGGAGAGATGGATTGTACCTTCCACACTGCGATGAACAGAGCTCAAGATCGAGTTATTTACTATCCAGTCCAGTTCGAGGACTTACCTTGGTATATGCTGGATCGTAAGACGATGTTCCGTATCATGGAAGAAAAGCGCAGAGAAGCTGTTCGATGTCTTAGTAGGCTGTGATAGGAATAGTATGAGTTATGTGAATATCTATGGTAATTAATGATGTAAATTCTAGTGTGGATATAAGCAATGGAATATGATGATTTAATCCTGAAGATTCTTCATCTCGGGATAGTTGATATAAATAGTAGTGATGCTATCTTTCTATGTTTTAAAAGTTATTAATGAATAAAATATCAATATTTATTCAAGATGTTATGTGTTAAGTGATAATCTTAAAATGTTTAAGTTAAGTCTTAAATACTTAAGAGATTGAGTAATGATCTAATAAGCGTATATCATAAACAGAAAATGCCGCCAAGAAGACGTCCAACACGTCAACAAGCTCAAGAAGGATCCACGAATATCATCAACAATAACAACAACGACAATGCCAACGCTAATCCTGTTCAGCAGTTGGTAAACCTGTTAGCTGGAGCACTTGCGAATCAGCCGTAAGCTCAAGCTACCTCGTTTAAAGATTTCAAAGCGGTAGGACCGCCAAAGTTTAGGGGATCCATGAATCCGGTCGAAGCTCAAACCTGGATTATGGAAATGGAGAAGGTATTTGATGTTTCAAGGGTCAACGATAATCAGAAGACTGCCTTTGCAACGTTTATGCTCAAGTTAGAGGTCAGCTACGGGTGGCAGGAAAACAAGGTTAGAGGAGGACATGGTGTGATCACATAGGATAGGTTCAAGGAAATGTTCTTTGAGATGTATTTCCTAACGAGCTCTTAGAACCAGATGGAGGTTCATTTTCTGGAGTTGAAGTAGGGTAACATGACAGTGCCAGAATATGCTGTGAAGTTCAACGAGTTGGCTAGGTTCGCAACTTATCGGGTGAATACAGATGAGAGGAAAGCTAGGAGGTTTGAACAGGGGTTGAAGCCATGATTATACAACAAGGTGTCAATGTTCCAATTGAACACTTTTGCGGTAGTTTTGGAGAAGGTAATCATTGCAGAAGGTGGAAGCAATGCTCTGACCAGGTATAATCAAGAACAGAAGAAGAAGAAGAATGAAGGTGAGAACTGTAATTATTCAACCGAGAGAACACAACCAAGGTAATACCGGTGGCAGCGGTCATCGGACCAATAAAAACTAGCAGGGAGGAAAACATTCGGACAAAAGCGGTAACCACTCTGGTGGAAATCGTGGCCGTGATAATAGAAGGAGCGAGTCGGGAGGAGATTTCAAGAAGAGAAGGTACAACAATGATAACGTAAAAATGTCAGCACAAACATCAACTGTTTCTAGGGGAGGAGAACAAGCACCGGTCGTTTGTTACAAATACGGGAAAGAGGGACATATCAGCCCAAACTGCCCACAACAATCCTAGGTATGTTATAACTGTGGAAAGGAGGGTTATATAACTCGAGAGTGGTCTGTAGCAAAACCAAGTTCAGCGGGGATGGTGACTCCAAAAGCTGTCCCGGATAAGTCGAAATCAGCGGTTCCTGAAAGAGCGTTTGTCGTGACTGGCCAAAACGCGAGAAACCCGAACGAGGTGATCACGGGTAAGCTAATCTTGAATTCTTGCGAAGTTTATACTTTACTAGATACCGGTTCTGCCCATTCTTTTATCTCTCCTACTTGTGCTCAACGTTTGAACTTGACTCCGGAGAAATTAGACTTTGACCTATCTGTGGAGACTCCGTTAGGAGAAACTTTCATTACATCTACAGTTTATAAATCTTGCTTAATCCAAGTTGGCACAATCACATTACTTGTTGACCTTATCTCTTTAAAGATACTTGCTTTTGATGTGATTTTAGGAATTGATTGGTTAACTACTCATCATGCCAAAATTAATTATTTTCGTAAGGTTGTTAGTTTTCATATTCCTAACCAACCTGTTATGTGAATTCAAGCAGCCAAACCATTAAAATCAATCGCTGTTATATCAAGCCATAAAGCCATTCGTTTATTGAAAAATGGATGTCAAGCTTTCTTAGCCCATGTTATGGACTTGAACAAAAACACGTCAGATTTGAATAATATTTCTGTTGTTAGTGAATTTCCTGACGTATTTTCTGAAGAACTTCTCGGTCTACCCCCAGAACGCGAAGTTGAATTCTTTATTGACCTTGAACCTGGTACAAAGCCCATTTCTAAAACCCCATATCGAATGGCTTCTATAGAACTTCAGGAGTTAAAAGTCCAATTACAGGAGTTATTAGACATCGGTTTTATTCGTCCTAGTACATCTCCTTGGGGTGCTCTTGTTTTATTCGTAAAGAAGAAAGACGGGAGTATGCGACTTTGTATCGACTATAGGGAAATGAACCATGTCACCATCAAGAATAGGTATCCGCTACCTCGTATTGATGACCTGTTTGACCAATTGCAAGGAGCACAATTCTTTTCAAAGATCGATCTTCGTTCTGGATATCATCAGCTGAAGATTAAAACTGAGGATGTTCCAAAGACTGCCTTCAGAACTCGGTACGGGCATTATGAATTCTTAGTCATGTCTTTTGGATTGACTAATGCTCCTGCTGCCTTCATGGATATGATGAACCGTGTGTTCAAAGAATATTTAGATCAGTTCGTTGTTGTCTTTATTGATGACATCCTCATCTATTCCAAAAGCCGTGAAGATCATGAGCGCCATTTGAAGCTGATATTGCAAAGGCTTCGTGAAAACAAGCTATATGCCAAACTGAAGAAATGCGAGTTCTGGCTTGAGGAAGTAGCATTCCTTGGGCACGTGGTGTCAAAACATGGAGTATCTGTCGACCCGGCAAAGATTGAAGCCATACAAAGTTGGGAGCAACCGAAGTCGGTAACCGAAGTACGTAGCTTTCTGGGCTTAGTTGGGTATTATCGGAGATTCGTGGAAGGATTTTCTAGAATCGCTACTCCGTTAACTCAGCTGACTTGGAAGGATACAAAATTTGTATGGAGTGAGGAATGCGAGAAGAGTTTCCAAGAACTTAAGAGGAGACTCATTTCGGCACCTGTTCTGACAATACCATCTGGTTCGGATGGATTTGTTATCTACAGCGATGCTTCAGACAAAGGGTTAGGATGTGTTCTCATGCAACATGGGAAAGTCATAGCCTATGCCTCGCGACAATTTAAAGAATATGAGAGGAATTATCCTACTCATGATTTGGAGTTGGCAGCAGTCGTTTTCGCGTTGAAGATCTGGAGACACTACCTGTATGGGGAGAAAGTGGATATCTATACAGATCATAAAAGCCTTAAATATTTCTTCACCCAAAAGGAACTCAACATGCGGCAACGACGTTGGCTTGAGCTCTTGAAAGATTACGATCATACCATCCAATATCATCTTGGAAAAGCAAACGTAGTAGCTGACGCATTGAGTAGAAGATCATATACGGGTACGAGTGCAATGTTGTTAACACAAAGGCCCATTTTGTATGACTTGCAAAGGATGGAGATAGAGATGAAGGCTCCAAGTACCCACATGATGATATCAAATATACGAGTAGAACCGACTTTAATCGATAAAGTTAAAGCTGCTCAAGCTACAGACATGGAGCTGATGCGTATGAAGAAAAAAGTGCAAGAAGGTGCTATTCCAGAAGCAAGAATCGATGAAGAAGGAATACTTCGAGTCAACTCCAGACTTTGTGTTCCTAACGATTTTGACTTGAAGCATAGAATCATGATGGAGGCACACAACACACCGTTTGCAATCCATCCTGGGAGTACCAAATTGTATCACGATCTTCGACATACATTTTAGTGGAGCAATATGAAAAGAGAGATCGCGGAGTTTATCTCGAGGTGTTTAAGTTGTCAACGTGTAAAAGCGGAGCATCAAGTACCAAAGGGTCCATTGCAACCACTTGAGATTTTAAAATGGAAGTGGGAACACATTACTATAGATTTCGTTACGGGTCTTCCCAAGGTGTCTCAAGGCATAGATGCGATTTGGGTCATTGTTGATAGATTAACCAAGTCTGCCCATTTCTTGCCTATACGTGAGACTTATTCCCTTGAACGTCTTACTCGTATGTACATGAATGAGATTATGAGATTGCATGACATGCCAGTATCCATAGTTTCGGATCGTGACCCAAGATTCACTTTACGATTTTGGGTTAGCTTGCAGAAAGCTATGGGCACGGATTTACGATTCAGTTCAGCATACCATCCTCAAACGGGCGGGCAATCAGAGAGGACTATTCAAACCCTTGAAGATCTATTAAGACTCTGTGTTCTAGATTTCAAAGGAAGTTGGGATAAGTACTTTCCACTGGTGGAATTCTCCTACAACAACAGTTATTAGGCAAGTATAGGTATGGCTCCATTTAAAGCCTTGTATGGACGAAAGTGTCGTTCTCCAGTATGCTGAGACGAGGTGGGAGAAGCAACGCTGTTGGGACCAGAATTGGTACGCATAACTACAGAGAAGATCCAAACGATTCGACAACGCATAAAAACGGCACAGGATCGACAAAAGAGTTATGCGGATCTTCATCGAAAGGATGTAGAATTTAGTATTGGGGATCATGTATTGTTACGTGTTGCACCATAGAAAGGAGTTACAAGATTTGGGAAGAGAGGAAAGCTCAATCCACGATTTGTTGGTCCATTTGAAATTCTTGACCGAATAGGAAATGTGGCATATCGACTTGCATTACCTCCAAGCATGTCTCGTGTTCATAATATTTTTCACGTATCTGTGCTTTGTAAATATGTGAAAGACCCGAACCACATAATTGAGTTAGAACCAGACGAGATAGCCGAAGATTTAACGTACGAGGAGGTACACGTTAAGATCTTGGATAGGAAAGAGCATGTTCTACGCACGAAGGTTATACCACAAGTTAAGATTTTGTGGAGAAACCATGCTATTGAAGAAATGACCTGGGAGTTGGAATTAGAAATGAAAGTGAGGTATCCTCACCTTTTCGAAACACCAGGTACGTACGTCAATTTCGAGGATAAAATTTCATAAGGAGGGGAGGTTGTAAGACCCCAACTTATTAATGAATAAAATCAAATTTTCTCTAAATATTATTGTGAATAATAAGGGGTTAATTTGATATAATACTTTGGTTATGGGTGAAATGTGCAAATTTTGCAAAATAAGCAAGTGGTTATAAAATATTCATTTTGTCGGAAAATATTCGTTTGGTCGTGGAATATTCTTGCTTTCGGGAAATATTCGTACCACGACGCAGCCTTGTGTGGGCCCCATAACGGAAAGCGATTAGATGAAGAAAACGACTAGTATAAGTTGTTTATAAATAACGGCGTAGTTGTTACCGTTAATACTGTTGGAATACCCGGTGGTTAAAATACAGTAGCACACGGTATTGCACCAATTATTGATTCTTATGTAAGAAGGCACTACTCAATAATTGTTACAGTAATTATTGTTCATATTTTATTTTATTGATTCAATAATTGCTGCGTTGATATTTTATATTATTGTTATTTCAATAATTGTTGCTGCACAGTATTTTTCATTATCAGATCAATAATTCATATTATTTGAATAATATTATTAGATAATATTATTGGCAATGTCTAGAAAGTTCTATCTAAGGAGAGGTTTGGTCATCTAATTGCGCGTTAGTAAGGAGAAATCCTTATTGGAAAGCCCCCTCTTTCCTGGGAACGGCCTGGTTGTCATAAAAGTGATTATGTAATATTATTTGTGAATAATTAATTATTGATTTATATGATAAGGAAATATTTATTCTATGTGGATATAAATGTTGGATATATTTATTGTGGTTAAAAATGAAGGAGTTAATGTTGAGGTGTTTTATCAATATTTTTATCGGAATGGAGGTATTAAAAATCAAATCAGGGTTTTTTGAGAAATATTGCGGGGGTTATAATTTTTAATCCGACCGTTGGATCGTCGTAATTTTTGGATATGTTATTCATATATAAGTTGAGTATATGTCCACAAATTTTGAACCGTTAAAAATGAACATACGATTTGTTATGAATTTTACGAGATGACTGGTTCAGAAATTATAGAAGTTGCGGAATTTGTCATTTTGGTGAAAAATTCTAGAATTGGTGGGCCCCACTCTTGGTTGGTGAAGAAATGTGTTAAGATTTTTATTCAAATGTGGTGGGTGGGAATAGTAGCAGGTAAAGCCATCAGGTTGCAGGTTAAGTCTGCTTCGGCGTGCTAATATTTTCCTATAAATAAATGGCTAAGTTAGAATTGAAAATCACACCAGAATTCATAAGTTTTCTCTCTTTCTCTCTCTAGATTATTGAGTGTATTTGTTGAGTATTTAGATACTTTGAGAGTTGCTATTCAGCACAAGTTTCATGCAACCTCATATCCGATATTCAGTCAGAAGTACGGTTATTTTGAGGTAAGGGATATTATCTTCTTCTTAAATGATATTTTCTTCAATATCATTATGCCAAAATATTGATATGAACTTTTTATCAAATTTAGAACTTTTTGTGTCGGGGTTACTATTCACGTATACGGCACTATTTACGTATACAGCACTATTCACGAATACGGCACTATTCACCGAAAAATAAAAATTTTTCTTTTTGTCCAAGATGTCTATTATGGTTACTATCTTTGATTGTATCCATGTTTTGATATTTATTTTTTGAATTCTCCTTCACAATTGGTTATTATGGAGTATTATTGAACTTGAATAAACTGTAATACGAATCCTTAATATTTGTTCTTTTATCTCACTGGATTCATTTTTTTAAAAATATTTTTCATCATCCTCAGTCCAAAGTGATGATACTACTGAATATCTTTGGCCTGTAGTGCAAAGATGTATGATTACCTGATGAATATCTTTGGCCTGTAGTGCAAAGATGAACAGGTGTTGAGATGAACATAACCGACTGGTGATACAAATGAATATCTTTGGCCTGTAGTGCAAATATGAATATTTGATTAAAGATGGTTATTGATTGTTGTTACAGGGATAAAATATTGATGATGAACTTTTAAATCTTAGAAGATAGTAGAACTCATTCTCTACTTGACTCTTCTAATGGTTTGTTGTTTCCGCTACAGTTGTTGATCTAAAACTTGTTGTCAATTATATTCTATCAGATTTTTCCCTGTTGAATACTAATGATAATTTGTTGTATATTATCTTACTCATAATATTTTTTACTGGGCTAGTTAAGCTTACCCTTTTCTTTTTTGTTCCATTTTCTTCTCAGGAGGTGAGAACATAGCAGGATCTAGTCGGGATATGGAGTGATGGTTCTAGAAAGATGTTTTAGCTGTCCTCACTATTTCTGTAAAATAGTGTTTGAATAATTGTAATGAGGACTTATTTGAGTGTGGATATTGTTTAGAAGATAATATTTGTATTTAAACTCACAGTATGTGTTGTCGTATTTTGCACGACAATTGTATTATTGAAATTGTAGTTTGCTTTTTGTACCATGTATTTGGCGATTCAGAATGGGTGTTATATACCTATTTTGGGGTTGTCACAAATAATTTAAAACTACATGGAACCATTATTTTAATGATAGATGTGCTAACTATTGTTGCTAACCAAAAGGGAATATTTATACTGTGAAATAAATTATTTCATTCAAAAAGTATTATTTGTTGATAAATAAGGATAATAGTATTCTACCAAGAATCATTAAAATATATGGAACCACTATTTTGATGATGTGAGTACTATTTTGTTAGCCTAACCAAATTTGGTAAATAAGAATTCATGAAATATTTATAGTTATTGAAGGTCCATATTTACATATGGGGCTACCTTAATTTGCTATGTAGGCTTACAAGTTATTTTTTTGGGTCTATTGCCTATTTACATGTTGTAAGCCCAAATTAAAGCTAATCCCTGCCTTATGTCTTGGCCCATCCGGCAGACCACTTGAAGTATAAACTAAAGGGTCTGTTTAGCCCAAATGGAAATAAATAAGAAGGGATTTAGCTGTATTAGTTGCATTTGTTAGTTAATTAGCAAGTTATACAGTTTCTAAGTTAGTTCTTAGTTGGTAAGTTAGTTCAGTTAACAGTCAGCTAGCAGGTGGGATAGACTTGCAGAGGATAAGGCGTAGTAGAGTAAGCTATGGTCTGATAGGGTGGTTGTGAACTAGACTAGGAATGATGGCTGGGAGCTTGATAGGGTGGCTGTGTAGGGGCCCACTAGGGGTGATAGGATTACCAGTAGGAGAAGATAATCTTAGCCATAAAAAGTGCCAAATTTATTGCCTAAAACCAATTAGCTTCATCACTTAGCAGAGTCCAAAAGAAATAGCAGTAACAGTCATATAGAGTGAGAGTGGAAGAGTTCGGCTAGAGGAGGAGGAGAGGCTGGGTAGTACAACTCACTTGTAACCTTCGAATCAACAAGGTAAGCCAATTTTGACCTTCTAATCCTTTTTCCATTCGTTTCTGTTTCTCTAAATGGTAGCAACTAAACTGTTAGTAACTAGGGAACATGTATGGCTGTTATATTGAATTAGTACAATATGATGATTGTTTTAATGCTATGTGAACTGCTGTGATTGGAGCTGTTAAGTATGGTCTTATGCTTGTTCTTGTTTAAACCAAACGGCTGGGGACAATAAGCTAAGAAATTATGTAGTACAAGTACATATATGGACTGCATTCTACCTGTTTGATAAATTGCCAAGCTAAGGACTGATTTTGTAACTTTGTATGCTAACTGTGATTTATAGTCATAGAGGATAATGATTAAATCACATATTGTTATTAATGAATCAAGCATAGTAAAAGGTTGCATAGGCATATGGTGATTAGTTGGTAAGTATTTAAGATTATGATTTGATAAAACCAACCCAAGGTAACATAAAGGGGCTTTCCTACAAAGTTCATTTTGAATGATATATTTTACCTTATTATCAGTTCTTATGCTATAAAAGGATGTCTATAATTCCAACCCACTAATGCTAATACTTGTTAAGTTTAAGTATGTTAGTTTTCAATAAACAAAAGTCAGTCCCTGTAACTGTTATTAGAAGTTTCTTATGATGAACATGCTTTGCTTCTAATATATTTATTATGTACATAGGCAGTCCTTGTTTCCATGTTGCCTAATCATGTTACCTTGGTACCTAGATGTTTTTCAAATCATGCTACCTTATACTAATTTAAGGCCTATGAGGGGCTGTTTGTAGCTGAAGCTAGAAGCCTTTTTGTGTAGGCTCTTTAAAGCATGAACATATATTATATAACATATACATGATGTGATAACTTTTGTGTTGCAAACTTAATGGCTGTTTTGGTGATTTAGTGTCAAACCTTGCCTAAAAGACCTAGAAGAGGCATGACTGACTATAAGTATAATCTCTGTTGGCTTAAAGCATAAAGACCTTGCCTTTAGATGCTTTAAATCATGGATATGGTAGATACAAGGTTCATGCTTTAGAAAGACATATATGTCAATGCTTGCTACTGTTTTGGTGTGATAAACCATGCCTAAAATGCTAGTCTAAAACTGTTATGCTGGCTAGGAATGGAGTCCAAAATTATGTTTAAGTTCTCATATAAAGTATAGCTATGCTTCAAGTACACTCTATGCCTAAGTATAACATGTATTGGTGTAATAATTGAGTAAAACAAAATAAAAAGGACTGAAATGATGAGCTCCTTGTTAACTGTGTTTGGAAGCCTATCTCTGGATAATTATACCTTGTATTCAGGTCTTTAAATCATGAATGCATAGTATGTAGCAAGTACATGATGTTACAACACTTGTGTTAAGAGTTCGAAGAACTATTTTTTTTGTTTTTTTTGTGCCATGTTACTGCTGTAAGCTCAAGTGACTGCTATACTATATTGCGATGATGACTGTCATGCCCCAACTCTTGTTAAGTTAGTTGATGATATTGCTTGGCTTAGGCACAAGGGGATAGGTTGGTTGTGGTGTTATAAGGTTACTTAATGGAGTGGTAGAGTAATTAAATAGCTATGACACAAGTAGTTTTAAACTGTGCACACCATGTGTTCGATAAAAGTCCCAAGGGGACTGTTTTGATTAAAAATTGATTACTAGATAGAATTAAGGGCTGGGACAAATTGGTATGCTATAGGGGGTTAAAAACAGAGCGAATAAACATGCCAAACTGAAACGAAAACTCAATTTCAAGCCAAAGATGGTATGGAGTTAGTGGTATCGCTGCTGCTCACAGTAGCAGCAGTCATGTGTAATAGTTGAAGCTTTCTTTGAACTCTAGTTTGGCACAATTAAACTACTAAATATACTTATGTAATGCTTCTCTACAATAAAAATAAATATAAGTTATGAAATACCCAACACTTGATATAAGAGGGTCAAGAATGGGGGAATAAAGTGCAATAAAACAAAGGGATAAGAAAAGGAGCTGCTGCCCATAGGCAGCAGCGTGTACCAACAGTTAGTGGTCACAAGCTAGTTTGCAAAATGTAATTCAATGGCTGCAAATGTTTAGTTAACTGAAAGTGAGTATATTATCTATAAAGTTCTTGAAATAGGTTGTAAATAAGCTACATTATATGAAGCCAAAAATGCCCTGAGATAAAGAGCATAGCTGCTGCCATTGGCAGCAACACTTCGCTGCAAACAACAGCAAGAAACTGCTACAGCAACAGTGTAGAACCTTCTTTGACATCCAAAAGTAGTTTAACAACTTACTTTCTAATAAGAGAGAAGAATTAGGAACTATTTTGGTGTGTTATGGAAACATGTTAGCCTCATGAAATATTATAAATTCAGGGTAAAGCTTAGAGGAACATGGATGGGAAAAGAAGATAGAGCTGCTGCCTTTAGGCAATAGCAGGTCACAAAATAAGAAACTGCTATGGTAGTTTTGATTAACTAGTTGACTTTGAAAATAAAATGTGAAGAATTAGACATAGAGTGTAATTTTATAAAAATAAAATTGTACACAAAGCCTGATAATGTGGTTACAATTCTCTATTAAGGAGTTAGTACTTATATTACAAAAATGGTACATATGTGATGGGTGGAGACTGTTGGGGCTAAGACAGGACAAAATGGGCTGTTTTGGCATAATATAGAAAAACAAAGATAGTTAATGCATTAGTATGGAAATTAAACTATAAATCATTGGATAGATAAAAAGTTGACCATGAAAATTGGAAATACCTTCAAAAGCATAAAATAAGCTACAAAAGCACCTTGTATACTAGAATTTTTGTAAACAAGGCATGAGACACTCATGTGTTAAAATCCTAATAGGATGTAAAATGTATATATGCTGCGTTTGCGTGTTATGCTCCTACTAGATCCCATTAAAGAGAAAAATGGCTATTATAAAAACATGGATGAGATATTTGAAAAATGTATAAAAATCTCAAATATAGAAATCTAACTACAACCATGATCACTGAAACTATGTGATATGTCAGTTTATAAACTACATAACTTGGCTATGTGGCTAACATACTTGTTAATGTAAATAACTGTGTAGGATCTGTAAGAACACTTCAGTTAAGCTGAAATCTTATCAATAGACTACAAACGAGGCAAGTTTCTAACTCTGACTCTTTATTGAGCATGTATTCTAGAATGGAAAGGTTCTCTAATTTCTGAACTGTCTCTCATTATTTATGAATAATATAAGACTAAATAACCTTTTTATTCCAATCAACTTCAAGAGAATAGTATATTGAACTTCTCTCTCTTACATAAGTTTATATTGAAAGTATGTCAATGCCATTATTTCGGTTAGACAACTGTTGAGATACATTGATATTATTCATGAAAATCTCATTTAATGTTCTCCAAACCATTTTGTTGTGGTGCGAACTCTTGTATAATGCTATGAACGAACAACCCTTTTATAGGGGTATATTGTACCGGACATATGATTCCGAAGGACATGTAAAATGTCATTAGACTGTTATGTTGTGCACAATACAGGGTACTTAGGCTGATCCCCTAAAGTACAAGTCTAGGATATAGAACAGCTTCAATAACTATTCGTATCCATGGATTGCAGTGTTAGTGCTGTCAATTCTAGTATAGAGTTCACTAGTCATTTGACCTTACAACATGCTAAAGCTTGATTTTCAGACTCAACACTTGTAAAGAATTATCTTATTCGGTATCTATTGCATTGTATCCTCATTGTTATAATATTTCTGTTCCATTATATTTAATTACTTATTTCCTTGCTGAGCAAGCTGTTGCTCACCCTTGCGTTAAATATAATGTTTTCAGTTAAAACTGAGGGTGCTGGTGTGACGCCCCCCAAAATAGGTATACATCACCCATTCTGAGTCGCTAAATACATGGTACAGAAACAAATACAACTTTATTACTACAATTGTCGTGCAAAATACGACAACACATAAACTGTGAGTTTAAATATAAATATTGTCTAATAGACAGTATTAAAACTCAAAAGGAGTCCTCATTACAATTATTGATACACTATTTTACAAAAAATAGTGAAGACTGCTAAAACAACTTTCTAGAACCATCACTCCATACCCCGGCTAGTTCCTACTATATTCTCACCCCCTGAGAAGAAAAATAGAACAAAAAGGAAAAGGGTGAGCTCAACTAGCCCAGTAAAGAATATTATGACTAAGATAATATACAACAAATTATCAATAGTCTTCAACAGGGAAAAATCTGATAGAATATAATAGACAACAAGTTTTAGATCAACAACTGCAGCGGAAATAATAATTCATTAGAAGAGTTAAGTAGAGAATGAAATCTACTATCATCTATGAATTTAAAAGTCCATCATCAATATTTTATCCCTGTAACATCAATCAATATACATCTTGAATCAAATAGTCATCTTTGCACTACGGACCAAAGATATTCATTTGTATCACCAGTTGGTCATGTTCATCTCAACACCTGTTCATTTTTGCACTACGGGCCAAAGATATTCATCAGGTAATCATTCATCTTTGCACTACAAGCCAAAGATATTCATCAAGTATCACCATTAATGACTGAGGATGATGAAAAACATTTTAGAGAACGAATCCCGTACGATAAAAGGACAAAGTTTAGAGATTCGTACCTTCGATAATTCAATTTTAAAAATACTCCATAATAAAATATAATGGAGAAAAATTCAAGAATGACGATCAAAACATGGATACAATCAAAGATAGTAACCATAATAGACATCTGGGACAAAGAGAAAATTTCATTTTTCGGTGAATAGTGTCGTATTCGTGAATAGTGCCGTATAGGTGAATAGTGCCATATACGTGAATAGTAACCCCGACACAAAAAGTTTTAAATTTGATAAAAAGTTCATACCAATATTTCAGTATAATGATATTGAAAGAAATAATACCATTAAAAAAATAACATCTCTTACCTCAATGAAATAATACTTCAGAATGAAATGTCGGATATGATGCTGAATGAAACTTGTACTGAATAGAAACTCTCAAAGTATCTAAATAGTCACAAAATACGCTCGATAATATAGAGAGAAAAAGAGAGATTTCTGGTGTGATTTTCAATTCTAACTCAGCATCCTATTTATAGGAAAATGCTAGCATGCCGAAGCAAACCTGACCTGTAACCTGATGGCTTTACCTGCTACTATTGCTACCTACCACATTTAAAATAAAATTTAAGCACATTTCTCACCAACCAAAAGTGGGGCCACCAATTCTAGAATTTTCTACCAAAATGATAAATTTAGAAATTTCAATAATTTCTGAATCAGTCACCTCTTAAAATTCATAACAAATTATGCGTTAATTTTTAACGATTCAAAATTTATGGACATATACTCAACTTATATATGTATAACATATCCAAAAATCACAACGATCCAACAGTCGGATAAAAATTATAACTCACGCAATAGAGCTTTAAGAACACTGTTTTGATTTTTAAAACCTCCATTCCGACAAAATACTGATAAAATCCCTTAACACTAATTCCTTCATTTATAACGACATAAATAAATCCATCATTTATATCCACATCAAATAAATATTTCCTTATCATATAAATTAATAATTAATTATTCACAAATAATATTACAGAATCACAATTATGACAACCAGACCGTTCTCCGTAAAGAGGGGGTTTTCCAATAAGGATTTCTCCTTACTGGCGCGCAATTAGGTGACCAAACCTCTCATTAGACAGAACTTTCTAGACATTACCAATAATGTTATATAATAATATTATTCAAATAATATGAATTATTGATCTGATAATGGAAAATACAGTGCAGTGACAATTATTGGAACAACAATAATATAAAATATCAACGATGCAATTATTGAATCAATAAAATAAAATATTGAACAGTAATTACTTTGAAAATTATTGAGCTTCTTACGTAAGGATCAATAATTTAACAATACTACGCAATACCGTGTGCTACTGTGCACCCACGCGTATTACTGTATTTTAACCACCGGGTATTTCAACAGTGTTAACAGTAACTACTACGCCATTATTTATAAAAACTCAAACTTGTCATTTTTTCATCCGACAGTTATTCTGTTATGGGGCCCACAAATGACTGCGCCGTAGTACGGATATTCCCGACAAAAAGAATGTTCCACGACCAAACGAATATTCCCCGATAACAATGATTATTTTATAATCACTTACTTATTTTGTAAAATTTGCACATTTCACCCATAAACAAAGCATTATATCAAATTATTACCTTATTATTTCAAGATAATAAATAGAGAAATTCAATTTTATTTATAATAAGTTGGGGTCTTATAGCTGGTCCATCCGGGAAAGACAAAGGAAAAGGAAAAGTAGTTGAATAATCCTTTATTAAACACCTGTGCTTATTTGAACTTAAGTAGTGATGTAATTGAAAGTCCAATAATAATCTATTCAAAATCTAGAAGGGGTGTTGAATAGATTATTACAGATTAAAAATTATCTTAGGCCTTTTTGAATTTTTAGATAATTAATTTACAGTGTTATAAATTAATATGCAAGACAGTAAAAATTGAATCACACAATGCACAGAGATTTGTCTGGTTCACAACATACATCCCGGGTATGCTGCTACATCCAGTCTCAAGCTCCTTTTCAGGACTTGAGATCCTATTACTATCAGTAATAAAAACTCCTTCAACAGGCGGAGAAGCCTTTACAAAGTTTTATAGACAAACTTTTAACTATTCCTAACTAATCTATCTTGGACAAGAAGCTCCCCGCTCCCTCCTCAAGCTTAGTTGTACTTCTTTTTAGTTCAGTTCTATTCTATGGTCTAGTCTTGAAACAACAGTCTCTTCCCCACCTCATAAGTACACTAGAGACCCAACTTTCTAATGATCACTCTAAGACTCTAGTCTTGGTCGAAGAATTACTCGTCTTTCTCACAGGTACATAAAATAAACTAACTCTGACCTTTTTCTTTTTTTTACAAATAATTTACAACAATGTGCTTCTTAAATAAGCAGATAAGAATTTAGTACAGATGGGTGCTTCTCAAATAAGCAGATATAATTTAGTACAGATTGATGCTTCTCAAATAAGCAGATATCAATTAAAGAACAAATATATTTATAAAAGTTCAAAGACTTTTATACTTGAGAAATTATGCTTCTTTGTAAGCAGATAGTAATTTGTGCTTTAGATCAAATAATGCTTTTGTGTAAGCAAATATGTAAATTATGCACTGATATAAAAGTTTAAATAACTTTTATTTTTTTGTGTGAAAAGTTCTTCTTGAATAAGCAAATAGATCAGTTTTAGCTTTTACTCAGAAATGCTTCTGTTTAAGCAGATATATAATTTAATGCAAATTTATAAAGAATTATTTATTCTTTATGGAGTAAAGAAAAGTCACTTTAAGTTTAAACAACTTTTAGAGTGAAAATGCTTCTGAGTAAGCAAATAAGTTGTTTTAAGTTTTGAATCAAATATACTTCTATTTAAGCAGATATATTCACTTAAGTTTGTGAAATAAAAGTTTAAATAACTTTTATATTACGCAACAAGTATTTTATGAATAAATGAATTTATGATTAAATATATGTGATGACAGATATCAAGTATAATAAATAAATTAGTTAAGCAATACTTGATATAACAAATATATTTGTTTAACTCAGATAATATATAAGAATATTTTATCTATTATGTCAACAATTATAAATAATGTCACTTAGTACTATAAGGAATCGTACGGTTCGAATTCCTCTTTGTAGAGGTGTATCTCCGTAGCCTTGCGGCGTCTAAGTACGACAAAATTTATAATTTTACAATTCATATTTATATAAATATTTTCAATAGATCACTACGATTCTCAAATCCAGTTCGGATGACTACTCTTTTTGGAGCAGTATCTCAATGTCGTTTTGAGCTATCAAGTGTCGTATCTATTTTACGATATTTATATAAATAATATCAATAAAAGGTTACTGAAGATTATAAGGAATCGTACGGTTCAAATTCCTCTCCGTATAGGTTTATCTCCGTAGCCTTGCGGCGCCCAAGTATTATTTTATTTGATAAATAGATAAAATATAGATATATAAAATTGTATATAACAATTTATATTCATATATCTATAAATATAAATAAGTAAGAGATAATTTAAATAAAATAAATCAAACAACTTATCTCAATTTGCTTAGACCAATTTTCCTCTTCTCAAATGATTAGAACTTTGATAAGAAGAGAGAGAAAGCTTCTTAGAGAGAGAATATGTAGAAGAAAAATAAACTTTTCTTAAAAGTGAATTGGCAAATTGAAAATGAAGAAAAGCCTCCTATTTATAGATTTTTGAGATCAGGGGTAAAATGATAATTTTGAAAATCTAATTTTTTAATGCACGATTTTGATGAAAAAATTTGAATTGAACGGTATATCAACGGATCCATTTGATCCTCTACTGATGTGTATATCAATGGATGAACTCCCTGCTAGAGATGAATGCCAAGGTTACTTGACCTTTGTTGATGTGTGTATCAACTGATGAACTCATCGGATGGTTTCCGATGCGACATTGGGTTTACTTGCCGATGGCTGAACTGACGTCAAGGTTGCTTGACCTTCGTTGACATGTGCATCAACGAAAAATATGCGTTGTAGCCCCCGTCGGGGATCTCTTGAATCATCGCTGATGTGTGTATCAGCGGAACATACATTGTAACCCTCGCCGGGGATCTGTTTGTGGACAGATGACCATGCTTTGTAACTAAAAGTAGTATGCATACAAGCTAATCATGTTTGATATTAAAACATATACTTTATAATAATCTTATTCATTTATTAATAAGAAGTATTAATTTATTAAAGGCTTTTAGTTATCTACATGATGCTGTTTTATAATATGTGATAAACCCATAGTTTTAAGCAATGCTTTTAGAATAATGATGATGATCATTCTAATGAGATCTAAATTCTTAGAAAGCTTAAAACTAAAATAGTTCCCAATCATTGGATTACTAAATTTGGGATTAGTGAATCTGGATAGATTGGTACATATGTTGTTTACTCATTGGATGAGGATGATTGATCTTATGATTATTTGTGTGGAGACACTAAAGCAAGTATGTAGGTGCTTATTAGAGAATAAGTTCACTGAACGTGGCTTGCAAAGGAATACCTAATGGAGTTTTACTTGCCTGCCAATAGAAATTCCTGTAGTGATAGTAGTACAAGTGATTCTTGGACTTGAGATCATCATAATATCTTGTGTATGATAAGTTATACTTTGACTTATTCCTTAAGACCCTTAGGGTATATCAAAGGGTATGCTTGGGTATAATAAGTTGTACATAGAGATAATGTATGATCAATAAAGAGTCTACCACTTCTAATAAAAGAAGAGAAATGTCCTATGTGATTCGATAAATGACAACAGAGTAGTCCTTGGCCAAGGCAGAATGAAATTAGAAAGGAGTTTCTAATTTTTATTATTTGGAGTTGTGCATTTAAGGATCGAAATACATATAATTAAAAAAAATAAGACTTGACAGTAATTCCATGTCTTATATTTAATTGAGACATTGTATGGTGGAAGGATTTAATTGTATGGTAACTATTTACTTAAATATTTTTTTATGATTAATGTTAAAATCTATATTATCTGAAAAGTCGTTAATCGCTAGGGAGGCTTATTCCTATTGTAGAATAAATATTATTTATTTAAATAAATTAATAGTTTAATTTATTTATTTAAATAAGATTAGAATTGTTCTAATTGATTTATTCACAACCAGTTTAATATGGAGAACCTAAAGGGTCACACCATAAAAGGAAGAATAATTATTTAAGAAGTTAATGGCATAATCGTAATAATAAGATAAATATATTTAATTTAATCTATGGTGATAGAATAAATTAAATAGCTTAATATTTATTATTTAATATTTTGAAAATATTAAATATAAATTAATAAGAGGAGTCTTATTATTATTATTTAACTCCTAAAAGAGTTTGGAAATTAATTAATAAAAGTACTCTCATATATCCTAATAAGATTAGGAGACTAATTAATTAAAAGAGTTTAATTAACTATTCCTAATAAGATTGAGAGCCTAATTAATTAAAGGATTTAATTAATTAAAATAAAACTCAATTCCTTAATTGTTAAGGAAGGTTGCCCATATCTATAAATAAGAGGAGTCTTATTATGGGTGATAGGGTTGTTGTTGATTTTTTTACAACATACGTAATTTCAATAGTTGGGATAGTACACCCTTTTCTATGAGAGATAGAAAAATTAGGGTTTTGCCAAACACACATTTTCTTGAATCTTTCTTCTTCCTTGGTGGATCACCTCTAGAGGCCAAACACTTGGGTGGCTAACATTGATCAAATGAAAGAACCAAACCCGGTAGATTCAAGTTGAACGCGAAAAAGATTGGAGGTAAACTTGTACCTGAGGAAGCTCGAATCTTCAAGGGTATGATTCTTGTTCATCATATTTTCGTTTAATGAATAATTGTGCATAAAGGATGATCCAAGTATATAGTTTGTAAAATTTTAAAACTCTGATTTTTCCACGTTTCCGCTTATTTTGTGCAATTCGATTGCTTTCATGAATATTACAAACCTAACAGTGGTATCAAAACCAAACCTTTATGCGAATTATTAATTGTTCAAATTTGATATGTATATTAATATGTGTTTAGAACAATTTAATTGGGCATAATTTTATTGTATAAAATTTATTTTTTTTAAAAAAAACGCGAATCTCGTTTTTACTTTTCGCTAAACTCTTACTTATTCAATATACTGATTTCAGAATTCTTACAAAAGGGATTAGGAGATTCCTTGAATTGATATATGATTACTTGGGCATATATATGTAACAGGATGTATGCTTAAGGCCATATCACGTGATTCTTTATAATATATATATATATATATATATATATATATATATATATATATATATATATATATATATTACTTTTAATTATTTTATAAATAAAATAAAAAGTTTATTTTAATCTTAAAATAAAAGGTTTATTTTAATATTAAAATAAAAGAGTTTATTTTAATTTTAAAATTAGATTTTATGCTAACTAATTAGAGTTGGAATTGGATTTCATGATAACTAATTGGAGTTGAAATTGGATTTCATGTTTCCTAAAATAAAGGAGTTTATTTGTGAATAGAAAAATGAATCCATGTTTCCTTAAATAATGGAGTTTATTTAGATATGGAATAAGATTTCATATTATTCAAAATAAAAGAGTTTATTTGTGAATAGGAAAGAGAATCCGTGTTTTCTTTAATAAAGGAGTTTTTTTTGGGAATTGGATTCCATAATTAATTAAAATAAATGAGTTTATTTTGATTAAAGATTTTAATTAAAATAATTTATTTTATTCAAAATAGGATAAATTAAAATAAAAGAAGTTTATTTTGATTTAAATTTGGATTAAAATAAAGGAGTTTATTTTGATTCAAAATTAGATTTTATGCTAACTAATTTTATCCATTAAATGATATCAATATATATATTGAATGTTTATTATTCATGAGATGAATGTTATTTATTGATGCATATGGCGATATGTATGATAATAAATGGGATTGATTATGGACTATTGACAAATGTTATTGAATTTTATTTTAGTTCGATGCATGAATATATGGTTTATTAAATGGGGTCTGCGTACGTTGTCTTCTCTAATTTTGTTTAATATAAATTCTATCTCCCTCCTATGTACTTCCCCTTGACTGCTGATTAAGGTTTCTATTTATTTTAAATAGTTTTGTAATATGAATAGTTAGAATTAATTTTGAATAATTGGAGATCAAGAAGGAAGGAGCGCGTGAAGATCCGTTTGTAATAGAGCCCAGATTTAAATGTAATAGTTATATTTAAATATTAATTCTTGCACCCCTAGGGTTTGACCTTTTGGTTCACTTGGTGGCTCTAGTGAACCAAACTAGAATAAAAATTCATAATCAATCCGGGTAGAATATAGTATTCTATATATATATATATATATATATATATATATATATATATATATATATATATATATATATATATATATATATATATATTATGCAAACATGCTTCGCATGTTTAATAATATGACGCATATTTTATATATATATGTGCATACGCGCTAAACAAGATGAGACAAATTAATAACAAACCCCTCAAATATTTTATATTAAGTCCTAAGCGTTCAAAAATATTTGGAATATCGAACGTCGCCTTCTAGCATGATAAAAATAATATAGTATCAATTAATTATTATAAGTTTGTTGTGTCACCACAAGGCTTATCTTAATTCTTTGAGATGTTAATTTTATCACATTTGATGCTTATAAAGAAAATTGAACAATGTTATTTTGTTGTGTCACCATAAAGATAATATTTTTTTTTGAATATATGGAGTGCTAGGTTGGACTTAACTTGGATAATTTTGATTCGGATGTGCCACCACTTTATCAAAATAATCTAAGAGGCAAAATACAAGGAGTTACATAGTTGATGTAATTGACAAGAGTTGTCTACCTATTTATTTATATAGTTTGTTGTGTCACTACAAGGCTATATACATTTGAAATGAGATCCTTATTCTCACTAGCAAATATTTAATTAGATTTTGCCGAACTATATAAGTGAGGGTAATATAGTTTGATAAAAATAGTGGGAGATACCAATTTAAAATAAGACCTAACTTATTTTGGTAGTTAATAAAAGAATGTATGCTAAAATGTTGTTAAGAATAAATTTATTTACAGAATTTTACAATGTCTAAATTACTATCACTGCGAAACATATTAGATGTTAATTAACCGGGCCGAATTACTCGGACTGGTTAAGGAATTTGAGAATAGTTCTCATGGCTGAAAAACTATCTTATGTCCTTAATACGCCTATCCCTGCAATGGTTGCAGACAATGCCTCTGAGGAAGAGATTGTTACTTTTAGAAAGTGGCAAGATGATGCACAGTTGGCTTAATGCATCAGGCTTGCATCCATGAGTAACGAGCTTTAGCGTCAGCATAAAATTCCTGCACATCAAGTAGTTGATGGTGAGGAAAGTAGGACTAATAAATATCAGATTTCTAAGGAGCTCTTCCGATCTAGAATGACCAACGACACTACAGTACAGACACATATCCTAAATATGATCAATTTGATTGAACAACTAGGACAACAGATTTTATCATGGATGGAGAGTTGAGCCAAGATTTGATCTTGCAGTTACTCCCTGACTCCTTCTCACAATTGTTGTGAATTTTTCATATGAACAAGCTAGTTATCAGCCTCGCTGATTTGCTTAACATGTTGAAAAATGTTGAGAGTCACTTTCCAACCAAGAAAGACCAAGTCTTACTGGTAGGGCCAAAGGATCTTCTAAAAAGAAGAACGATTCTAAGAAGGTAAATAAAGAAAGGCAAAAACAAAAGATAATAAGAATAAAACTGATACGGATAGCAAAGGAGTTTGCTTCCACTTCAATAAGCCAGGACACTGTAAAAGAAACTGCGAGAAGTATCTTGCAGAGGCTAACCAAAAGAAGCTTAATGAAGTTTCGGTTACAAATATAATTTTGTTCATGATTAAAATAAATTTTTTTTAAGTCAAGGTTCTACTTGGGTATTGGGTACCGACTTTGGTTATCATAAATATAGATTTATGAAGGGACCAAGCAGAAGTAGAAAGCTAAACAAAGGATAAGTAATCCTATGTCTGGTAAATGAAGCAAAGGTTGCTACATTAGCCATAGGAACTTATTGTTTAGCATTGCTACGGGCAAGTCTATTAAGTCAATAAGTTGTTATTGTATTCCAGTTCTCGTTAGAAACATTATTTTTATTTTGTTGTTGGACAAATTTTTTTTTTTTTGGTATTATATTTCAGAACAATTGTTGTTCTATTTATAATAATAATATTTTTATAGAAATGGAATATTACTTAATGGATTTTGTGTACTTGACTTACATGAATAATTATTTTACAAATTAAACAAACTAGTATAAGAAAAGGAAATGATCATTCAAAAAGTTGAATATGTGTATTTACTGAAATACAATTGTGAATTATTTGATAGGTTCAAAGAATTCAGAAATGAAACAAATTGACAAAGTATTAGGATTCTTTGATCGGATCAAGGAAGGAATACTTGTGCAATGAGTTTCTAGATCATCTCAAATGGTTTTCTCACAATGGACGCCTTTTGACACACAATAATTGATTGATGTATCTGAAAGAAAAAATCGTACCTTGTTGGACATGGTACGGTCCATAATGATTTTACCGATATTCTAGTATCCTTCTGGGGTCATGCCCTAGAAATGGCTGCATATCTACGAAAAAGGTAACCTAAAAATTCGACCCCAAGACTCTATAAGAGTTATGGACAGGGAGGATTCCTAATCTTAAGTATGTTAAGATAAGGGTTGTCTAACTTATGTGAAAATGTTTCAAAGGATAAGCTTGGGACAAGATTTGACAAGTACAGATTTATGGGACATCCTAAAGTAAGTTTAGGGTATATGTTCTATAATCCTACTTAGCAAAAGGTGTTTTTTAAGAAAAAAACCTCCCTTCTAAGATAAAAGTGTTTATTATTGAAGGGGCTAGTGGGAGGATAATAGATCTTGAAGAGTTTAAGAACCACAAAACGCTATAAGTCAAATAAGAGGAGCCTATAGATAGACCTATTGTACCACAACCGAATTGTAAATCTGGAATAGTACTGAAGATAGCTAGGAGGTATGGATTCATCATAGATGATGATGATGAGGTACACATCATAGAAGATGATGAACCAATTACATACGATGAGGTAAGAGTTGTAGACACTCAGAGAAATGGATTGAAGCAAGCTTCTCAAAAATGGAACATTCGTTTTTATGAGATAATCAAAAGTGTTTAATTTTATCAAAAATAAAAATGAACCTAGTGTGTACAAAAAGGGTCAGTGGGAGCGTCGTGACATTTCTAGTATTATATGTTGATATACTACAGATAAAAAATGACATACCAATGCTACAATTAGTAAAGATAAAGTTGTCTAAATTTTCTTCCATGAATGATATGGGAAGAGTATCGTAATTGGGGATACAAATCTATATAGATAGATTCAAGAGAATGCTTGACTTAACCCAAGGAACGTATATTCATTTGATGCTAAAGTTGTTTAGCATGACAAACTCCAAGAGATGTCTCATGTTGATGAGCCATGGAGTGTATTTCTCTTAATAGTCCCCATAGACTTCTGAAAAGAGAGATCGCATTAGTAACAATCATGTATACAATAAAATATACGAGACATGATGAAGATCGGTCATATTCTGGAGAAGATCACTGTAAGACAGTGAAAAACATCTTAAAGTACTTAACTGGCACTAAGGATGCGATTAAAATTTATGGTGGGTCTAAATTAAAACTAGAGGGCTTAACAGACTCAAGTTTTTTAGACAGGCCAAGACCACAGAAAATCCACTTTAAGGTAAAGCGTTACCTTGAACAGTGGTGCAATGAATTGGAAAGGTTCTAAACAGCAAAGAGTTGCTGGTTTAGTGATAAAAACAAAGTATATAGCTGTAAATGAAGCTGCAAGTTGATTTTTTGAATGAAAAGTTCATTACAGAACTAGGAATAGTTCCTAAGTCTCATCTTGGATCTAAACATGTGTTGTGACACTTTCATTTGATTATAGGAATCATTGAAAGATGGGAAATCACTCTAGAGATGGTGAACTCTCAAGAACAACATTACATATCTATTAACTAAAGCTTATCCAACAGCTGGATAATCGTCACTTAGAGAAGAAGGGTATGAGATACCATGGTGATTGACTTTAGTGCAAGTGGGAGATTGAAAGTAGTATGCACACAAGCCAATCATGTTTGATGATAAAGCATATACTTTGTAACAATCTTATTCATTTATTAATAAGAAGTATTAATTTATTAAAGGCTTTTAATTATCTACATGATACTGTTTTATAATATGTGATAAACCCATAGTTTTAAGCAATACTTTTAGAATAATGATGATGATCATTCTAATGAGATCTAAATTCCTAGAAAGCTTAAAACTAAAATAGTTCCCAATTGTTGGATTACTAAATTAAGGATTAGTGAATCCGGATAGATTGGTATATACGTTGCTTGCTCATTGGATGAGGATGATTGATCTCATGATTATTTGTGTGGAGACACTAAAGCAAGTATGTAGGTGTTTATTAGAGAATAAGTTCACTGAACGTGGCTCGCAAAGGAATACCTAATGGATTTTTACTTGCCTGTCAATAGGAATTCCTATAGTGATAGTAGTACAAGTGATCCTTGGACTTGAGATCATCATAGTATCTTATGTATGATAAGTTATACTTTAACTTATTCCTTAAGACCCTTAGGGTATATCAAAGGGTATGCTTGGGTATAATAAGTTGTATATAGAGATAATGTATGATCAATAAAGAATCTACCACTTCTAGTAAAAGAAGAGAAATGTCTTATGTGATTCGATAAATGACAACACAGTAGTCCTTGGCCAAGGCAGAATAAAATTAGAAAGGAGTTTCTAATTTGTATTATTTGAAGTTGTGCATTTAAGGATTGAAATACATATAATTAAAAAAAATAAGACTTGACAGTAATTCCATGTCTTATATTTAATTGGGACATTGTATGGTGGAAGGATTGAATTGTACAGTAACTATTTACTCAAAGGTTTTTTTTATGATTAATGTTGAAATCTATATTATCTAGAAAGTCGTTAATCGCTAAGGAGGCTTATCCCTATTGTAGAATAAATATTATTTATTTAAATAAATTAATAGTTTAATTTATTTATTTAAATAAGATTAGAATTGTTCTAATTGATTTATTCACAACCAGTTTAATATGGAGAACCTAAAGGGTCACACCATAAAAGGAAGAATAATTATTTCAGAAGTTAATTGCATAATCGTAATAATAAGTTAAGTATATTTAATTTAATCTATGGTGATAGAATAAATTAAATAGCTTAATATTTATTATTTAATATTTTGGAAATATTAAATATAAATTAATAAGAGGAGTCTTATTATTATTATTATTATTATTACTATTACTATTATTTAATTCCTAAAGGAGTTTGAGAATTAATTAATAAAAGTACTCTCGTATATCCTAATAAGATTAGGAGACTAATTAATTAAAAGAGTTTAATTAATTTTTCTTAATAAGATTGGGAGCCTAATTAATTAAAGGATTTAATTAATTAAAATAAAACCCAATTCCTTAATTGTTAAGGAGGGTTGCCCACATCTATAAATAAGAGGAGTCTTATTATTGGTGATAGGGTTGTTGTTGACTTTTTCACAACATATGTAATTCCAATAGTTGGGATAGTACACCATTTTCTATAAGAGATAAAAAACTAGAGTTTTGCCAAACACCCATCTTCTTGAATCTTTCTTCTTCCTTGGTGGATCACCTCTAGAGGCCAAACAGTTAAGTGGTTAACGTTGATCAAAGGAAAGAACCAAATCCGGTAGATTCAAGTTGAACGCGAAAAAGATTGGAGGTGAACTTGTACCTGAGGAAGCTCGAATCTTCAAGGGTATGATTCTTGTTCTTCATATTTTCGTTTAATTAATAATTTGCATAAAGGATGATCCATGTATATGGTTTGTAAAATTTTAAAACTCTATTTTTTTCACATTTTTGCTTATTTTGTGCAATTCGATTGCATTCATGAATATTACAAACCTAACAGTAACCCCCGCTGGGGATCTCTTGATGGAGATTAGGGCAACGACCCTGAATTGACGGCATTGGACCTCTATGCGGTATTACCGAATGGAATCTGCAATGACTTGGATCATCGGTATAGTATACCCTATGTTCGGGCGAATACCAATAAATGATATAAAAGCCACAGTCGGGCCCAGAAAAACTAAGATTTCAGGCTATTCTGCTCAATCGCGTGGCGTTTTTATCCCTGATTTGGCCTTTTCAGCTTGCGAGAACTCTTTTACAACTTGAATTGGACCGAGTCGGAGGGGTAGGACCCACGTAGGGGTACCGCAGGTACACCTGCTGCAGCCGCAGATGGACTTGTGGCCAACCGTGGATATTAAAATCCTGCAGGTTGCTTTTATAAGTCATTTTCAAGTTGCGCCGCGAAGGAAATCTGAGAGCTCTTCTTCAGATCTGCTGAGTTCGGACGTCTTTCTACAAATTCTATCACCATACAAGTGTTCTACACTGTCCTGGTAACATATGCATGTACTCTTTTCCAGTTTTTATCCGTTGAAAAATTACTTATCGCATGAAATGCATCTAAACACATAGTAGTGATTATGCATGCTCAAATGACTTGATAAAAAATATTCAACATAGTAAATATTAGTAATAAATCATGCTGAACATAATAAGGTAAAAAAATTTGACTTTTGATACAGTCAAATTGGCACCTTTTTTCTGCTATTTCTTATCCTATTTGAGGACAAATGAGCAAAGGTGAAAAAGTAAAGTAATCCTGGTAATTAGGCTACCCTTATGGATTGATGACTTTGATTTTTTAATGTAAATAGTATTTATATGACTGTAGGCAGGTGTGCTACTGAATGGCCACCTAGTCATGCCTATGTGCATATGGATAGTCCTATTTATAGAGGAAACTATGGCAAAATTTTCCAAAATATAGGAATTTAGTAGTCATGCATGTTTAACTCTACTGTAGACGTATGTTAAAATAATGCATGCATGCATGTAGTCATTAAATGCATTTTGAAAAGCACCAGGTTAGAAAATACCACACCCCTTCTGAGGTAATTTGGAGACTTGTTGTCCAGATATTATGGATTCGGATCAGCCGAGTAGTTCCTGCAGGACCACTTCTGGTGTACGGAGGAGGGCTTCTGAAGTGCCTTGACCTCGTTCCTTTAGACAACCCCATCAGTTGGTGGAGGCGGTGATACGTCCAGTCCTGGTTGATGTACCAGACGTCGAGGATGAGGGGGAGGATGTTCCGGTTGCGGATCTCGCTCCTGCTGTGCATGTTCCCCGTAGGGACCTCCTGAGTATTCAGGTAGCAAACCCAGAGCTTCTGGGTGATCTGAGTAGACATCCCTCGATGTATTTGCATGCCAACAAGGTATAAAGCTTAGATCTTAATCTTCCTTTTTTCCTATTGATGTGGAGTAAAGGATTCTGATGTCGATCTGTATTTTGCAGGTTCCCGGCTTTACACAGCCTCGAGGAAACTGGTTCAACATTCACTCCATGTACCAGGCTCTGCATCCTGACTATAGAGCGATTGTGCATGATTGGGAATTTGGAGCATTCTTTTCCATCCTTCCCCGTCGTTGTCCCTGGGTTTACCTCAGGGCATTGTCTGAGCGCTTGTTTTACCAGACTCAGTCTCTCCATTTACTGGACTATGAGGTGATGATGGCGCCAATGGATTGGTGGTTTATCATAGGTATGGAATTTGGAGGGGCGCCAGTGCCTTGCACGACTGATATTACCCCGACCACCGTCAGATCCTTGCTATGAGTTTTGGCGGAGGCGCTCAAGGGTAGGACTATCCGTACGGGTCCTTTGAGCGTAGATGCTATGAGTGGGCTACTGAGTGAGCCCATACCAGCTGATGTCAGAGTCAGGGATTGCATTCTTCGGCGATTGTTCTTGATGATCATTAGGGGCTGCTTCATAGCAGATAACTCTTCTACGGTATCGTTTGCTTTGATCAGCACCATGCGACATGTGGACCGTATTGGAGAGTATGATTGGGGCTCCTACACCTTTGTCTATTTCTTCAGGGGCATGCGCATGCGCTCGCAGGGATTGACTGAGGCTTGGTTAGGATTTTACATATTTCTGCTGGTAAGTATTTTTCTTATCATTTACCATGTATAGGTTAAGAGTATTAACTGACATCAGATGTTTGCCTTTGTGTTGGCAATTTTGGGCCTATGAGAGGCTCCCATGTTTACGTCCAGTGAGTGTATTAGGGTTGGATACCTACCCACAAGGACGGAGATGGCATCATTCCATACTGGCGGAGGTCCCCGTAGCTGAGGGTTTCACTCATTGTCGCCTACAGTTAGAGTTGTTGACAACGGATGTCATCACATGGATTCCATATTCTGGGGAGCACTTGGCCACTGGATTTGAGGATGGGTACCCGACTGGTGTCGAGTACGTGATTTCCACCCGTAGGGTTTCTCTCTTCGCAGATGGAGGATGTGAGCTCTATTTAGGAGAGCGTGCTATTAGGAGCACCACAGGGGAGATCCGTATACTGATCTTACCTCCTGCTAGGCGTTATTGGCCCGTGTCGCAGTCACCCATCATTGATATCCCATTGTTGGGTGTCGACGATTTTGCATTGTCAGATGGTCCTTGCACTCAGGATGTATTCCAACATTGGTGGATCCCTCGCACCATTGGAGCCCAGACCCGCGCCACTCAGTTCATGGGGGATATAGTTCTAGGATCCGTGATGATGACGGATTGGCTAGCTTGTGTCCGAGATCCGACTCATGTGACACAGATTGACAGTTTGACCCAAAGACTGGATCGGGCACATTTCTTTATCTGGCATTTGGGCAGAGATCTGGCAGAGGCAGATTCATTTGATCCTTCCAGCTCTGGCACTGGCCCCTCAGATAACCCATTTGGCTTTGCCAGCGCAGATCCTCCTTTGTATAGGCCTGATATCCCTGTTGATAGAGATCCAGTGACTCAGGAGGAGTTACATCAGGTGGACAGGATTGATGATGTAGATATTGATACCATTATCTTCTTCTGATGTGTATTCTCATTATCTCTTTTGATAGGCCTTTGTTAGCTATTGGGTGGCTGTGCCCCACTCTCGCTATATCTTTGATTAGCCTCTGTTAGTAGTAGGGCGTCTGTGCCCCATTTCCCTGTATTTTTAGCTGTACAGAGATGATGTATATAGACGATGATGTATTTAGGAATGTATGTACTATCTGTTATGCATGTATCATGTTATGCATATGTATGTAAGTACAGAGATATTCAGCATTGACCCCTGGATGGTATTATAATACGGCTCACATAGATGTCTTCTTCGACAGTCAGCCGCATAGATCACATCCCACCATTATTGGTAGCATCCCGTCTGAGATATTTGCATGATAGTATGTCACCCCCAGATAGGGTAACCGTAGACCAGCTATTGTTGCATACCATGACCCTTTTGATGTTTCAGGTTCCAACAGGATTTGTGGAGGGCATGCTGGAGCACTGGGTACCGGAGAGGCAGGTTTTTTAGTTTGGGACCCAGGAGTTGACTCTAACTTTGGAGGAGTATGCACGTTTGACGATGCTTCCACTTGACAGACCTTGCCTGCATATGGCCATTGGTGACATGAGCCTACAGTTTATGACTCTCACCGGGCTGAGGTGGAGAGTTGTATAGGATGAGATCACATCTGGCCATGTGATATCCCAGCGTTTTCTGATTGACAGATTTGGCTATGAGGACAGCTATGCTCAGTATTTCGGAGATTTTACCATACCAGAGGACCAGTTGCATTTGGCAAGAGTGGATGCATTGATGCTGTGTGCATTATCATACGTGTACATGCCACGATACATGGACGAGTTAGATATCGGTGTTATTATGGTAGTGAGAGCTCTCAGGGAGGGTCGTACCATTATTCTGATGATCATGGCAGAGACACTGAGGTCGGCCATGTTTTGAAATACTTACCCTACGTGAGTATTCACAGGTAGTTTGGTCATGTTGTACGTGTGGTTTATGTCACACTTGAGACCGATTGACACATTTAGACGACACGGGTATTGTTTTACCCATGAGATAGCTATGTCGTATTCCTTCCAGCCTACAGTGTGTACAGATCCAGCATCTTGGTCCGTTTTCCTAGCTGGGATTGTAGATCCGTTTACTATCTTGTCGTGTTGAGGGCTCAGTTCACCATTTAGTTTCATTACTCATGCTCTAGGCATGGATTATCTCCCTCTGGCTTGTTGGAGGGGCATGACTACCTACCACCCACTGGCCGTGATGTCGTAGTTTGACCAGTTCCAGGACTTTCATCCTTTTGATGGGGCGTTAGGTCAGCGCTTAGCTTCTCGCCATCTATCAGTAGAGGACCGATCCCATGTGTATGCTTGTTGGGATCAGCGTGAGATAGCTGCTTTTTCTATTAGCCATTCGGGTTATTCTGCAGAGTATTCTGCGTGGATGGAGACAGAGACTTCATCGGCTGTGGTAGTATCCACAGTGCCGAGCATTGCTTCAGATGGTGGAGAGCCCATGGAGGACATTGATTCTCAGACCGAGGAGGAGCCATTTATTGGGTTACCAGTAGCTCTCTTAGATTCTCCCAGTACTAGCACTGTCGTGATTCAACATTCAGCACAGTGCTTTGAGCAGAGTCTTCATCTGATGACTTTTGAGAGAGATTAGGCTAGAGCCCTGATGTTGACAGCTCTTAATGAGAGAGACGTAGCTCTATTATAGAGAGATGAGGCATTAGCTCGCAGAGATGCCGCTGTTGTTGAGCGGGATGAGGCCAGATCAGCCAGGGATGCAATGATAGTTGAGCGGGACAGTGCCATAACTACCCGTGATGTAGCCGTCACAGATAGTACTACAGTGAGGTCCTTTACCACTGGTATGCTTGTCGAGATGAGTACATATATTGATGAGCATAACGTCACTATCCAGATGGCCTCGGACTTGCTTACTCGTGTGGATATCCTCGTACAGGAGAGCACAACGTTACCTCCTTCTTCGGAGATAGATGCTATGTTATATTTGCTAGCTCCCCTGCATGTCGATATGTAGATAGCTTTGTATTTTCCTGCACATGCTAGCTTAGTCATTTTGTCATGTACAGTTTACATTGTGTATATCAAACAGTATTATATATAGCAGGGAAATATATTTTTGATCACTTCCCTTTTAGATATGCTTGAATACTTGCTTGATATTTGCCTGCTTCTTTATGGTTTGTGATCTTGATGTATTCTGACCTCCTCCTTGCTGGATGGACATTGAGTTGTCTCTGGATAGTTCAGAATGGATCATGGATCTGTGTATATCCCAACCATTTTTGGTGTCTTGGGACTGGTTTCTATATGGAAATGTGGAGAGGAGTGTGGCTTTCCTCTCTGAGATTGACCGTACCACAGATGGTCGCCAGTACTCCTATTTAGGAGGAGCCTAGTTAATTCCATCTCTTATGGATTGGTGTTGCTCTTTGAGGTACAACCACAGCTTAGATGGTTGCCGAATCTCATATTTAGGAGGAGTTCAGGTAATTCCATCCCTTTGGTTTGAAGCCAAATGAAATGTGATGGATTGAAGTTTGATCCCAATACCGTTGACAAGTATTTGTGTTTTGGTAGAGGGTTAGACTGAACAATGAATGGATGCCTATGTACTCCTATTGAAGAGGAGGCCAGGTCTGCGTAGTTTAAACCTAGTGTAAGAGGTTCAACGCTGTATGTGGCAGAAATGGTGTAGAAATGTTTTTGTACGGAAAAGGGTGTAGAAGTGTTTTTGTTGTTTTTGTTTTATTACTACCGGGCCATATAAAATGGTTGCCTACGTACTCCCGTGTATCAAAGAGATCAGGTCGATGTAATTCGCCCCTTAGGGCGAGTTAAAAAGCGTGATCCCATGTGCAGGGTAAACTGCGGGGAAGAAAGATTAATCCCATGTACAGGTCAAATTGTGGGGAAAGAAGTTTAATCCTAGGTTGAGGATAAACTGTAAGGGTGAAAAGTTTAATCCTATGTTTGGGGGGACAAACTGTAAACGCGAGAGGTTCAATCGCTAGTGGGATGACCAAAGTTGTAAAAGCACAGTGAAGCAAGGCTGCTGGCTTAAAGAGTATGTTTCCCTGAGGGGCAAAGTGTGGAAAAGAGTTATATGTGGTAAAGGGTTAAAGAACCGAAATGACGGGTGATTTGATGATCCAACACCAGGATGTTTGCTTGATGGTAACTTCAGACATAGTACCGTTTCACGGTGTCCGAGTTGATTAGTTGTGAAAATTCATCGCCGTCTATTTCCTGCAATCTGAGAGCACCTCTTGTCAATACCTCCTTGACAATAAACGGGCCTTCCCTGTTAGGAGAAAATTTTCCCTTAGACTGATCTTGGTTGTCGATGATTTTCTTCAAAACCAAATCATGTTGTTTAAACTGTCGTAGCCGGACTTTTTTGTTGTAGGATCTGGCGATCCTTTGTTGATATAATTGACCATGGAAGATAGCCGCGGTTCGCCTTTCATCTATTAGAGACAATTGGTGATACATGTCTTGTACCCATTGGTCTTCATCTAGCTGAGCGTCTATCAACACTCTGAGGGATTCCATTTCTACTTCTATGGGGAGTACTACTTCCATCCCATAGGTTAATGCGTAGGGGGTTGCCCCAGTTGAAGTACGCATTGATGTTCTATAGGTTAACAGAGTAAGAGGCAATAGGTCAGGCCATCCTTTGTGGTTGGCGGACATCTTTTGCATGATCTTCTTGATGTTTTTGTTAGTCGCTTCAACATCACCATTCATCTTTGGATGGTAGATGACGGAGTTAAGGTGTTTGATGTGGAATTTACTGCATAAATCCTCCATCATTTTATTGTTAAGGTTCTTAGCATTGTCTGATACAATTACCTCTGGTTGTCTATATCGACAAATGACATTGTTTCTGATGAAAGCATTGATGACTTCTTTGGTAATCCTGGGGAATGAGGCTGCTTCTACCCACTTGGTAAAGTAGTTAATCATGGTGAAGATAAAGCGATGTCCATTACTGGCTTTAGGCTCAATGGGCCCGATCACGTCCATTCCCCACATTGAGAAGGGCCAAGGCGAACTCATATTGTGGAGCTCCCGTGGAGGGGCGTAGATAGCATTCCCATGAATTTGGCACTGATAACATCTTTTGACGTGGTCATTGCAGTCAGCCTTGAGAGAAAGCCAATAATGTCCTATTCTGAGGATCTTCTTTACAAGTAAAGGGCCGCTCATATGTGGGCCACATACTCCACCGTGGACCTCATCCATGAGTCTCTGAGCTTGATCCTTGTCCAGGCATCTGAGGAGACCTAGTCCTGCATCTCTCTTGTAGAGTGCATCTCCGCTGAGGTAGAATTTCATAGATAGTCGATGAATCCGCCTTTGTTTAGTCAGGCTCGCCTCAGCGGGTGTAGATCCATCTCGCAAGTACTCCTTGATATACTGATACCAAGGTTGTTGGATGGGAGGTAGCTCATCCGATACTTCTCCCACATAGTTCCCATAGGCGGGTACCTTTTGCAGGGCTAATGCGATGCTTGGCATGTGTTCCTTGTCAGGTAGGTGAATCAAGGAGGCCAAAGTTGCTAATGCATCTGCGAAGTCATTCCTATTACGAGGAATGTATAGAAAGGAGATCTCTTCGAACTTCGAAGCCATCTGTAAAACTTGCCGATGGTAAGGTAGCAAATGTAGCTCTTTGGTTTGATAGATTCCCGTGGATTATTTGATTACCAACTCTGAATCTCCAAAGATAGTTAACCGCCTGATGTCCATTAAACGGGCAAGTTTTAGCCCCATGATACAGCGTTCATACTCAGCTGTGTTGTTGGTGCTGACAAACTGCAATTTGACGGCGACGGGATACTGCTCCCACGTACCAGATACTAGAACTGCTCCAGCTCCAGAACCTTCCATATTAACAGCTCTATCAAAATACATGTTCCATGTTTGACGTGTATCGTACTGATGGTGTTGCTGAATTGTCATTACCCCTTCACCGGGGAAGTATGTTTCCAAGGGTTTGAAATCCCCTGAAGGTGCAGCGGCCAGTTGATCCGCGATTCCTTGACCTTTAATGGACTTTTGCGTCATGTAAACAATGTCAAATTGTTGCAGAATCAACTGCCATCTGGACAGTCGACAATTCAGTATGGGCTTACTGAACACATACTTGAGAGGATCCACGCGGGATATGAGATGGGTTGTGTGCCCATGGAGGTAATGTTGTAACCTCATGGCAGCCCATGCTAAAGCACAACAAGTCTTCTCAATCAGAGTGTACTTGTGTTCACTGATACTGAATCTTTTGCTGAGGTAATAGATAGCTCGTTCTCAGCCTCTATCGTCTTTCTGACCTAACATACAGCCCATGGCATTGTCACTTATGGATAAGTATATGAACAGGGGAACATCATCCCTGGGTGGTACCAAAATAGGAGCTTTGACTAGCTGATCTTTTATTGTAAGGAAAGCCTTTTGGCACTCATCATTCCATTTTATGGAGGAGTTCTTCCTTAACAGCTTGAAGATAAGCTCACAGGTTGCTGTGAGTTGAGAAATAAACCTACTAATGAAGTTAACTCTTCCCAAAAACCCCCATATTTCCTTCTCTGTCCGAGGAATGGGCATTTTCGTAATGGCCTGGATTTTGGTGGGATCCAGCTCAATCCCTTTATGGCTGACTAGGAATCCTAGCAACTTTCCTGATTTAACGCCAAAGGCGCACTTGGCTGGATTCAACTTCAAGTTGTACTTACGCAACCGGTTGAAAAGCTTTTTGAGATGGGCTAGGTGGTCTTCCTCCTTTCGGGACTTGACGATGATGTCATCCACGTATATCTCTATCTCTTTGTGCATTAAGTCGTGGAAAAGAGCCATCATAGCTCTCTGATAGGTAGCTCCGACATTGGTGAGGCCAAAAGATAATCGTCTATAGCAAAAGGTTCCCCAAGGCGTGATGAAAGCAATTTTCTCACGATCCTCCCCAGCAACCATGACCTGATGGTACCCCGCAAAGCAATCAGCGAAGGACTACATGCCGTATTGAGCAGTATTGTTAATGAGAATGTGGATAAATGGCACGAGAAAACTATCTTTAAGGCAAGCTTTATTAAGATCCTGATAATCCACGCAAACTCGCACCTTTCCTCCAGGCTTAGGCATGGGAACGATGTTGGATATCCATTCAGGATATGTGGACACCATGATAATACCAGCTTGAAATTGTTTCATAATTTCTTCTTTCACCTTTAAACTCCACTCAGGTTTTAATCGCCTGAGTTTCTGCTTGACTGGCTTGAATCCCTCTTTGATGGGAAGGCGATGAAGGACAATGTTAGTGGACAAACCCACCATGTCCTCATGAGACCATGCAAACATATCCTGGAATTGGGTTAGTAGCGTAACCATGTCATTCCTCTGGTTTGGGGTAAGGTCTGAACCAATCTGGATTAACTTAGGGTTTTCTAAGGTTCCGAGATTGAAAGAGGTGGTTTGATCAAGGTTGGGTTTAGGTTTGTCTTCGACCCATTCTTTGATCTCCAGAGGCACCCCAATGTCCTCTTGTATTTACATCAAGTCGGAGTTCAACTTTTCATCAAAGTTACAATCCTTGTGAAGAAGAGGCATCTTATCAGCAAATACAAGCACATCTAAGTTCAGAGTCCTGAAACAAAAAATGCTTTCACTTAATATATATGAAACTGTTTAATCATACAAAGTGTTAGCATGTACGGACAAAACAACTGCTAATACTGTACAGAAAAGTAAGCAGTTATGATATCTATAGGGCAGAAAGAAGTCCTACCCATTTTACCCATGTCGACCAATGCAAGGAGTGTTGCTCCAATTGGCAAGGGAAAAGTCCTGGTGGACTACAGTGATAGAGGGGCTGTCATCATCCTCCTTCTCCTGAATGATGACCATTATATCTGGGCAATCATCATCTGGGGTATATCCGTTTGTATGTTCATCATGGACAATGATGCGTATGCCTGACATCATTCTGATGATGTCCTGCTTGATTCTCTGTTCCTCTTCTTCCACCTTGGGATCTGGAACATAGACTTCCTTCTCCTTTACCGGTATCGATTTAGGAAATAACATAGCCATTACATTGGCCGGCACCTTTACAGGGGATTGTGCGGACTCTGGATTTACAGGTGGAGATAATAGCCGTGTGGCTGACGTTGAAGGAATCTGATTATGCTTATGTGGATTCCTGCACCTGGAACTGGCAGAAGAGCCTAGTCCGGCTGTCCCAACTTGACCGGACACTTGAATCGGGTACTTAATACCCTGATGATTTTTACCCAGCCCTTGTCCCAGCTGGTGTCCCAATGACATCATTTCTTGAGTAGCTGCAATTACTTCGGCAGAAATCTTGGGTACGGGAAATGGCATCCCAATAGAATGGTATTGAGTGTTGCTTACTTCCAAAGCGTGAAAACTAACCGGCTCAACATCAGAATTGACATTGATGAGTGGAAGATCACCATGTTGAGGATATTCCGGTTCAGCGTTGACTGTGACTAGGCTATTGTTGATAATGTATTTAAGTTGCTGATGAAGAGTGGAGGGGACTGCCCCGGCCATATGAATCCACGGTCTCCCTAGAAGCAGGTTGTATCCTGTATTTATTTTGAGCACGTGAAAAGATACGCAAAATGTATGGGGACCAATCTCAATTGGCAGCTCAATCTCTCCGACTGAATTTTGACAGGATCCATCAAAAGCTTTGATGGTTGTATGACTACTTCGGATCCGTTTGAGATTGACATTCATCTTCAGTAATGTAGTATAAGGACAGATATTCAGAGACGAACCTCCATCTATCAAGACTCCAGCTAATATGTATCCGAAGGATAAAACTATAATGTGTAACGACTTACAATGACCGGTCCCTTTGGGCGGTATGTCATCATCAGTGAAAGAGATCACATTTTTGTTGAAAATGTGATCAACTAAATGTTGAAATTTTTGCACATCCACTGATTTCGGTAAGTAGGCTTCTTCCAAAACCTTTAGTAGAATCTTTCGGTGATCCTCTGAAGTTAAAACCAAGTCTAATATTGAAATTTGACGTGGAGCTTCTCTTAAGCTTAAAACCACCTTGGCTTCATTACGACCCATAGCACGGAGGAATTTTTCAATCTTCTCCATGGGAATTTTCCCCTTTGATTTAATAGCAGGCTTCATCACCCGTTGGGGAAGATACATTGGATTTTCATTCGACACTGCAGTAGTTGTATGAGATGTGGATCCTTCAGCTTCTCCATAATTCCAGGGAACTTTCTGTAAACTGATAATAGGATATTATGGTCAGAATGGTAGGTTGATTGGCTCTGGAGTAGCCACTTTCAAAGGATTGTTAATTCCCTTGAGTTGAATTGTGAGCGGTTTAACAGTCCTATCAGCCTCAGTGGATATAACTACTACCAGTCCTTTCCATTCGGTAGAATAGGTATTTTCACTCTCAAATAACACGGTATCGTTGTCTGCCAGTTGCAGGACACCACTATCGATTAGATTCTAAATAAGGTGGCGGAGTGCCCAACATTTTTCCATACTATGACCGCGAGAATGGGAGTGATACTGATATACTCCATCAGGATTGAACCGTCCTGAACAGGGATTAATTGAAGGTAGAAGGGATATGATTCTTTCTTCATTGATTATCATCTGAAGTATCTCCTCCATAGGTTGGCTCATGTATGTAAATTTCCTTCTATTAGCAAAATCCCGACGGACTTTGGCAGTTTCTCTCTTCGTCACTTTGTCCTCCGATGTTTCATATTTTGAAGGTGACGAGGGAGTATTTGTAACCAAGGGAAGGAGACTAGCATGCTCCTGGCTAATTAATTGGCGTGTGACTTGATGCTGATAGGTCACTAGTTCGGCCAATTGCTCAATTTGCTTACACAGAGCTTTAATCTTCCGCTCCATCATAAACTAGAATGTTGCATAATCCCACTTGTCAACACCATCTTTGATAATCTGAGATGCTTCACAATTGAAATTGGAACTCTGTCCATTGCTCTAATTAATCATGTTGACCTCTTCCTCTTTGTGTGGAGGAAGAGGGTTGTCTTGCACGTGAGGTTGACTGGTTTGGTAACCACTATCTCACCGTTGTCTATCAAATCTTGGATCTTGTGTTTCAAGGCCCAACAATCTTGAGTATCATGTCCAGGTGCCCCGGCATGATAAGCACATTTTCGAGCAGCATTGAAACCCCTCCCATTAGAGCTGGCTGGTGGAAGAAGATGCGTGATTTTCTTCTGAGTTGTCAGAAGAGTAAGAATGTTCTCGAGTGAATCCCCTAGGGGTGTGAACACTCGAGGGCGTTTGACTTCACCTTTTGGCATTGGAGGGTTTGAAGACTGTGCTTGAAAGGAAGTGTAATTTCTCCGTTGGATAGACATATTCTGATTGCCTTTCTGACCTTGGAGTATCAAGGAAACATCCTCCTCTTTCTTTTTATGGACCCTCTGGGGGTTGTTTCCATAATTTCCGGATTGGATGTGCTCAGCAACAGCTTTGAGAGCTACTAGGTCTTGAATATTTCCTGACTTTAATCCCATCTCAGCCATTTCTTCATGTTTGATCATTTCAGAAAATGGTTTACCAATGCCAGCTAAGACCCTTTCATAGAAAGGAGCTTCTTGTATGTCGATAAAGGTCATGACCATCTCTGACTCTGTCATAGAAGGAATCACCTGAGCAGCAAGGCGCCTCCACCTTTGAGCATATTCTCTGAAAGACTCATTGGACTGTTTCTTAACCTTGATAATTTGGTACCTGTCAGGAGCCATCTGAGACTGGAAACTGTATTGTGTGAGGAAGGCATGAGCTAGCTCTTCCCAGCTATGGATCTTTGAGTTGTCTAATCTGGTAAACCATGAACGGGCTTCTCCAGTCAGACTCTTTTGGAACAGCTGCATTCTGAGCTTCTCGTCCTCTGCATAAGATCCAAGTTCTCCAATGAACACCTTCAAATGGGTGTAATGGTCTCCTAACCCATCATACTTTTCGAAGTCAGGAGTTTTGAACTTCTCTGGATAATAAACACCAGGGAATATACAAAGATCAGCATAGGAGACATTCCCGTGTGCTCCAATTCCTTTGATAGAACGGAGGGTTTCTTCCATTTGAAGAACTTTCTTTCTGATGTCACCGGTGTCTGGATCTCCTGTTAGATGAGTGGTATCATGGCTTTTGTTGGCCATACCCAACTGCAGTTCAGGTACTGTAATGGCTTTATCAGAACCTTAAGTTCCTCCTTGTGCCACTACTAGAAAATTGACCTATAGCGACGGGCATTGACCGTCGCTATAGGTAAAAAGACCGTCGCTATAGGTAAAAAGACCGTCGCTATAGGCTTTAGCGACGGTCGCCGACCGTCGCCATAGAAGCCGTCGGTAAACGCTATAGCAACGGTTTTTAGGCCTATAGCAACGGTCGACGACCGTCGCTATAGACTTTTTAGATTTAAAAAAAATTTAATTAATAATGCACATTTATTCAACAAACACAAGTACAATATAAAATAAAACATAAAAAATATTATATACATCATTTAAAATCATTCACATTACAACATTACAATATAATAGTCCACACAACCACCTTGTAACAAATCCTAAGAAATTGCCAAAATCCACTCGACAGAGCAAACTTTACAAGTCAAAATAGTTACCTACCCAAAATTGATATAGAATCCGTGGTAGTAGTTTTATGATTGTAACAAAATTTAATAAGCTATAGCTCAGAAAAATCAATTTTTGCAGCATGTGTACGGTCACCCATTAACTGCACCGCCTTGGCATAAAGAATGTTGTCTTGCATGCACAATCTTTGCAAGCTCTGGAAAATGCCAACCATACCATTCCCGAACCCTCATAGCATAGGTGTTAAGCTCTTTATCAAGATCATCCAACAAACCAATGGCCTGTATGATCATGGTATCCACCTGGTAGAACAATAATAAAGTAGAGGGATTCAAAAGCCATCCAAATAAGGAAGACCAAATTAAAATAAGAATTATGCTAAAGCCAATGAAAGAAATCCTACATACTGGTAGCGGCTAGCTTATAGACCATTTTTTACTTCGTAACATTGCAACATATGACCACTTAGAAATAATATACAGACTCCAGCTAGTAAAAAGTAAAAGGTAAATGGCTTCAATAATCTTCCATTTTTAAGCTTAACGCTGGAGTAAAAGAAAACTATAAAATAATATCAAAGATAATAAACTAGACTATTCACCTTGTCAGGGCTGAATTTTAGCTTGTATCTGGACAGGCTGTGAGATAAACCCAAGCTCATTGTAGCCAAATCTTGAGCACCTAGACCAGATATGAGTTCGGTCAATTGACTTCTCACGCCTCTCATCAGTTCCATGGCAGCATTGTTGTGAAAACATTCAATTTTCTGTAAGAAATTAATTTATCTGAGTTAACAATATAGGAGCATACGAACCTCTTTCGGTAGATTAGAGATTTACAGTTGTGTAGTTCTCTCACTCGTACTGTTCGGTAGACTGATGAAGCTCTGTCAATAGACCGATGTTAGAGGTGGGTAGGATCATTATGGTCAGCAGATGATCAATAGGAGAAAATTTTAAATAAGGGTAAAGTAGGAAAAAAATAACTAATGTGTATTGATAAATTAAAAACGACAATCTTTTTGGAATAAAAATTACTTTCTAAAATGACAATCTTTTAGGAACGGAGGGAATATTAACTATAGATATATATTTAATGCATATGCCTGCACTCATATTAGAAAATATATATATATATATATATATATATATATATATATATATATATATATATATATATAATCGGAGAGACTCTAAAGTGAACCTTAAAGAGCGAACCAAAGACGAATCGTCGTCTTTGGTGTCTATGGCGACGGTTCGACCCGTCGCCAAAGACTACATGGCTATGGCGACGGATTGAACCGTCGCCATAGACATTAAAGACGACGGTTCGTCTTTGGTTCGCTCTTTAAGGTTCGCTTTAGAGACGGACCGTATATATAATATAAAGTACATAAGATGCATGCAGATTGTATATATATAACATAACGTACATAAGATGCATGTTATTATATATATAGATATAATGCATGCATGCACGTAAATTATATATAGCACTATATATATATATATATATATATATATATATATATATATATATATTACTTTTTTAAAAAATTTAAGAAAAACATTAAATAATAAAATTAATTTGAGAACAAATAGAAAATGCCCATATGATTCAATCAAAATCTCCATCTTCTTTTCAAATTCGGTCAAACAAGCATTTGATGATCAACATATGATTTTTGTCCCAAAATACATGACCCAATTCATTTCCAGCACATTAGCAAGCATTGTCCCAACATAAGTGATCCATTTGATTTAATACTTTAAAACATCAAGATCAAGAAAATCAATTAAATAAGATTTAAAAAATATTTTTGATCAAAGTAAATAAGATATGTTGACGTTGGGATTTTTATTTGTACCTTTTCGTTACCTGTTTTTTTATGTTCTTATTTTATGTGAGATTTGTTTGAAAAAACAAGTGAAAAAGGTCCGACATGTGTAATGTCGACGATTGGACTATAAGAGTCGCCAGTTGGTTTTTTAACTGGTTGTACCAACACAACTGAGAAAAGGTTTGCACATTGACCCAGTGATGTGACACTGCTAAACGGGTCGGTGAAACTGAGATTCAATTAGGGTCCGGGGACTTGCTTATGCGGAGGGAAGGTGTTAGGCACCCCCCGACATCCGTGTTGCCACGGTGACCGCCACTTTTCAAGAAATTGTTATATGAATGTGTGTGTGTGTGTGTGGGTCAATGTGCTGTTATTTGGAAGTAGTGCTATGCCTCGTTTGCACCTATATACATAGGGTTTGAATTTGTATAAAAATTCATTTTTAAACAAGATATAGCAGTGATGTTTTAAAGGACGTTTTTCAAACTCTGTGCTCAATAGTAATTGAGGCCTTTGATACTTCCATTTTATTCCGTATTCGGCATGATTGATTTTATTTTATAGATGCGAGGCATCTGCAGGAAAATAAAGTACAAAAGGTGCTGAATTCCTTGTGGGTATGAGAACCATCTGAGAAAATCCAAACATCACAGATAAATTTACAAGCTGCTTACAGCTGAAAAGGTCCATCACGGGTACCGAATCTAGATTCAGTGGACTGAATCTGTGATCACATGATTCCTAGGCTCACATGATGCCGCAATTGATATAAACGCAGTAAGCAGGTATATATATAAAAGATGTAAATATATATATACAGACATGATCACCAACCACGAAGCACCTCCATGGGGGATTAGAAATGTAAATAAAGCTGTAAAAGCTATCTACCACCACAGAGGAAACTCTAGGCGGGACAAAATGTACAAAAAGCAGTAAAAGCGGTCAACCACCACGAAGTAAACTCTAGGTGGGACGAAATGTATATATATATATATATATATATATATAAAGATAAACGCACCGGATATAAAATTCAGGCTCATCGGACAAAGTCCAACAACAGTTAATATATATAAGTATATATATATATATATATATATATATATATATATATATATATATATATATATATTAAAGCAGTAAACGCACCAGATATAAAATCCAGGCTCATCGAACAAAGTTCGATGCACAGTTCATATATAGAAGTATATATATACGAAAGCAAATAAACGCTCCAGATATAAAATCCAGGCTCATCGAATAAAGTCCGACAATAGTTAATATATATATATATATATATATATATATATATATATATATATATATATATATTAAAGCAGTAAACGCTCCAGACCAGAGTCTAGGCTCATCGAACAGAGTTCAACATGCAGTTCATATATATAAATGTATATATATATATATATATATATATATATATATATATATATATATATATATATATATATATATATACAAATTGAAATAAAATCACGGACCAAAGTCCGGGCAAACACACGCAACACGACTCTTAACGTAAAGAAGGGTGTGTGCAATTGTGAAGAGAAAGATTTTAAAATATGTAAGAAGGCTTACAATGGGCTGCCAAAGAAGACTTCAATAACTTTAAAGTTGATAAACACTGGCTTCTGTCGGTACAGAAGTAGCTATATGTAAGCTCATAAGTGTTTAAAATGAGAAAGCACTCAGTTGGGGGTGTGTACAGAGCAAATTGGACAAGGCTTCCTCGCCTTTTCTCTTTTTAAAATGTACCAGAGGCTGCCCGGGGTGCCATAGACATTAAGGACGACGGTTCGTCTTTGGTTCGCTCTTTAAGGTTCGCTTTAGAGACGGACCGTATATATAATATAAAGTACATAAGATGCATGCAGATTGTATATATATAACATAACGTACATAAGATGCATGTTATTATATATATAGATATAATGCATGCATGCACGTAAATTATATATAGCACTATATATATATATATATATATATATATATATATATATATTACTTTTTTAAAAAATTTAAGAAAAACATTAAATAATAAAATTAATTTGAGAACAAATAGAAAATGCCCATATGATTCAATCAAAATCTCCATCTTCTTTTCAAATTCGGTCAAACAAGCATTTGATGATCAACATATGATTTTTGTCCCAAAATACATGACCCAATTCATTTCCAGCACATTAGCAAGCATTGTCCCAACATAAGTGATCCATTTGATTTAATACTTTAAAACATCAAGATCAAGAAAATCAATTAAATAAGATTTAAAAAATATTTTTGGTCAAAGTAAATAAGATATGTTGACGTTGGGATTTTTATTTGTACCTTTTCGTTAACTGTTTTTTTATGTTCTTATTTTAGGTGAGATTTGTTTGAAAAAACAAGTGAAAAAGGTCCGACATGTGTAATGTCGACGATTGGACTATAAGAGTCGCCAGTTGGTTTTTTAACTGGTTGTACCAACACAACTGAGAAAAGGTTTGCACATTGACCCAGTGATGTGACACTGCTAAACGGGTCGGTGAAACTGAGATTCAATTAGGGTCCGGGGACTTGCTTATGCGGAGGGAATGTGTTAGGCACCCCCCGACATCCGTGTTGCCACGGTGACCGCCACTTTTCAAGAAATTGTTATATGAATGTGTGTGTGTGTGTGGGTCAATGTGCTGTTATTTGGAAGTAGTGCTATGCCTCATTTGCACCTATATACATAGGGTTTGAATTTGTATAAAAATTCATTTTTAAACAAGATATAGCAGTGATGTTTTAAAGGAGGTTTTTCAAACTCTGTGCTCAATAGTAATTGAGGCCTTTGATACTTCCATTTTATTCCGTATTCGGCATGATTGATTTATTTTATAGATGCGAGGCATCTGCAGGAAAATAAAGTACAAAAGGTGCTGAATTCCTTGTGGGTATGAGAACCATCTGAGAAAATCCAAACATCACAGATAAATTTACAAGCTGCTTACAGCTGAAAAGGTCCATCACGGGAACCGAATCTAGATTCAGTGGACTGAATCTGTGATCACATGATTCCTAGGCTCACATGATGCCGCAATTGATATAAACGCAGTAAGCAGGTATATATATAAAAGCTGTAAATATATATATACAGACATAATCACCAACCACGAAGCACCTCCATGGGGGTTTAGAAATGTAAATAAAGCTGTAAAAGCTATCTACCACCACAGAGGAAACTCTAGGCGGGACAAAATGTACAAAAAGCAGTAAAAGCGGTCAACCACCACGAAGTAAACTCTAGGTGGGACGAAATGTATATATATATATATATATATATATAAAGATAAACGCACCGGATATAAAATTCAGGCTCATCGGACAAAGTCCAACAACAGTTAATATATATAAGTATATATATATATATATATATATATATATATATATATATATATATATATATTAAAGCAGTAAACGCACCAGATATAAAATCCAGGCTCATCGAACAAAGTTCGATGCACAGTTCATATATAGAAGTATATATATACGAAAGCAAATAAACGCTCCAGATATAAAATCCAGGCTCATCGAATAAAGTCCGACAATAGTTAATATATATATATATATATATATATATATATATATATATATATATATATATATATATATATATTAAAGCAGTAAACGCTCCAGACCAGAGTCTAGGCTCATCGAACAGAGTTCAACATGCAGTTCATATATATAAATGTATATATATATATATATATATATATATATATATATATATATATATATATATACAAATTGAAATAAAATCACGGACCAAAGTCTGGGCAAACACACGCAACACGACTCTTAACGTAAAGAAGGGTGTGTGCAATTGTGAAGAGAAAGATTTTAAAATATGTAAGAAGGCTTACAATGGGCTGCCAAAGAAGACTTCAATAACTTTAAAGTTGATAAACACTGGCTTCTGTCGGTACAGAAGTAGCTATATGTGAGCTCACAAGTGTTTAAAATGAGAAAGCACTCAGTTGGGGGTGTGTACAGAGCAAATTGGACAAGGCTTCCTCGCCTTTTCTCTTTTTAAAATGTACCAGAGGCTGCCCGGGGTGCCCCGGGCTTTACGGGTCCTGCAGTCTCAAAGTACGTGCACGTAGGCAATGTGATGTTCGCTCAAACTTTTAGAATTGCAATCCGGGCATCCGACTGAGGTATATAAGACCTATTTCGGACCGCCGTTATTGAGAGTTATGCAATGACATGGGATTAGAGGTTGTACGAAGTCATGAAGATGGGACGATGCCCTCCGGTCTTCAGCTTCAAATTCTATTCATTGTTCTGCATAATAGTCACTCGGGATTGGTTTTCCTTAGCTCTTATGGGACATTGCTGTGTAGAAATGTATGTCTGAAATGTTGAGACGGCGTGATGTGGTGTCATGGTGGCAAGATGATGACTTTGCCCCTCATCGGGGTTATCTCCGATTTGGGCTGATAAAACAGTCGTTGCTCAGGGTTATCGCTGTGATTGGACTGCTGCAAATGTTGAAGGTCCTCAGTGTCATCTCTGAGGTGTACATGTCTTGTACTGAGTGCCTCGATGTGAGCACCGAGGTTGAAGCTGATGGCATGCATTTGAAAAAAGCATTTTCGGGGTTATCTCCGGAACTGCCACTGCCTTCCTTAGGGTTATCTCCAAGGTTGGAATCTGCTATTTCCAAGGTTGGGATTGAGACGGAACATCTCGGGGTTATCTTTGGGATGAATCAGTCTTCTCCGGTTTGTGTTCCGGTATTGGATCTGCATGCCTCGGGGTTATCTCCGAGGTTGGAATTGTTACTCCCGGTGTGTGTTCCGGGGTTAAGCAGTTACTCCCAGTGTGTGTTCTGGGGTTGAGCTGTTCCTCCCGGTGGTATCCGGAATGGATATGAAGCATCTTCCAGGGTTTCCTCTTAAAAGATAAATCTACGCTCCTGCGATGTCAGTAACAGATATGCAAAAAATTTTGAGTGTCTACAGATACCCCTCTTTATCATATTTATGCAATGCAATGCATGTATAGGATCAAGAATCCTAGACACTTGAAATATAACATGACACAACTGTATGATGTATGTGTATGGGGTTGTCGCCTAACATGCTGAGGATGATTGTTATCTCCCTATAGCTTTTACTGGGGATTTGGCAATGATGACCAAATTGGATGTGCGATCCAAATCTTTGAGGATGTTGATTTTGGGGTTATCACCAAAGTCCTGAATCCTTAATACAGACTTGATTTCGAAGAAGTGCCTCTTATGTGTAAGAGATCTGTGGGGATAAAGCTTTGTCTGTTTGAGGATGTGTATAACATATTTCGTCATCAATCCTCTTTGAGGACGTTTCCCTTTCTTGGTTTGTATCGCCAGAGTATGTCAATGTTTTGTTGGTTTTACTTCCAACAGTAAATGTTGTAAGGGCTGCCCGACCTTCGTTGACGTGTGAACCAACGGTTTACCACGCGTTGTAACTCCCGCCAGGGATACATTTGATCCTTTGTTAATGTGTAGATCAACGGATGAACTCCCTGCTGGGGATAAATGCCAAGGCTGCTTGGACTTTGTTGATGTGTGTATCAACTGATGAAATCATCGGATGGTTTTTAATGCGACGTTGGGTTTACTTGCCAACGGCTGACCTGATGTCAAGGGTGCTTGACCTTCATTGATACGAACATCAATGTATGACAATGCGCTGTGATCCCCGCCGGGGTTGTTGTATTATCGTTGATGTGTGTGTCAACGAAACATACGCTGTAACCCTCGCCGGGGTGATGCTGGGGAATATGAGTACCCGAATATGAAATCCTCGAATAGCTCTTGATGCTTCGATGGGTTTACTTGTCATCGGCTGAAATAACGTCAAGGCTACTTGACCTTCATTGATACGTACACCAATGGATGACAATGCGTTGTGACCTCGCCGGGATTGTTGTATTTTGATATATACAAGCGCGTTGTAACCCCCACCAGGTTCCACTGGATAATCGCTGATGTATATCAGCAGCTGAAATCATCGGCCAACTTTCGACGCTCCGTTGGATTTACTTGCCAATGGTTATAGTGATGCCAAGGCTGCTTGACCTTCGTTGATATGTATGTCAACGGATGATATGCGTTGTAACCCCCGCCAGGGTTATGTACTTTGACATATGTATCACATTGTGACCCCCACCGGGGTTATGTACTTCACATATGTACTGCGTTGTGACCCCCGCCGAGGTTAAGTACTTCGACATATGTACTGTGTTATGACCTCCGCCGGGGTTGTTGTAAAGTAGGATGACGATCCTAAATGAGAGGAATTGGACCTGCGTGAGGTATTGCTGAGCGTGACTTGTATCGTATGAGATCATCGGTATAGTGTACCCTGTGTTTGGGCGAATACCAATGAATGATGTGAAGACCCACGGTTCAACCAGGATTGTAAGCTATTCTGCTCAATCGCGTAGCATTTTATCCCTGATTTGGCCTTTTCAGCTTGCGAAAACTCCTTTAAAACTCGAACTGGACCGAGTCGGAGGGGTGGAACCCATATAGAGGTGCCACAGGTACACCTACTGCAGCCGCAGATGGACCTGCGGCCAATCGTAGATGATAAAGACTAGCAGGTTGCTTTTATAAGTCATTTTCAACTTGCGCTGCGAAGGAAATCTGAGAGCTCTTCTTCAGATCTGCTGAGTTCGGACGTCTTTCTGCAAATTCTATCACCGTACAAGTGTTCTACACTGTCCCTTTCTGAGGTGATTTGGAGACTTATTGTCCAGATATTATGGATCTGGATCAGCCGAGTAGTTCCCGTAGGACCACTTCTGGTGTACAGAGGAGGGATTCTGAAGTGCCTCGACCCCGTTCCATTAGACAGCCTCGTCGGTTGGTAGAGTCGGTGATACGTCCAGTCCGAGTTGATGTACCGGACGTTGAGGACGAGAAGGAGGATGTTCCGGTTGCGGACCCCGCTCCTGCTGTACATATTCCCCGTAGGGAGCTCCTGAGTATTCAGGTAGCAAACCAAAAGCTTCTAGGTGACTTGAGTCGACATCCCTCGATGTATTTGCATGCTAATGAGGTATGACATCAGAACTTGATCTTCCTTCTTTCCTATTTATGAGGAGTAAAAGGATTTAATGTTGATCTGCATTTCATGTAGGTTCCTGACTTTACACAGCCTCGAGGGAACTGGTTCAGTATACACTCCATGTACCAGGCTCTTCATCCTGACTAAAGAGCGATTATGCATGACTGGGGTTTTGGAGCATTCTTTTCCATCCTTCCCCGCCGTTACCCCTAGGGTTACCTCAGGGCATTATCTGAGCGGTGGTTTCACCAGACTCAGTCACTCTATTTACTAGACTGTGAGGTAATGATGACACCGATGATTTGGTAATTTATCACAGGTATAGAGTTTGGAGGGGAGCCAGTGCCTTGCACGACGGATATTACCCCGACTACCGTCAGATCCTTGTTAGGAGTTTCGACAGAGGCGCTCAAGGGTAGTACTGTTCGTGCGGGTCCTTTGAGCGTAGATGTTATGAGTGGGCTATTGAGCGAGCCCATGCCAGATGATGTTAGAGTTAGGGATCACATTCTTCGGCGATTGTTCCTGATGATCATTAGGGGCTGCTTCATAGCAGATAACTCTTCTACGGTATCGTTCGCTTTGATCAGCGCCACTAGGCATGTGGACCATATTGGAGAGTATGATTGGGGTTCCTATACATTTGCCTATTTCCTCAGGGGCATGCATATGCGCTCACAGGGCTTGACCGATGCTTGGTTAGGATTTTACCCATTTCTGCTAGTAAGTATTTCTCTTGTAATTTACCATGTATAGGTTAAGAGTGTTAACTGATAGCAGATGTTTGCCTTTGTGTTGGCAGTTTTGGGCCTATGAGAGGCTCCCATGTTTGCGTCCGGTGAGTGTGCTAGGATTAGATACCTACCCACGAGGACGGCGATGGCATCATTTTATATTGGCGGAGGTCTCTGTAGCTGAGGGTTTCATTCACTGCCGCTTGTAGCTAGAGTTGTTGACAGCTGACATTATCATATGGATTCCCTATTCGGGGGAGCATTTGGCTATCAGATTTGAGGATGGATACCTGACTGGTGTCGAGTACGTGATTTCTACCCGTAGGGTTCCTCTCTTTACAGATGGAGGATGGGAGCTCTATTTAGGAGAGCGTGCTATTAGGAGCTCCACAGGAGAGATCCGTATTCTGATCTTGCCTCATGTCAGGCGTTATTGGCCTGTGTCGCAGTCACCCATCATTGATATCCCATTGTTGGGTGTTGACGGCTTTGTATTATCAGAGGGTCCCTGCACTCAGGATGTATTCCAGCGCTGGTGGATCCCTCGTACTATTGGAGCCCAGACCCGCGCCACTCAGTTCATGGGGGATATGGTTCCAGGATCTGAGATGATGACGGATTGGTTAGCCTGTGTCTGAGATCCGACTCATGTGACACAGATTGATAGCTTGACCCGGCAGTTAGACAAGACACATATCTTTATCCGGCATTTGGGCAGAGATCCGACAGAGGCAAATTTGTTTGATCCTTCCAGCTCAGGCGCTGGCCCCTCAGATGACCCATTTGGATTTTGGCGCAGATCCTCCTTTGTATCGGCCTGATATCCCTGTTGATAGAGATCCAGTGACTCAGGAGGAGATACATCAGGTGGACAGGATTGATGATGTGGATATCGACACTATTGTCTTTTACTGATGTGTATTCTCGTTATATCTTTTGATAGGCCTCTGTTAGCTAGTGGGTGTCTGTGCCCCATTCTCGTTATATCTTTTGATAGGCCTCTGTTAATAGTAGGGCGTCTGTGCCACATTTTCCTGTATTTGTAGCTGTACAGAGATGATGTATTAGATGATGATATACTTAGGAATGTATGTACAATTTTTTCATTCCCTATATCATATTTCCATCTATTATTTGTAATGTATGTATCATGTTATGCATATATATGTATGTCCAGAGATATTCAGCATTGACCCCTGGATGGTCTTATGATACGGCCCATGCAGATGTCTTCTTCGATAGTTAGCCGTATTGATCATACCCCACCATTATTGGTGGTATCTGGTATGCGATCGTGGTATGATAGCATGTCACCATCAGATAGGGTGACCATATATCATTTGTTGCAGCATACTATGACCCTGTTAATGTTTCAGGTTCCCACAGGATTCGTGGATGGCATGCTGGAGCACTGGGTCTCGGAGAGGCAGGTTTTCTGATTTGGAACCCAGGAGTTGACTCCCACCCTGGAGGAGTATGCATGGTTGACGATGCTGCCATTAGACAGACCTTGCGTGCATATGGCTTTGGGGGACATAAGTCGGCGGTTCATGACCCTTACTGGACTGAGGCGTAGAGTGGTGCAGGATGAGCTTACATCTGGCCACGTTATATCCCAGCATTTTCTGTTTGACAGATTTGGCTCTGAGTATAGTTATAGACGACATTCTGGGGATTTCACCATACCAGAGGATCATTGGCATCTGGCCAGGGTAGATGTACTACTAATGTGCATAATGTTATATGTCTACATGCCACTGTATATGAATGAGTTGGACATAGGAGTTATCATGGCGGTGAGAGCTCTCAGGGAGGGTCGTACCATCATACCTATGATTATAGCCGAGACATTGAGGTCAGCTACATACTGCTGCACTTATCCAATGGAGTATTTACTGGCAGTTCGGTCATGCTATACGTGTGGTTTATGTCACACCTGAGACCGATTGGCACTTTCAGACAGTATGGGTATTGTTTCACCCATGATATAGCCATGACATATTCATTTCAGCCTGCGGAGTGTACGGATGTTGCATCTTGGTCTGCTTTCTTAGTTGATATTGTAGACCCGTTTAGTATATTGTCGTGCTCAGGGCTCAGCTCACCTTATAGCTTTATTACTCATGCTCCGGGCATGGATTACATCCCTCTAGCTGGTTTGAGGGGCATGACTACTCACCATCCACTGGTCGTGATGTCGCAGTTTGACCAGTTTCAGGATTTTCATCCTTTCGAGGAAGCGCTGGACCAGCGTTTAGCTTCTCGTTATCTTTCAGCAGAGGACCAATCCCGTGTGTATGCATGTTGGGATCATCGTGAGATAGCTGCTTTCTCCATTAGTTATCCAGGTTGTTTCATAGAGTATTTCGCATGGATGGAGACAGAGACTGCACCAGCTGAGGTAGTATCCACATTACTGAGTATTGACTCAGATGGTGGAGAGCCCATGGAGGATATTGATTCTCACACCGAGGAGTAGCCATCTACTGGGTTGCCAATATTTCCTTTAGATTCTCTTAGTACTAGCACTGTCGTGATTCAGCATTCAGCGCAGTACCTTGAGCAGAGTCTTCATCTGATGACCATTGAGAGAGATCAGGCTAGATCCCTGATGGTGTCTGCCCTTGATGGGAGAGACGCAGCTCTATTAGAGAGGGACGAGGCATTGGTTCATAGAGATACCACTGTTGTTGAGTGGGATGAGGCCAGATCATCCAGAGATACAGTGATAGTTGAGCGGAATAGCGCCATATCTGCCCGGGATGTATCCGTCATAGACAGTACTGCAGTGAGGTCCCTTACCACTAGCATGCTTGTAGGGATGATCACATATATTGATGAGCACATGGTCACCATGCAGATGGCTGTAGATCTGTTGGGTCGTGTGGATATCCTCGTACAGGAGACCACAACCTTACCTCATTCTTCTGATAGGGATGCCATGTTGGGCTTGTTAGCTCGCATATACACTAATTTGTAGATGGGCTCATACTTTCATGCATATACTAGCTTAGCCATTTTGTCATGTACAGTTTACATTATGTATATCAAACAACATTATATATAGCAGGAAAATATATTTTTGATCACTTCCCTTTTAGATATGCTATGATACTTGCTTGATATTTGCCTGCTTCTTCAGCGCTTGTGATCTTGATGTATTCTGAATTCCTCCTTGATGGATGGACATTGAGTTGTCTCTGGATTGTTCAGAATAGATCATGGATCTGTGTGTATCCCTACCATCTTTGGTGTCTTGGGACTGGTTTCTGTATGGAAATATGGAGAGGATTGTGGCTTTCCTCTTTGAGGTTGACCGCACCACAGATGGTCGCCAGTACCCCTATTTAGGAGGAGCCTAGTTAATTCCATCTCTTATGGATTGGTGTTGCTCTTGAAGGTACAACCGCAACTTAGATGGTCGCCGAATCTCCTATTCGTGAGGAGAGGTTGGGTAATTCCATCCCTTTGGTTTGAAGCCAATGAAATGTAGTGGATTGAAGTTTGATCCTAGTAGCATCGACAAGTATTTGTGTTTTGGTAGGGGGTTAGACCGAACCATAAATGGCTGCTTACGTACTCCTATTGAAGAGGAGATCAGGTCTGCGTAGTTCGAACCTGGTGTAAGAGGTTCAACACTATTTATGAAAGACAGATGGGAGTAGAAGCTTTATTGATGAAAAAGGTTGTAGAAGTGTTTTTGTGGATTTTATTTTTGTAGAAAAGGGTAGAAATGTTTTTGTTATTTCTTTTTGTTTATTGCGACCGAGCCATATAGAATAAGGTTGCCTACGTACTCCCGTGTATCAAGGAGATCAGGTCGACGTTGTTCACCCCTCAGGGCGAGTTGAAAAGCGTGATCCTATGTGCAGGATAAACTGCGGGGAAGAAAGATTAATCCCATGTATAGGTCAAACTGTGGGGAAGAAAGTTTAATCCCATGTGCAAGATAGACTGTGGGGAAGAGAAAGTTTGATCCTAGGTTGAGGACAAATTGTAGGTACGAGAAGTTTGATCCCATGTATGGGTAGCCAAACTGCAAACGCAAGAGGTGCAATCCGTAATGGGATGACCTAAGTTGTATGAGCGCAGTGAAGCCAGGCTGTTGGCTTGAAGAGTATGTTTCCCTGAGGGGCAAAGTATGGACAAGAGTTGTATGTGGTAAAGGGTTAAAGAACCAGAATGACTGATGATCTGATGATCCAACACTAGGATGTTTGCTTGATGGTAACTTCAGACGTAGTACCGTTTCACGGTGTCTGAGTTGATAATTTGTGGAAATTCATTGCCGTCCATTTCTTGTAATCTGAGAGCGCCTCCTGCCAATACTTCCTTGACAACAAACGGGCCTTCCCAGTTAGGAGCAAATTTTCTCTTAGATTGATCTTGGTTGTCGAGGATTTTCTTTAGAACCAAGTCTTGTTGTTTAAACTTCCGTAGCTGTACTTTTTTGTTGTAGGATCGTGCGATCCTTTGTTGATATAATTAACCATGGAAGATAGCCGCGGTTCACCTTTCATCTATTAGAGACAATTGGTGATACCTATCTTGTACCCATTGATCTTTATCCAACTGAGCATCCATCAACACTCGGAGGGATTCCATTTCTATTTCTATGGGGAGTACTGCTTCCATCCCATAGGTTAATGCGTAGGGGGTTACCCCAGTTGAAGTGCGCATTAATGTTCTGTAGGTTAACAGAGTAAGAGGCAATAGGTCAGGCCATCCTTTGTGATTGGCGGACATCTTTTGCATAATTTTCTTGATATTTTTGTTAGCCACTTCAATAGCTCCATTCATCTTTGGACGGTAGATGATGGAGTTAAGGTGTTTGATGTGGAATTTACTGCAAAGTTCCTCCATTATTTTGTTTTTGAGGTTCTTAGCATTGTCTGATACGATTACCTAGGGTTGTCCGTATCGACAAATGACATTATTTCTGAGGAAAGCAATGATGACTTCTTTGGTAACCCTGGGGAAGGAGGCTGCTTCTACCCACTTGGTATTCTACCCACTTGGTAAAGTAGTCGATCATAGTGAAGATGAAGCGATGTCCATTACTGGCTTTGGGCTCGATGGGCCCAATCACGTCCATTCGCCACATTGAGAAGGGCCAAGGTGAACTCATAATGTGGAGCTCCCGTGGAGGGGTGTGAATAGCATTCCCATGAATTTGGCATTGATAACATCTCTTGACATGGTCATAGCAATCAGCCTTAAGAGAGAGCCAATAATGTCCTGTCCTGAGGATCTTCTTGACAAGGAGGAGGCCACTCATGTGTGGGCCACAGACTCCACCATTGATCTCATCCATGAGTCTCTGAGCTTGGTCTTTGTATAAACATCTGAGAAGACCTAGTCCTGCATCTCTCTTGTAGAGTGCATCTCTGCTCAGGTAGAATTTTATAGCAAGTCGATGAATCCGCCTTTGCTCAGTCAGGCTCGCCTCAGCGGGTGTAGATCCATCTCGTAGGTACTCCTTGATATGCTGATACTAAGGTTGTTGGATGAGAGGTAGCTCATCCGATACTTCTCTAACATAGTTCCCATAGGCTAGTGCCTTTTATAGGGCTAATGTGATGCTTGGCATGTGTTCCTTGTCAGGTATGTGCGTTAAGGAGCCAAAGTTGCTAATGCGTCCGCAAAGTCATTCCTATTACGAGGAATGTGTATAAAGGAGATTTCTTTGAACTCCGAAGCCATCTGTAAAACTTGCCGATGGTAAGGCAGTAAACGTAGCCCTTTGGTTTGATAGATTCCTGTGGATTGTTTGATTACCAACTCTGAATCCCCAAAGACAGTTAACCGTCTGATACCCATTGAATGGGCAAGTTTTAGCCCCATGATACAGCCTTCATACTCAGCTGTGTTATTGGTGCTGATAAACTATAATTTGACGGCGATGGGATACTGCTCCCTCGTACCGGATACTAGAACTGCTCCAGCTCTAGAACCTTTCGTATTAACAGCTCCATCAAAATACATGTTCCATATTGGACGTGCATCGTACTGATGTTGTTGCTGAATTGTCATTACCCCTTCATCTGGGAAGTATGTTTCCAAGGGTTTGAAGTCCCCTAAAGGTACGGTAGCCAGTTGATCCACAATTCCTTGACCTATAATGGACTTTTGAGTCACGTAGACAATGTCAAATTGTTATAGGATCAACTGCCATCTGGACAGCCGACAATTCAGTATGGGTTTACTGAACACATACATGAGAGGATGCACGCGGGATATGAGATGGGTTGTGTGCCCATGGAGGTTATGTTTTAACCTCATAGCAGCCCATGCTAAAGCACAACGAGTCCTCTTAATCAGAGTGTACTTGTGTTCACTGCTACTGAATCTTTTGCTGATGTAATAGATAGCTCGTTCTCGGCCTCTATCGTCTTTTTGGCCCAACATGCAGCCCATGGCATTGTCACTTATGGACAGGTACATGAATAGGGGAACATCATCCCTGGGTGGTACCAAAATAGGAGCTTTGACTAACTGCTCTTTAATTGTAAGGAAGGCATTCTGGCACTCATCATTCCATTTCATGGAGGAGTTCTTGATGAGCGGGATTTATACCTGCAAATCAGATATTTTATGACCTAAATAGTTGTCTGTTCTCGTAGATTTTATATAGTTTTATATGATTGAAGTGTTATTATGCTTAATTGATGTAATGCAGAGTTGTTTTCCAGCTTACAGGGCATATTGGCCATTTTTCCTGTACTGGCACTGCAGCGCTAGTGTTACACTTGGAAGTCGTGCCCCAGCACCATATCCGGCGCCCCAGCGCCCCAGTTCGCGCCCCAGTGCCAATGCTGGGCAAAGTTACTGACTTTTGGCGCCTCGCTTGAGCTACGTGTGGCGCCCCAGCGCCAAGGCCGGCGCCAGACTGGCGTCCCAGCGTCGAATTCGACGCCCTAGCGCCAATGACCGCGCCCCAGCACCACTGACCCTTCTTCGGCTCGCGCTACAGTGCGAGCTCCGTGTCTTTCATACTAATGTGGCACCGCAGCGCCATCCAGAGAGCTTTTGCTCGCGCCGCAGCGCGAGCTCCGTGTCCAGACAAAGAGGGCTTGTGTTTGACCTAGCAAAGGGAGGAGACGCATATATAAGATGAGGAGCCACCTGCATCAAGGGGGGAGATCCTATATCATATTTTCCCATAGATTAGCTTAGCTTTTAGTTTTTCTTTTCTTTGTAATTTCTCTTTCTTTCCCTTAGTTGATGTCTGTAAATATAGATTAGCTAGATTAGGGAGAAGTTTAGCTTTCTTTGGAGCACAAGAGCAACGAGCAACACGAATTGGAAAGCTTGAAAGGAGCGGATTGCGTGGAGATTGAAGGGGCTTTGACAGAGTTTCTTCTATCCCTTTATCCTCTCTAATTTTGTATTCTATAAATGTTGTCTTATTTGCTACTTGTATTTGGTTTATTAACTATAAACTGAATATTGGCTCTAAGGTTATAATGGATCCCTTTGTTATTTGAATTGACTGTCTTTATCTCTTTGGTTGGCACCATATGATTTGGTTTAATATATTTGTGCTTTATGATTCTCGCTAAGACATTAGTGATGATTTTGGTAATCTGCATGATATCGACAGAAGAATTGTAGATTTACACCTAAATATATTAGCATGTGATTGTGGGTTTCGACTGCATAAGTTGTGCGTAGAATAGACATATCTCTGTGCGCCACGTGTGACCTCAATGAGAACTTATGCTTAAATCCTTGTTATGATTGATTCGCATAGACATATGTAGGATTGCATCTAGCTTGGACGTTCTTTTCTGTTCTATTCCCTTTAGGGTGGATCTGGAGAGGATATGTTTGTGCATACCTCGACAGAGGTGCATTAGCACATGTGCGTTCTCGATCAACAAATTGTCGTGACCATTAAGACCAAAGAGAGAAAGGGTAGCTAGTTTGATGAAACATAACACGCCAGGTGTTCGACAGAATGCCTGTGTGGGGGTGAAGTTGTGACCTTAGCTTGTAATTCCTTAGATTTCCATTCATTATCCATTTACTTGCTTTGTTAAGTAGTATAATTAGATTAATCACCGTTCCATTTACTGCTGTTCGAATAAGACTTTAGCGATAAACAATCGGTACTTGGTAAATATTAGTCATAGTTCCTCGTGGGTACGACACACTTCTTATCACTGTATTACTTGTTAGACCGCGTATACTTACACGTGTTTAGTGATTGGTTTTCCGACCAACAGTTCTTCCTTAACAGCTTAAAGATAGGCTCACAAGTTGCTGTGAGTTGAGAAATGAATCGGCTAATGAAGTTGATTCTTCCCAAAAATCCCCGTATTTCCTTCTCTGTCTGAGGAATGGGCATTTCCGTAATGGCCTAGATTTTGGTAGGATCCAACTCAATTCCTTTGTGGCTGACTAGGAATCCTAGCAACTTGCCTGATTTAACGCCAAAGGTGCACTTGGCTGGATTCAACTTCAAGTTGTACTTACGCAACCTGTTGAAGAGCTTTCTGAGATGGTCTAAGTGGTCCTCGTCCTTCCGGGACTTGACAATGATGTCATCCACGTAGATCTCGATCTCTTTGTGCATTAAGTCATGGAAGAGAGCCATCATAGCTCGTTGATAGGTAGCTCTAGCGTTGATGAGGCCGAATGACAACCGTCTGTAGCAAAAGGTTCCCCAAAGAGTGATGAAAGCAATTTTTTCATGATCTTCCTCAGCAACCATGATCTGATGGTACCCCGAAAAGCAATCAGTAAAGGAGTACATGCCGTATTGCGCAGTATTTTCAATGAGAATGTGGATGAATGGCACAGGAAAGCTATCTTTAAGGCAAGCTTTATTCAAATCCCTATAATCCACGCAAACTCGCACCTTTCCTCTAGGTTTAGGCACGAGCACGATGTTGGATATCCACTCAGGATATGTAGACACCATGATAATACTAGCTTGAAATTGTTTCATAATTTCTTCTTTCACCTTCAAACTCCACTCAGGTTTCAATCGCCTGAGCTTCTGCTTGATTGGCTTGAATTCCTCTTTAATGGGAAGGCGATGAAGAACAATGTCAGTGGACAAACCCACCATGTCTTCATGAGACCATGCAAACACATCCTGGAATTGGGTTAGTAGCATAACCATGTCATTCCGTTGGTTTGGGGTAAGGTCTGAACTAATCTGGATTAACTTAGGGTTTTCTAAGGTTCCGAGATTGAAGGAGGTGGTTTGATCAAGGTTGGGTTTATGCTTGTCTTCGACCCATTCTTTGATCTCTGAAGGCACCTCAATGTCCTCTTGTGTTTCCATCAAGGCTGAATTCATCTCTACACCAAAGTCATAATCTTTGTGGAGAGAGGCACCGTATCAGCAAGTACAGGCACATCTAAATTCAGGGTCCTGAAATAAAATATGCTTTCACTTAGTATATATGAAGTTGTTTAATCATACATAATGTTAGTATATACGGACAAAACAACTGCGAGTACTATATAGAAAAGTAAGCAGTTATTATATCTACAGGGCAGAAAGAAGTCCTGCCCATTTTACCCTTGTTAAACAATGCAAGGAGTGCTGCTCCAATTGGCAAGGATAAAGTCCGGGTGGACTACATTGATGGAGGGGCCGTCATCGTCCTCTTCTTCCCGAATGACGACCATGACGTCTGAGCAATCATCGTCTGGGGTATATCTGTTTGTATGTTCATCATGAACAATGATGCGCATGCCTGATATTATCCGGATGACGTTTTGTTTGATTCTTTGTTTCTCTTCCTCCACTCTGGGATCTGGAACAAAGACTTCTTTTTCTTTGAACGACACTGGCTTGGGAAATAGCATAGCCATCACGTTGGTTGGCACCTTTACAGGATGTTGTGCGGACTCAACATTTGAAGGCGAAGATAAACGCCGCGTGGTTGAAGCTGAAGGAATCTGCTGATGCTTATGAGGATTCCTCTGACTAGAACTGGCAGAATATCCTAGTCTAGCTGTCCCAGTTTGACTGGCTACTTGGATGGGGTATTTGATACCTTGGTGATCTTTACCCTGCCCTTATCCTGGCTGATGACCCAAAGACATCATTTCCTGAGTAGCCGACATTACTTTGACAGAGATCTTGGGTACGGGCAATGGCATTCCCAAGGCATGAAATTGAGGGTTGCTTACTTCCAAAGTGTGGAAACTGACCGGCTCAACATCGAAATTAAAACTGATGAACGATATGTCACCTTGTTGAGGGCATTCCGGTTCAACGTTGACTGTAACTAGACTATTGTTGATAATGTATTTCAGTTGCCTATGAAGGGTGGAGGGGACAACCCCAGCCATATGAATCCACAGTCTTCCCAAGAACAGGTTGTATCCCGAATCTATCTTGAGTACGTGGAAAGACACGCAGAATGTATGGGGACCAATCTCAATTGGCAGCTCAATCTCTCCGACTGAATATCAGAGGGATCCATCAAAATCTTTGATGATCGTATGGCTACTTTGGATTCGATTGAGATTGACGTTCATCTTCAACAATGTAGCGTATGGACAGATATTCAAAGATGAACCTCCGTCTACTAATACTCCAGCTAGCATATATCCGGAGGACAAGACCGCAATGTGTAATGGCTTGCAATGACCTATCCCTTCGGGCGTTATGTCATCATCATTGAAAGAGATCACATTGTTGTTGAAAATGTGATCAGCCAGATGTTGACATTTTTCCACATCCACTGATTTTGGCAAGTAGGCTTCTTCCAAAACCTTTAGTAGAATCTTCCTGTGATCCTCGGAAGTTAAAACTAAGTCTAGTATTGAAATTTGATGTGGAGCTTCTCTTAAGCTTAAAACCACCTTGGCTTCATTATGACCCATGGCACGGAGGAATTTTTCAATCTTCTCTATGGGAATTTTCCCCTTTGATTTGATGGTAGACTTCATCACCCGTTGGGGAAGATACAGTGGATTTCCCTTCGACACTGCATCAGTTGTATGCAAGGTGGATCCTTCACCTTCTTCATAATTCCACGAAACTGTGTGCAGGCTAACAATAGGATATTATGCTCTGCATGGTAAGTTGATTGGCTCGGGAACGACCACTTTCAAAGGATTGTTGCTTCCTCTGAGTTGAATTGCTGGTATAGTGAGTGGCTTGACAATTCCATCAGCCTCAGTGGAGATAACTGCTACCAATCCCTTCCATTTAGTAGGACATGTATTCTCACGACCACATAGCACAGTATCATCGTCTGCTAGTTGCAGGACACCGCTATCAATGAGATTCTGGATAAGGTGGCGGAGTGCCCATCATTCTTCTGTGCTGTGACCGCGAGAATGAGAGTGATATTGACATACTCCAGAATTGTATTGTCCTGAACGGGGATTGATTGGAGGTAGAAGGGAATTAATCCTTCCTTTATTGATTAGCATTTGAAGGATTTTCTCCATAGGTTGGCCCAGATATGTAAATTCCCTTCTGTTAGCAAAATCCTGACGAGCTTTGGCATTCGCTCTCTTTGCCACTTTGTCCTCCATTATTTCACTTTTTGGAGGTGAAGAGGGAATATTCATGACAAGAGGAAGGAAGCTAGCATGCTCCTGGCTGATTAATTGGCGTGTGACTTGATGCTGGTATGTCACTAGTTCTGCCAATTGCTCGATTTGCTTGCACAGAGCTTTCATCTTTCGTTCCATTGAGAACTAGAACTTGGCATAATCCCATTTGTCGGCATCGTCTTTGATTATTTGGGATGCTTCACCATTAGAATTGGAACTTTGTCCACTGCTCCAATTAATCATGTTGACTTCTTCCTCTTTGTGTGGAGGAAAAAGGTTGTCTTGTACGTGAGGTTGATCTAGTTTGGTGACCACAATCTCACCGTTGTCTATCAGGTCTTGGATCTTATGTTTCAATGCCCAACAATCTTGAGTATCATGTCCAGGTGCCCCGGCATGATAAGCACATTTTCGAGCAGCATTAAAACCCCTACCATTAGGGCTGGCTGGTGGAAGAAGATGCGTGATTTTCTTCTGCGTGGTCAGAAGAGTAAGAATGTTCTCGAGGGAGTCCCCTAAGGGTGTAAACACTCGAGGGCATTTAACTTCTCCACCTTTTGGTATTGGAGGGTTTAACGATTATGCTAGAAAGGGAGTGTAATTTCTCCTTTGGATAGACATGTTCTGATTGCCTTTTTGACCCTGTAGTATCAGGGAAACATCCTCTTCTTTCTTTTTATGGACCCTCTGGGGGTTGTTTCCATAATTTCCAGATTGGATGTGCTCAACAACAACTTTAAGGGAAGCTAGGTCTTGAATCTTTCTTGACTTCAATCCCATATCAGCCATCTCCCCATGTTTGATCATTTTAAAAAATGATTTACCGATGCCAGATAAGACTCTCTCATTGAAAGGAGCTTCTTGTATGTCGATAAAGGTCATAACCATCTCTGACTTTGTCATAGAAGGAATAACTTGAGCAGCAAGGCGCCTCCACCTTTGAGCATACTCTATGAAATACTCGTTGGACTATTTCTTGACCTTGGTAATCTGGTACCGGTCAGGAGCCATCTGAGATTGGAAACTATATTGTGTGAGGAAGGCATGAGCTAGCTCTTCCCAACTATAGATCTTTAAATTGTCTAATCTGGTATACCATGAACGGGCTTCTCCAGTTAGACTTTTTTGGAATAGCTGCATTCTGAGCTTCTCATCTTCTGCATAAGATCCAAGTTCTCCAATGAACACTTTCAAATGTGTGTAAGGATCTCCTAACCCATCGTACTTTTTAAAGTCAGGAGTTTTGAACTTTTCTGGATAATGTACCCCAGGGAATACATAAAGATCAGCATAGGAGACACTCCCGTGTGCTCTAATTCCTTTAATAGAACGCATGGTTTCTTCCATTTGAAGAACTTTCTTTCTGATGTCACCGGTGTGTGGATCTCTTGTGAGATGGGCAGCATCATGACTTTTGTTGGTTGTATCCAACTGCAGTTCAGGTATTGTAATGGCTTTATCAGGACCTTGAGTTCCTCCTTATGTAGAGGATTCAACATGTACGGGTATTTTTGGACCCTGGTAGATTGATGTAGTTCTTTAAGCAGAATAACCAAGTCTGTGATTTGTTTACTTAATCCATCAAATTCTTCGCAAGAAACTGGATTAGACTGGTCAGATGAAGATATGATTGGCTGTAGGCCTGCGGCCTTTTTGGACTTTGATCAGGTAATAGGTCCGAATGCTTCCCTGCGACAAAACTGGCATAGTTTAGTTTTTAGGGAATGTGTAAATATTAACATGCTATATGGTGTGTCCGTTTTGGAAATTTTTGTCCTGCAAAACGGATGTTATCTGTTCGTAGTACAGGATAGCATGTTAATGTAAATATGCATATGCATATATTTCATCATATTTCTCATTACATGGATGTAAGACCCCAAATTATTAATAAATAAAATTTAAATTCCCTCTATTTATTATTTTGAAATAGTAAGTGTTAAATTGATTAATGAGGTTAGTTATGGGTAAAATGCGCAAATATTTCAAATAAGCAGGTGGTTATAAAATATTCATTGTTGTCGGGGAATATTCGTTTGGTCGTAGAATATTCTTCCTGTCGAGGAATATTCGTACGACGGCGCAGTCTTTTGTGGGCCCCATAACGGAAAGCGATTGGATGAAGAAAACGACAAGTATATGTTGTTTATTAATAACGGCGTAGTTGTTACCGTTAATACTGTTGGAATACCCGGTGGTTAAAACTCAGTAATACGCGTTGTTACACAGTAGCACACTGATTGCACCAATTATTGATTCTTACGTAAGAAGGCACTACTCAATAATGGTTACAGTAATTACTGTTCAGTATTTTATTTTATTGATTCAATAATTGTTGCGTTGATATTTTATATTACTGTTGTTTCAATAATTGTCACTACACAGTATTTTCCATTATCAGATCAATAATTCATATTATTTGAATAATATTATTAGATAACATTATTGGCAATGTCTAGAAAGTTCTGTCTAAGGAGAGGTTTGGTCATCTAATTGCGCGCCAGTAAGGAGAAATCCTTATTGGAAAGCCCCCTCTTTCCTGGGAACGGCCTGGTTGTCATAAATGTGATTCTGTAATATTATTTGTGAATAATCAATTATTGATTCATATGATAAAGAAATATTTATTTTATGTGGATATAAATAATGGATATATTTATTTTTATGTGGATAAAAATAAAAGAATTAAAGCTGAGGTGTTTTATCAGTATTTTGTCGATGTGGAGGTATTAAAAATCATCCGTTTGTGGATTTCGGATATTTTTGGTTTGGAATTTGAAAAAACTTAAAGCTACAAAGTTGTAGAGAATTCGATTTCAGTCAGAATGGACATAAAATTCGTATTTTTCTGATAAACGGTCTATTTTCTATGAATTATTAAAGTTTTAAAAAATAAAATGATTTTTATTAAATTTATGGGGGGACCCACTTTTGGTTGGTGCAACACATGGGCTGCTGAAATTTTCAGCATTGAGGGGCTGGTCTTGGTCATTGATAGCATACGTAGAATTGTTGTTTGAAATATTAATATTTTATTATTTTAGTCTCCTTTGGCGTTCTAGCATTTTCCTATAAATAGAGGGCTAAGTTAGAATTGAAAATCATACCAGAAACAAGTTTTCTCTCTTTCTCTCTCTATATTATCGAGCGTATTCTTGTTAGTATACTTTGAGTGTTGCTATACGGTGCAAGTTTCTGTCAGTACTATACCCGAAATTCAGTCAGAAGTACGATTATTTTGAGGTAAGGGATGTTATTTTATTCGAAAATGATATTATTTCTTCAATATCATTATGTCGAAATATTGGTTGAAATTTTTTATCAAAGTTGGAACTTTTCACGTCGGGGTTACTATTCATGAGTTACTATTCACGAGTTACTATTCACGAGTTACTATTCACCGAAAAATAAAATTTTCTTCTTTTCGTCCAAAATATCTATTCTGGGTACTAGCTTTGATTGTATCCATGTTTTGATCATTCTTGAATTCTACTTCACTATGAATAATTATAAGGTATTTTTGGACATGAATAAATCGAAATACGAATCCTTAATATTGTTATTTTGTTTCACTGGATTCGTTTTCTTTAAGATATTTTTCATCATCCTCAGTCCTAAATGATGATATTACTGAATATCTTTGGCCGTAGTGCAAAGATGAATGATCCACTGATGAATATCTTTGGCCCGTAGTGCAAAGATGAACAGGTGTTGAGATGAACATGACCGACTGGTGATACAAGTGAATATCTTTGGCCTGTAGTGCAAAGATGAATATTTGATTAAAGATGGTTATTGATGGTTGTTACAGGGATAAAATATTGATGATGGACTTTTGAATCTTAGAAGATAGTAGAACTCATTCTCTACTTGACTCTTCTAATGGTTTGCTGTTTCCGCTGCAGTTATTGATTTAAAACTTGTTGTCTATTGTATTCTATTAGATTTTTCCCTGTTGAAGACTAACGATAATTTGTTCTGTATTATCTTAGTCATAATGTTCTTTACTGGGCTAGTTGAGCTCACCCTTTTCCTTTTTGTTCCACTTTCTCAGGAGGCGAGAATGTAGCGAGTACTAGTCGGGGTATGGAATGATGGTTCTAGAAGTTACTTTAGTAGTCCTCACCATTTTTGTGAAATAATGTATCAATAATTGTAATGAGGACTTATTTGAGTGTGGATATTGTCTAAATGACAATATTTGTATTTAAACTCACAGTTCTTGTGTTGTAATAATAAAGATGTAGTTGTTTCTGTACTATGTATTTTGACGACTCAGAATGGGTGTTGTATACCTATTTTGGGGGCGTCACAGTTGGTATCAGAGCTTAGGGATATGATCTCTGGCGGAGATCGGAGAATAGAACTAGGAGGGGAGAGACGAATAAATCCTTTGCTAGTGTGTCCTACCTAAGCTTATTTATTGGTCAGTCATAATATAGGGGTATTATGTGATTTGTTAATTTATTTAATTAACCCTTGTTTTATGGCAGTATTTAAGAATGGCTGCTGAGAACGTTAACAATGGAGTGTATGAGACTGTGGAACAACCTTTAGTCACAAACCAGGAGAACGTGCAACAGGAAGGCAATATTCCTCCTGTAAACAACGCTACCGAGCAAACGATGAACGATGGAATGTTTAGGAGCTTTTTGCAGTTCATGCAAAACCAGACGAGGGAGACTCGTGTTCAAAATACAGGAGGAAATGATAGCAATTCACGGTTTGTCACAGCCAAACAGTTCAAAGAATTGGGACCACCAGAATTTAAGGGAAAGCCGGATCCGATCATGGCGGAAACGTGGGTCAAGCAAATTACCAAGATATTCGATGTCTTGGGATGCACGGAGGAACAGAAGGTTCCATTCGCCACCTGTATGTTCCGTGGCGAGGCAGACTACTGGTGGGAGTCTGTGAAGCGTACCCATCCAACCGCACTCAGCATGTCTTGGGAGACATTTCAGAAACTGTTCAATGACAAGTACTTTCCTGAAAGTATTCGTCATATGAAGGAGGTAGAGTTTATCAGACTGGAATAAAACAACATGACGGTATCCCAGTACGAGGCGAAGTTTACAGAGTTATCCAAGTTTGCACCTCATTTGGTAGAAAATGAGGAACGTATGACGCGGATGTTTCTGAGAGGTTTAAAACCTGAGATTCGTCAATACCTTATCTCTCATAAATTTTCTCTGTATTCAGACGTTGTCAACAGGGCCCAATTATTAGAAAGAGATAATGAGTATACTCAACCGAGGGACCACAACCAGGGTCATACCGGTGACAGCAATCATCAGAGCGATGATAACCAACGAGGAGGGAAAAATACGAACAAAGGCGGTAACCACTCGGGTAGTCATCGTGGCCATGATAATAGGAGAGGTGAGTCAAGTGGAAATTTCAGAAAGAGGAGATTCAACAATGACGGGAAGACATCAGCAGCAGCACCAGCACCAACAACAAATTTTAGGGGAGGAGAACGACCGCCAGTTAGATGTTACAAATGCGGGAAAGAGGGACATATCAGCCCAAACTGTCCACAACAATCCAAGGTGTGTTACAACTGTGGGAAGGAAGGCCACATCGCTCGAGATTGTACTATAGCGAAACCAAGTTCAACGGGAGTGGTGATTCCAAGGGCTGTCCCGGATAAGGCGAAATCAGCGGTTCTTGGAAGAGCGTTTGTCGTAACCGGCCAAAACGTGAGGAACCCGAACGAGGTGATTACGGGTAAGCTAATCTTGAATTCTTGCGAAGTTTATACCTTACTAGATACCGGTTCTACCCATTCTTTTATCTCTCCTGCTTGTGCTCAACGTTTAAACTTGAATCCGGGGAAATTGGACTTTGACTTATCTGTTGAAACTCCGTTAGGTGAAACCTTTGTTACATCTACAGTTTATAAATCTTGCATGATCCAAGTTGGCACTATCACATTACCTATTGATCTTATCTCTTTAAAGATACTTGCTTTTGATGTGATTTTAGGGATTGATTGGTTAACTACTCATCATGCCAAAATTGATTATTTTCGTAAGGTTGTTAGTTTTCATATTCCTAACCAACCTGTTGTACGAATTCAAACAACTAAGCCATTAAAATCAATCACTGTTATATCAAGCCATAAAGCCATTCGTTTATTAAAAAACGGATGTCAAGCTTTCTTAGCCCATGTTATGGATTTGAATAAAGACACGTCAAATTTGAATAATATTCCTGTTGTTATTGACTTTCCTGACGTATTTCCTGAAGAACTTCCCGGTCTACCCCCGGAACGAGAAATTGAATTCTTTATTGATCTTGAACCTGGTACAAAGCCCATTTCTAAAACCCCATATCGAATGGCTCCTATTGAACTTCAGGAGTTAAAGGTTCAACTACAAGAGTTGTTGGACATCGGTTTCATTCGTCCTAGTACATCTCCTTGGGGTGCTCCTGTTTTATTTGTAAAGAAGAAAGACGGGAGTATGCGACTTTGTATTGATTACCGGGAATTAAACCATGTCACTATTAAGAATAGGTATCCGCTACCTCGTATTGATGACTTGTTTGACCAGTTACAAGGAGCACAATTCTTTTCAAAGATCGATCTTCGTTCTGGATATCATCAGCTGAAGGTTAAAACTGAGGATATTCCAAAGACTGCCTTCAGAACTCGGTACGGGCATTATGAATTCCTAGTCATGTCTTTTGGATTGACTAATGCTCCTGCGGCTTTCATGGATATGATGAACCGAGTATTCAAGGATTATTTGGATCAGTTCGTTGTTGTCTTTATTGATGACATCCTCATATATTCCAAAAGCCGTGAAGATCATGAGCATCATTTGAAGCTGGTACTCCAAAGACTGCGTGAAAACAAGTTATATGCCAAGCTGAAGAAATGCGAGTTCTGGCTTGAGGAAGTAGCATTCCTTGGGCACGTGGTGTCAAAACATGGAGTATCTGTTGACCCGGCGAAGATTGAAGCAATACAAAGTTGGGAGCAACCAAAGACGGTGACCGAAATACGTAGCTTTCTAGGCTTAGCTGGTTATTATCGAAGATTCGTGGAAGGGTTTTCTCGAATCGCTACCCCGTTAACTCAGCTGACTCGGAAAGATGTCAAATTCGTATGGAGCGAGGAATGTGAGAAGAGTTTTCAAGAGCTTAAGAGGAGACTCATTTCGGCACCTGTTCTGACAATACCATCTGGTTCGGATGGATTTGTTATCTACAGTGATGCTTCAAGCAAAGGGTTAGGATGTGTTCTCATGCAACATGGGAAATTCATAGCCTATGCCTCGCGACAACTCAAAGAATATGAGAGGAATTATCCTACTCATGATTTGGAGTTGGCAGCAGTAGTTTTCGCGTTGAAGATCTGGAGACACTACCTGTATGGGGAGAAAGTGGAGATCTATACAGATCATAAAAGCCTCAAATATTTCTTCACCCAAAAAGAACTCAACATGCGGCAGCGACGTTGGCTCGAGCTGTTAAAAGATTACGATCATACCATCCAATATCATCCTGGAAAAGCAAACGTAGTAGCTGACGCATTGAGTAGAAGATCATATGCGGGTACGAGTGCAATGTTGTTAACATAAATGCCCATTTTGTATGACTTGCAAAGGATGGAGATAGAGATGAAGGCTCCAAGTACCCACATGATGATATCAAATATACGAGTAGAACCGACTTTAATCGATAAAGTTAAAGCTGCTCAAGCTACGGACATAGAGCTGATGCATATGAAGAAGAAAGTGCAAGAAGGTTCTATTCCAGAAGCAAGAATTGATGAAGAAGGAATACTTCGAGTCCACTCCAGACTTTGTGTTCCTAACGATTCTGATTTGAAGTACAAGATCATGATGGAAGCACACAATACACCATTTGCAATCCATCCTGGAAGTACCAAAATGTATCGTGATCTTCGACATACATTTTGGTGGAATAATATGAAGAGAGAGATTGCAAAGTTTATCTCGAGGTGTTTAACTTGTCAACGTGTAAAGGCGGAACATCAAGTGCCAAAGGGTCCATTGCAATCACTTGAGATTCCGAAATGGAAGTGGGAACACATTACCATGGATTTCGTTACGGGTCTTCCCACGGTTTCTCAAGGCATAAATGCTATTTGGGTTATTGTTGATAGATTAACCAAGTCTGCTCATTTCTTGCCGATACGGGAGACTTATTCCCTTGAACGTCTTGCTCGTATATACGTAGATGAGATTGTGAGACTGCATGGCATGCCAGTATCCATAGTTTCGGATCGTGACCCAAGATTCACTTCAAGATTTTGGGTTAGCTTGCAAAAAGCTATGGGCACAGATTTACGATTTAGTTCGGCATACCATCCTCAAACGGACGGACAATCAGAGAGGACTATTCAAACTCTTGAAGATCTATTAAGACTTTGTGTCCTAGATTTCAAAGGGAGTTGGGATAAGTACCTACCATTGGTGGAATTCTCTTACAATAACAGTTATCAGGCAAGTATAGGTGTGGCCCCATTTGAAGCATTATATGGACGAAAGTGTCGCTCTCCAGTATGCTGGGACGAGGTGGGTGAAGAAACATTGTTGGGACCAGAGTTGGTACGCATGACTACGGAGAAGATCCAAACGATTCGACAACGTATACAAACGGCACAGGATCGACAAAAGAGTTATGCGGATCTTCATCGAAAGGACGTGGAATTTGACATTGGGGACCATGTATTGTTACGTGTGGCTCCATGGAAAGGAGTTACAAGATTTGGAAAGAGAGGAAAGCTCAATCCACGATTTATTGGTCCATTTCAAATTCTTGACCGAGTAGGAAATGTGGCCTATAGACTCGCGTTACCTCCAAGTATGTCTCGTGTTCATAATGTTTTTTATATATCTGTGTTACGTAAATATGTGAAAGACCCAGACCACGTTATTGAGTTAGAACCGGACGAGATAGCTGAAGACTTAACGTACGAAGAGGTACCTGTCAAGATCTTGGATAGAAAGGAGCATGTCCTACGCACGAAGGTCATACCACAAGTTAAAGTTTTGTGGAGAAATCATGCTATTGAGGAAATGACCTGGTAGTTGGAAACGGAAATGAAAGCGAGGTATCCTCATCTTTTCGAAACACCAGGTACGTACGTCAATTTCGAGGACGAAATTTCATAAGGAGGGGAGGTTGTAAGACCCCAAATTATTAATAAATAAAATTTAAATTCCCTCTATTTATTATTTTGAAATAGTAAGTGTTAAATTGATTAATGAGGTTAGTTATGGGTAAAATGCGCAAATATTTCAAATAAGCAGGTGGTTATAAAATATTCATTGTTGTCGGGGAATATTCGTTTGGTCGTAGAATATTCTTCCTGTCGGGGAATATTCGTACGACGGCGCAGTCTTTTGTGGGCCCCATAACGGAAAGCGATTGGATGAAGAAAACGACAAGTATATGTTGTTTATTAATAACGGCGTAGTTGTTACCGTTAATACTGTTGGAATACCCGGTAGTTAAAACTCAGTAATACGCGTTGTTACACAGTAGCACACTGATTGCACCAATTATTGATTCTTACGTAAGAAGGCACTACTCAATAATGGTTACAGTAATTACTGTTCAGTATTTTATTTTATTGATTCAATAATTGTTGCGTTGATATTTTATATTACTGTTGTTTCAATAATTGTCACTACACAGTATTTTCCATTATCAGATCAATAATTCATATTATTTGAATAATATTATTAGATAACATTATTGGCAATGTCTAAAAAGTTCTGTCTAAGGAGAGGTTTGGTCATCTAATTGCGCGCCAGTAAGGAGAAATCCTTATTGGAAAGCCCCCTCTTTCCTGGGAACGGCCTGGTTGTCATAAATGTGATTCTGTAATATTATTTGTGAATAATCAATTATTGATTCATATGATAAAGAAATATTTATTTTATGTGGATATAAATGATGGATATATTTATTTTTATGTGGATAAAAATAAAAGAATTAAAGCTGAGGTGTTTTATCAGTATTTTGTCGATGTGGAGGTATTAAAAATCATCCGTTTGTGGATTTCGGATATTTTTGGTTTGGAATTTGAAAAAACTTAAAGCTACAAAGTTGTAGAGAATTCGATTTCAGTCAGAATGGACATAAAATTCGTATTTTTCTGATAAACGGTCTATTTTCTATGAATTATTAAAGTTTTGAAAAATAAAATGATTTTTATTAAATTTATGGGGGGACCCACTTTTGGTTGGTGCAACACATGGGCTGCTGAAATTTTCAGCATTGAGGGGCTGGTCTTGGTCATTGATAGCATACGTAGAATTGTTGTTTGAAATATTAATATTTTATTATTTTAGTCTCCTTTGGCGTTCTAGCATTTTCCTATAAATAGAGGGCTAAGTTAGAATTGAAAATCATACCAGAAACAAGTTTTCTCTCTTTCTCTCTCTATATTATCGAGCGTATTCTTGTTAGTATACTTTGAGTGTTGCTATACGGTGCAAGTTTCTGTCAGTACTATACCCGAAATTCAGTCAGAAGTACGATTATTTTGAGGTAAGGGATGTTATTTTATTCGAAAATGATATTATTTCTTCAATATCATTATGTCGAAATATTGGTTGAAAATTTTTATCAAAGTTGGAACTTTTCACGTCGGGGTTACTATTCATGAGTTACTATTCACGAGTTACTATTCACGAGTTACTATTCACCGAAAAATAAAATTTTCTTCTTTTCGTCCAAAATATCTATTCTGGGTACTAGCTTTGATTGTATCCATGTTTTGATCATTCTTGAATTCTACTTCACTATGAATAATTATAAGGTATTTTTGGACATGAATAAATCGAAATACGAATCCTTAATATTGTTATTTTGTTTCACTGGATTCGTTTTCTTTAAGATATTTTTCATCATCCTCAGTCCTAAATGATGATATTACTGAATATCTTTGGCCGTAGTGCAAAGATGAATGATTCACTGATGAATATCTTTGGCCCGTAGTGCAAAGATGAACAGGTGTTGAGATGAACATGACCGACTGGTGATACAAGTGAATATCTTTGGCCTGTAGTGCAAAGATGAATATTTGATTAAAGATGGTTATTGATGGTTGTTACAGGGATAAAATATTGATGATGGACTTTTGAATCTTAGAAGATAGTAGAACTCATTCTCTACTTGACTCTTCTAATGGTTTGCTGTTTCCGCTGCAGTTATTGATTTAAAACTTGTTGTCTATTGTATTCTATTAGATTTTTCCTTGTTGAAGACTAACGATAATTTGTTCTGTATTATCTTAGTCATAATGTTCTTTACTGGGCTAGTTGAGCTCACCCTTTTCCTTTTTGTTCCATTTTCTCAGGAGGCGAGAATGTAGCGAGTACTAGTCGGGGTATGGAATGATGGTTCTAGAAGTTACTTTAGTAGTCCTCACCATTTTTGTGAAATAATGTATCAATAATTGTAATGAGGACTTATTTGAGTGTGGATATTGTCTAAATGACAATATTTGTATTTAAACTCACAGTTCTTGTGTTGTAATAATAAAGATGTAGTTGTTTCTGTACCATGTATTTTGACGACTCAGAATGGGTGTTGTATACCTATTTTGGGGGCGTCACAATGGAGATGAATATGGAATGTAAATTACAAGTAATTGTTTTTACAAGTAATTTAAAATGAGAAAGCATGAAGAGACTTTCCTCTGTGTTTGGTTTATCAGAGGCTGACCTATCTTAGGTTACTCTCGCGGCTTTTCGGCATGAAGGTTCCCAAATCATCGCAATTTACTCGACGGGAAGTTAATCCGGTCTTTCAACTGGAGCGAATTTGGGTGGTGCCTTTCCTGAGCCTCACTAGAATTAGTCTTCCTACGAGTTCAGTAATCAAACACCGACAAGATAGCCTCCTGGTGGAGGGAACATACAACATACATTCACATACATCGCATCTCACCGTATATGAAAATGATGACATGTGCGAAGCACTAATATCACAGGCAGATATAGTGTAAAACATTAATCGCAATAAAGATATGCATTCGTACACATTCATCATAAATGTAAACGCAACATCCACACACAAGCATATAACAATTTTGAAAAGTTTGTAATAGCGTCTTAAGTCCTCTTACTGGAGTCCCCAGCAGAGTTGCCACCTGTCGACGTCGGGATTTTTATTTGTCCCTTTTCGTTACCTATTTTTTTGTGTTCTCATTTTAGGTGAGATTTGTTTTAAAAAACAAGTGAAAAAGTTCCAACATGTGTAATGTCGACGATTGGACTATAAGAGTCTCCAGTTGGTTTTTTAACTGGTTGTACCAACACAACCGAGAAAAGGTTTGCACATTGACCAAGTGATGTGACACTACTAAACGGGTCGGTGAAACCGAGATTCAATTAGGGTCTGAGGACTTGCTTATGCGGAGGGAAGGTGTTAGGCACCCCCCTACATCCGTGTTGCCACAGTGACCGCCACTTTTCAAGAAATTGTTATATGAATGTGTGTGTATGTGTGTTGGTCAATGTGCTGTTATTTAAAAGTAGTGCTATGCCTCGTTTGCACCTATATACATAGGGTTTGAATTTGTATAGAAATTTATTTTTAAACAAGATATAGCAGTGATGTTTTAAAGGAGGTTTTTCAAACCCTGTGCTCAATAGTAATTGAGGCCTTTGATACTTCCATTTTATTCCGTATTCGGCTTGATTGATTTTATTTTACAGATGCGAGGCATCTGCAGGAAAATAAAGTACAAAAGGTACTGAATTCCTCGTGGGTATAAGAACCATCTGAGGAAATCCAAACATCACAGATAAATTTACAAGCTACTTACAGCTGAAAAGGTCTATCACGGGAACCGAATCTAGATTCAGTGGACTAAATCTGCGATCACATGATTTCTAGGCTCACATGATACCGCAGTTGATATAAACGCAGTAAGCAGGTATATATATAAAAGTTATAAATATATATATACAAACATGGTCACCAACCACGAAGCACCTCCATGGGGGATCAGAAATGTAAATAAAGCTGTAAAAACTATCTACCGCCACAGAGGAAACTCTAGGCGGGACGAAATGTACAAAAAGCAGTAAAAGCGGTCAACCACCACGAAGTAAACTCCAGGTGAGACAAAATGTAAATATATATATATATATATATATATATATATATATATATATATATATATATATATAAATATAACGATAAATGCACCGAATATAAAATCCATGCTTATCAAACAAAGTTCGACATACAGTTCATATATAGAAGTATATATATACGAAAGCAAATAAACGCTCTAGATATAAAATCCAGGCTCATCGAACAAAATCCGACAACAGTTAATATATATATATATATACAAAAGCAAGTAAACGCTCCAGACCGAAGTCTAGGCTCAATCGAGACATAACGCTCCAGACCGAAGTCTAGGCTCAATCGAGACATAACTCAATAATGTTAGTCCATATATATATATGTATATACAAACTAAAATAAAACTACGGACCGAAGTCTGGGCAAACACAAGCAACACGACTCTCAACGTAAAGAAGGGTGTGTGCAATTATGAAGAGAAAGACTTGAAAATGTATAAGAAGGCTTCCAGTGGGCTGCCAAAGAAGACTTCAATAACTTTAAAGTAGATAAACACTGGCTTCTGCCGGTACAGAAGTAGCTATATGTGAGCTCACAAGTGTTTAAAATGAGAAAGCACTCAGTTTGGGGTGTGTACAGAGCAAATTGGACAGGGCTTTCTCACCTTTTCTCTTTTTAAAATGGCCACCCCAAGCCCTATATTTATAGAGGGTGGACCTGCGGCTGGGCCGCAGGTGTACCAGAGGCTGCCCAGGGTGCCCCGGGCTTCGCGGGTCTCGCCGTCTCGAAGTACGTGCACATAGGCAACGTGATGTCCGCTCAAACTTTCAGAATTACAATCTGGGCATCCGACTGAGGTATATAAGACCTATTTTGGACCGCCATTGTTGAGAGTTATGCAATGACATGGGATTAGAGGTTGTACGAAGTCATGAAGATGGGACGATGCCCTCTGGTCTTCAGCTTCAAATTCTATCCATTGTTCTGCATAATAGTCACTCGGGATTGGTTTTCCTTGGCTCTTATGGGATATTGCTGTGTAGAAATGTATGTCTGAAATGTTGAGACGGCGTGATGTGGCGTCATGGTGGCAAGATGATAACTTTGCCCCTCATCGGGGTTATCTCCGATTTAGGCTGATAAAGCAGACGTTGCTCAGGGTTATCGCTGAGATTGAACTGCTGCAAACGTTGAAAGTCCTTAGTGTCATCTCTGAGGTGTGCATGTCTTATGCTGAGTGCCTCGGTGTGAGCGCCGAGGTTGAAGCTGATGGCATGCATTTAAAATAAGTATTTCTGGGGTTATCTCTGGAACTGCCACTGCCTCCTTGGGGTTATCTCCACGGTTGGAATCTGCTATTCCCAAGGTTGGGACTGGGATGGAACATCTCGGGGTTATCTCTGGGATGAATCGGTCTTCTCCGGTTTGTGTTCCGGTATTGGATCTGCATGCCTCGGGGTTATCTTCGAGGTTGGAATTGTTACTCCCGGTGTGTGTTCCGGGGTTGAGCTGTTACTCCCAGTGTGTGTTCCGGGGTTGAGCTGTTCCTCCCGGTGGTATCCAGAATGGATATGAACCGTCTTCCAGGGTTTCCTCTTAAAAGACGAATCTGTGCTCCTGCGATGTCAGTAACAGATAAGCAGAAAATTTCGAGTGTCTACAAGATAAATAAAACATTTATAATAAAAAATCCTATAGAGAGGATTCTACCCTTTTAATTAATTTATTTACTAGTTATTGTTATCATCAAAATAAAACTAAAAGTTAGAGACCCAACAGTAATAAATAATGTTAACACTATTTGGTGTAATGATATTTGGTTTTTAAGTTATGTAAAGGTCTATAGAACCTGGGATTTAAGTTCGATGTTTATGTAATATAAGACAGTTTTCTTTTGGTATGAATGGGTATATTAGTATCGTGAGCACCAAACCCGAGTTAAAGATAACCCAGATTTGGGAGCGTCACAGGTTAGTATCAGAGCTGTTAGGTTATAAACCTTAGGAATGGGGAAAACACCTTAGGATTATGACCTTAAGAGAAATAGTTAAACTCATTTCGAGTATAATAGATGAATTCTGGAAATTCATTTTTAAAAAAATAAAAAGTTTAAATGTGATTACTTTATAATGTTGTATAGAAACTTATTAAGTTCGTTAATATGTTTTGTAGATACCTGAGATAGCAGATTCCAGTAGGGTCAAGGAAGAGATAAATCAGGAAGATCCAGTGGAGCAGATGGGGAGAACCCTTCATAGAGGAGGCCGATGCTCTAATGGAACTGACCTTTAAGAATTTGGAGCTAGAGGCCCGAGTCCAAGACTTAGAAAGGGAGAAAGAAGAACAACAGGCTTCTATAGAATTGTTTGAGTCCTTGGTCGTGCACACAATAGCGAAAAATATGGAGATGGGCCATGCACTCTATGGCACTACTTGCCAGAAAAAGGCCCTGAAACAGAAAAATATGATCCTCAGGCATGAGATAGAAGTGCTGAAGGCTGACATGATGAGGGTTGAACAACAGAGGGATAGGGCCTTAGGCAAAACCCATGCGTTGGAAAATGGGGTTAGGGGCAGAGATGCCAAAATGGATAAAATGGACTATGCGTTTGAGTCTGCATTTGGACGCTGGAAGCATAGGGTGAAGCTTCACCCTGTAGACGAAGGTGGAAACGAGTTGGTCCTGACTCGTAAAAGGGTGCTAGACATCAGGGACGAGGAGCTCTGCAGTGCCAAAAGGCGAGGCATGCTTCTCCAGTAGTTTGAGTGAGCTTTTATGATGTGACTGTTTGGTATAAGTATCTTAGTATTATGTCTTTAGTAGTTAGATGTACCCCTCTTTTGTATATTAAGGGGATGATACTTTTGGAGCCTGACTTTTGTAGATAAGGGTAGTTTAAATGTAAATCCCAACTATATGTAGTCAAGAAGGGATTAAGATGTTTATAGCAATATGCAACAAGATGTAATGTGCTTGGTGCAACTTTAAAAAGGCTTATAAATATAAACATGAATGTTTTTCTGTTTTAGAAGGATCTGTATATTTGATATAATGTGCATTATTATATCGATTAAATGATAAAAATATAAAACTTATATTATACAGAAAATGCCACCAAGGTGGAGAGGAAGAGGAAGACTTGGGGCACAGACCCCATCAACTCAAGAGGAGTCCGTGAATAACTCGGCAGGACCTGAAAACCCTATGCAGCAGTTTATTGACTTGTTAACCCAAGCACTTCAAGGGAGGAATGCCGCACCGCCCGTAAACCCAAACCCTCCTGAAGGTCGTTTGACCACCTTTAAGGATTTTAAAGCGGTAGGACCACCAGAGTTCAAAGGAACTAATAATTCGATAGAAGCCCAAACATGGGTAAATGAAATGGAAAAGGTATTCAAAGTTGTCTGAGTTACTGAAGATCAAACGACCGCTTTTGCCACTTTCATGCTGAAAGGGGAAGCAAGCTACTGGTGGGGAGCCAACAAAAATAGAGCTGGAGTAGGAGTCGTGATGATAGGTTTAAAGAACTATTCTTTGAAGCTTATTTCCCCCGTATCATGAAAAATAAGATGGAGGTTGAATTTCTCGAACTTAAACAAGGAAGTATGACTGTACCTGATTATATTGTGAAATTTAATGAACTATCGAGGTTTGCACCGCATCAAGTTGACACTGAAGAATGAAAAGCGCGGAGGTTTGAACAAGAACTAAAGCCGATACTTTTCAGCAAGGTTTCGATGTTTCAGATAAATACATTTTTTAACATGCTGGAAAAAGCCATAATCGCTGAAGGAGGAACTGACGTACTGGCCAAATTTCACCAAGAGAAAAAGACTAAGAAGATAGTTGGAGGACCTCAAGAGGGAAGTAGCCGAGGAATTACTTTTAACAAAAGAAAGTGGAACAATAATAGCAATAAATTTAGCAACAAGAAGGGAGAACTAAGAAGGAAGATAGAAGCATGTAAGAGTATGGAAAAAATCATCTGGGAATCTGTATGAAGGGGAAAACGGCCTGCTACAAATGCAAGTTGGAGGGCCACACCTCTCCTAACTGCACCAACCCAAAGAAAATTCAAGGATGTTTTGCATGTGGAGCTGCGGATCACCAGATCAAGAATTGTCCAAAGAAAGGAAACAACGGTGGGCAGCTGACAATCGGGGGACCAACCCCATCCAATCGACCAACTGCGAGGACGTTCAATATGATAGTGCAGGATGCAGTGGCATCAAAGGAGGTGGTGTCAGGTATCATTCCTGTCAATAATGTTAATGCCTTTATACTGTTTGATTCGGGTGCTGCCTGTTCCTTTATATCTGAAGAATTTGCTAAACGGTTAGAATTAACTCCTGAAAGATTGGACCATCCTTTGAACATTGAGGTTGTAAATAAAGAAGTTATTCCCGTAACTCATGTTCATAAAAATTGGTATAGATATACGGGATCACAAGTTTGTGGTAGATTTAATTCCCATCCAGTTAGGTGAATTCAATGTAATACCAGGAAAGGATTGGTTGTATAACTATGAGGCGGTAATTGATTGCCAAAAGAAATGCATAAACCTTCATACTCCTAGTTAAAAATTATGTTTTATGGTAGCAAATTGCTGAGACAGTCATGTTGTCTGATGATGATGCAGGCCAAGAAGCTGTTAAGAAAAGGGTGTATTGGCTATTTAGGCCATGTAGTTGACACCTAAAGAATGGAAACATCGATAGAATAAATACTAATAGTAAGGGAATTCGCGTATGTATTTCCAAATGAGTTGCCAGGGTTATCACCAGACTGGGAGATCGAATTTGTGATAGACTTAGTGCCTGGTACAAACCCAATTTCCAAAGCTCCGTACCGAATGGCTCCGATAGAGATGAAAGAACTAATGATTCAATTGCAGGAATTATTAGATAAAAATTACATTCAACCGAGTGTGTCTCCCTAGGGAGCACCTGTGTTATTTGTTAAAAAGAAGGATGGATCGTTATGATTGTGTATCGATTATAGAGAATTGAACAAAGTCACAATCAAAAATAAATATCCCTTACCAAGAATCGATGATCTTTTTGATCAACTGAAGGGAGCTCGCTATTTCTCCAAAATAGATTTACGTATGGGTTATTACCAATTGAAAGTGAGGAATGAAGACGTGCCAAAGACTGCATTTAGGACTCGTTACGGCCACTATGAGTTCTTAGTGATATCGTTTGGACTGACTAATGCACCAGCAGCATTCATGGATTTAATGAACCGGGTATTCAAACCTTACTTAAATAAATTCGTGGTGGTTTTCATTAACGATATCTTGATCTATTCGAAGACTCGAGAGGATCATGCAGAACATCTAAGGATGGTATTGGAGATCTTGAGAAGAGAAAAGTTATACTCCAAGCTTTCAAAATGCGAGTTTTGGTTGGAAAGAGTGCAATTTTTGGGACACGTGATCGACCACGAAGGGATATCAGTAGATCCGGTGAAAGTGGAGGCAGTAATTAACTAGGAACGACCGAAGATACCAACTGAAATACGAAGTTTCTTAGGTCTAGCAGGTTATTACCGTAGATTCATCAAAGATTTTTTGAAATTGTCAAGACCTTTGACGAATTTGACCCAAAAAGCAGTAAAGTTCGTTTGGTTAGAAAAATGTGAAGAGAGTTTCCAAGAACTAAAAAAAGATTGAGTGAAGCACCAGTGCTATCCTTGCCAGACGATACGGGTGGTTTCATTGTTTATAGCGATGTGCCACACAAAGGGCTTGGTTACGTTTTGATGCAGCATGACAAGGTCATAGCATAAGCTTTACGCCGGTTGAAAGACTACGAGAAAGGATATTCTACACACGATTTGAAGTTGGCAGCAGTAGTATTTGCTCTAAAAATTTGGAGACACTATCTATATGGCGAAAAATATGAGATATACATAGACCATAAGAGTCTGAAGTATATCTTCACACAAAAGGAATTAAACATGAGGCAGAGAAGATGGTTAGAACTGATCAAAGACTACGATTGCAAAATTTTATATCATCCCGGGAAAGCTAACGTAGTCGCCGACGCTTTAAGGTAGAAAGGATGAGAATGATTAGAGATGCTGACAGATCAGGACGAGCTCATCAAAGAAATGGAGAAAATGGAAATTGAAGTGAAATATCCGAGAGAGTCGAAAGAGTAACTGTTTAACTTGGAGATTCGTCTAGTTTTGTTGGACAGAGTAAATGAAGCTTTACATTCTTCATCTTGATAGGATCAGATACGATTATCAATCGTATCTGATCGAGATCCGCAATTCACATCTAATTTCTGGCGAAGTCTACAAGAATGTATGGGGAAACAGTTGAAATTGAGTACGACATATCACCCTCAAACTGACGACCAAAGAGAAAGAACAATTCAGACCCTGGAAGATATGCTGAGAGCATGCGTCATGGATTTCAAAGGAAATTGGGATGATCACCTACCATTGGTCGAGTTTGCGTATAATAATAGTTATCACGCAAGTATAGGGATACCGCCTTACGAGGCATTGTACGGAAGAAAATGTAGAACCCCACTTTATTAGGACGAGGTAGGAGAATGTAAACTGTTGGGACCAGAAATGGTTCAACAAACTGCAAAAATTATCCAGGTAATACGAGTAAGATTGGTAGCAGCTCAGGACATACAAAAGAAGTATGCAGATTTGCACCGTCAAAAGAGAGATTTCGAAATAGGGTCGTTTGTGTTTTTAAAAGTATCTCCTTGGAAGGGAAAAATCAGATTTGGAAAGAAGGGAAAACTAAGTCCAAGATTCATAGGACCTTTTGAAGTACTGAAGCGAGTAGGTGAGGTGGCTTATGAAGTAGCTTTACCTCCGAAATTAGGACACATTCATAATGTGTTTCACGTATCGGTATTACGACCTTATAAACAAGATCACAAGAATGTAATTCAATATGAACCTATTCAGGTTGAAAAAGAGCTAACCTATGAAGAAGTTTCTATTCAAATCATTGACAGGAAAGAACAAGTTTTAAGAAATAAAATAATACCTTCTGTGAAGGTGATATGGAGGAACCACAGTGCTGAGGAAGCTACGTGAGAACTCGAAGAAAAGATGAAGAAAAGTTAACTCCATCTTTTTGAGTAACTTTGTACTTGTGATTTCGAGGACAGAATCCTTATAAGAAGGGGAGAATGTAAAGACTCAAAAAATGCTATGTAATATTCATTTATTATAATGTAAATTTTGTGTATATTTTTTTTAGTATTGTGAACTTATAATTATTTGTTACTTAATATTTTATAAAGTATCTTAGATTATGAATGGTAAAGAAAGAGAAGAATAGTATATACTAATATAATATTATATAAACATCATGAATGAAAAAGAAAGCCAACATGGCTTAATTGGAAGAGATTCTGGATATGAAGTTATCCTTGTGCTGAAAGAATTTATTTTATAGTAAGATGTGAGCAAATGTGTTATTTAATAACAAGTAAGAAATGATGTACTATCATGAATAATTTAAAACTACATGGAACCATCATTTTAATGATAGATGTGTTAACTATTGTTGCTAGCCAAAAGGGAATATTTATACTGTGAAATAAATTATTTCATTCAAAAAGTATTATTTGATGATAAATAAGGTTAATAGTGTTCTACCAAGAATCATTAAAATATATGGAACCACTATTTTGATGATGTGAGTGCTATTTTGTTAGCCTAACCAAATTTGGTAAATAAGAATTCATGAAATATTTATAGTTATTGAAGATCCATATTTACATATGGGGCTACCTTAATTTGCTATATAGGTTTACAAGTTCTTTTTTTGGGTCTATTGCCTATTTACATGTTGTAAGCCCAAATTAAAGCTAATCCCTGCCTTATGTCTTGGCCCATCCGGCAGACCACTTGAAGTATAAACTAAAGGGGCTGTATAGCCCAAATGGAAATAAATAAGATGGGAGTTAGCTGTGTTAGTTGCATTGGTTAGTTAATTAGCAAGTTATATAGTTTCCAAGTTAGTTCTTAGTTGGTAAGTTAGTTTAATTAACAGTCAGCTAGCAGGTGGGATAAACTTGCAGAGGATAAGGCGTAGCAGAGTAAGCTATGGTCTGATAGGGTGGCTGTGAACTAGACTAGGAATGATGGCAGGGAGCTTGATAGGGTGGCTGTGTAGGGGCCCACTAGGGGTGATAGGATTACCAGTAGGAGAAGATAAGCTCAGCCATAAAAAGGGCCAAATTTATTACCTAAAACCAATTAGCTTCATCACTTAGCAGAGTCCAAAAGAAATAGCAGTAACAGTCATATAGAGTGAGAGTGGAAGAGTTTGGCTAGAGGAGGAGGAGAGGCTGGGCATGTACAACTCACTTGTAAACTTCGAATCAACAAGGTAAGCCAATTCTGACCTTCCAATCCTTTTTCCATTCGTTCCCGTTTCTCTAAATGGTAGCAACTGAACTATTAGTGACTAGGGCACATGTATGGCTGTTATATTGAATTAGTATAATATGATGACTGTTTTAATGCTATGTGAACTGCTGTGATTGGAGTGGTTAAGTATGGTCTTATGCTTGTTGTTGTTTAAACCATACGACTGGGGACAATAAGCTAAGAAATTATGTAGTACAAGTATATATATGGACTGCACTCTACCTGTTTGATAAATTGCCAAGCTAAGGACTTATTTTGTAACTTTATATGCTAACTATGATTTAGAGTCAAAGAGGATAATGATTAAATCACATATTGTTATTAATGAATCAAGCATGCTAAAAGGTTGCATAGGCATATGGTGATTAATTGGTTAGTATTTAAGATTATGATTTGATAAAACCAACCCAAGGTAACATAAAGGGGCTGTCCTACAAAGTTCATTTTGAATGATATATTTTGCCTTGTTATCAGTTCTTATGCTATAAAAGGATGTCTAAAATTCTAACCCACTAATGCTAACACTTGTGAAGTTTAAGTATGTTAGTTTTCAATAAACAAAAGTCGGTCCTTTTGATTGTTATTAGAAGTTTCTTATGATGAACATGCTTTGCTTCTAATATATTTATTATGTACATAGGCAGTCCTCGTTTCCATGTTGCCTAATCATGTTACCTTAGTACCTAGATGTTTTTCAAATCATGCTACCTTGTACTAATTTAAGACCCGTGAAGGGCTGTTTGTAACTGAAGCTAGAAGCCTTTTTGTGCAGGCTCTTTAAAGCATGGACATATATTATATAACATATACATGATGTGATAACCTTTGTGTCGTAAACTTAATGGCTGTTTTGGTGATTTAATGTCAAACCTTGCCTAAAAGACCTAAAAGAGGCATGACTGACTATAAGTATAATCTATGTTGGCTTAAAGCATAAAGACCTTGCCTTTAGATGCTTTAAATTATGGATATGGTAGATACAAGGTTCATGTTTTAGAAAGACATATATATATCGATGCTTGCTACTATTTTGGTGTGACAAACCATGCCTAAAATACTAGTCTAAAACTATTATGCTGGCTGGGAATGGAGTCCAAAATTATGTTTAAATTCTCATATAAAGTATAGCTATGCTTCAAGTACACTCTATGTCTAAGTATAACATGTATTGGTATAATAATTGAGCAAAACAAAATAAAAGGGACTGAAATGATGAGCTCCTTGTTAATTGTTTTGGAAGCCTATCTCTGGATAATTATACCTTGTATTCAGGTCTTTAAATAATGAACGTATAGTATGTAGCAAGTACATGATGTTATAACACTTGTGTTAAGAGTTTGAAGAACTGTTTTTCTATTTTTTTGTGCCATGTTACTGCTGTAAGCTCAAGTGACTGCTATACTATATTGCGATGATGATTGTCATGCCCCAACTCTTGTTAAGTTAGTTGTTGATATTGCTTGGCTTAGGCACAAGGGGATAGGTTAGCTGTGGTGTTATAAGGTGACTTAATGGAGTGGTAAAGTAATCAAATAGCTATGACACAAGTAGTTTTAAACTGTGCACACCATGTGTTCGATAAAAGTCCCAAGGGGACTGTTTTGATTAAAAATTGGTTACTAGAAAGAATTAAGGGCTGGGACAAATTGGTATGCTATAGGGGGTTAAAAATAGAGCGAATAAGCATGCCAAACTGAAACGAAAACTCAATTTCAAGCCAAAGATGGTATGGAGTTAGTGGTATAGCTGCTGCTCACAGTAGCAGCAGTCATGTGCAACAGTTGAAGCTTTCTTTGAACTCTAGTTTGGCACAATTAAACTACTAAATATACTTATGTAATACTTCTCTGCAATAAGAATAAATATAAGTTATGAAATACCCAACACTTGATATAAGAGCGTCAAGAATGGGGGAATAAAGTGCAACAAAACAAAGGGATAAAAAAAGGAGCTGCTGACCATAGGCATCAGCATGTACCAACAGTTAGTGGTCACAAGCATGTTTGCAAAACGTAATTCAATGGCTGCAAATGTTGAGTTAACTGAAAGTGAGTATATTATCTATACAGTTCTTGAAATAGGTTGTAAATAAGCTACCTTATATAAAGCCAGAAATACCCTGAGATAAAGAGCATAGCTGCTGCCATTGGCAGCAGCACTTCGCTACAAACAGCAGCAAGAAACTACTACAGCAGCAGTGTAGAACCCTCTATGACATCCAAAAGTAGTTTAACAACTTACTTTCTAATAAGAGAGAAGAATGAGGAACTATTTTGGTGTGTTTTGGAAACATGTTAGCCTCATGAAATATTATAAATTCAGGGTAAAGCTTATAGGAACATGGATGGGAAAAGAAGATTGAGCTACTGCCTTTAGGCAGTAGCAGGTCACAAAATATGAAACTGCTATGGCAGTTTTGATTAACTAGTTGACTTTGAAAATAAAATGTGAAGAATTAGACATAGAGTGTAATTTTATCAAAATAAAATTATACACAAAGCCTGATAATGTGGTTACAATTCTTTATTAAGGAGTTAGTACTTATATTACAAAAACAGTACCTATGTGATGGGTGGAGACTGTTGGGGCTAAGGCAGGACAAAAGGGGTTGTTTTGGCATAACATAGAAAAACAAAGATAGTTAATGCATTAGTATAGAAATTAAACTATAAATCATTGGATAGATAAAAAGTTTACCATGAAAATTGGAAATACCTTCAAAAGCATAAAATAAGCTACAAAGGCACCTTGTATACTAGAATTTTTGTAAACAAGGCATGAAACACTCATGTGTTAAAATCCTAATAGGATGTAAACTATATATGCTGTGTTTGCGTGTTATGCTCCTACTAGATCCCATTAAAGAGAAAAATGGCTATTATAAAAATATGGGTGAGATATTTGAAAAATGTATAAAAATCTCAAATATAGTAATCTAACTACAACCATGATCACTGAAACTATGTGATATGTGAGTTTATAAACTACATAACTTGGCTATATGGCTAACATACTTGTTAATGTAAATAACTATGTAGGATCTGTAAGAACACTTCAGTTAAGCTGAAATCTTATCAATAGACTACAAACGAAGGCAAGTTTCTAACTCTTACTCTTTATTGAGCAAGTATTCTAGAATGGACAGGTTTTCTAATTTTTAAATTGTCTCTCATTATTTATGAATAATATAAGGCTAAATAACCTTTTTATTCCAATCAGCTTCAAGAGAATAGTATATTAAATTTCTCTCTCTTACATAAGTTTATATTGAAAGTATGTCAATGCCATTATTTCGGTTAGACAACTGTTGAGATACATTGATATTATTCATGAAAATCTAATTTAATGTTCTCCAAACCATTTTGTTGTGGTGCGGACACTTGTATAATGCTGTGAACGAATAACCCTTTTATAGGGGCATATTGTACTGATCATATGATTTCGAAGGACATGTAAAGTGTCATTAGACTGTTATTTTGTGCACAATGTAGGGTAATTAGGCTGATCCCTTAAAGTACAAGTCTAGGATATAGAATAACTTCAATAACTGTTCGTATCCATGGATTACAGTGTTAGTGCTGTCAATTCTAGTACAGAGTTCACTGGTCATTTGACCTTACAACATGCTAAAGCTTGATTTTCAGACTCAACACTTGTAAAGAATTATCTTATTCAGTATCTATTGCATTGTATCCTCATTGTTATAATATTTCTGTTCCATTATATTTAACTGCTTATTTCCTTGCTGAGCAAGCTGTTGCTCACCCTTGCGTTAAATATAATGTTTTAAGTTAAAACTGAGGGTGCTGGTCCATCCGGGAAAGACAAAGGAAAATGAAAAGTTGTTGAATTATCCTTTATTAAGCGTCTGTGCTTATTTGAACTTAAGTAGTGATATAATTGAAAGTCCAATAATAATCTATTCAAAATCTAGAAAGGGGGGTTGAATAGATTATTACAGATTAAAAATTATCTTAGGCCTTTTTGAATTTTTAGATAATTAATTTGCAGTGTTAGAAATTAATATGCAAGACAGTAAAAAATTCAATCACACAATGCACAGAGATTTGTCTAGTTCACAACATACATCCTGGGTATGCTACTACGTCCAGTCTCAAGCTCCTCTCCAGGACTTGAGATCCTATTACTATCAGTAATAAAAACTCCTTCAACAGGCGGAGAAGCCTTTATAAAGTTTTATAGACAAACTTCCAACTATTTCCAACTAATCTATCTTGGACAGCAAGCTCCCCGCTCCTTCCTCAAGCTTAGTTGTACTTCTTTTGAGTTCAGTTCTGTTCTATAATCTGGTCTTGAAACAACAGTCTCTTCCCCACCTCACAAGTACACTAGAGACCCAACTTCCCTCTGACCTCTCTAAGACTCTGGTCTTGGTCGAAAAATTACTCATCTTTCTCACAGGTACATAAAATAAACTAACTCTGAAGTTTTTTTTTTTTTTTTTAGAAATAATTTACAACAATGTGCTTCTCAAATAAGCATATAATAATTTAGTACAGATGGGTGCTTATCAAATAAGCAGATATAATTTAGTACAGATTGATGCTTCTCAAATAAGCAGATATCAATTAAAGAACAAATATATTTATAAAAGTTCAAAGACTTTTATACTTGAGAAATTATGCTTCTTTGTAAGCGGATAGTAATTTGTGCTTAGATCAAATAATGCTTCATTGTAAGCAAATATGTAAATTATGCACTGGTATAAAAGTTTAAATAACTTTTATATTTTTGTGTGAAAAGTGCTTCTTGAATAAACAAATAGATCAATTTTAGCTTTTACTTAAAAATTCTTCTGTTTAAGCAGATATATAATTTAATACAAATTTATAAAGAATTATTTATTCTTTATGGAGTAAAGAAAAGTCACTTTAAGTTTAAACAACTTTTAGAGTGAAAATGCTTCTGAGTAAGCGAATAAGTTGTTTTAAGTTTTGAATCAAATATGCTTCTATTTAAGCAGATATATTCACTTAAGTTTGTGAAATAAAAGTTTAAATAACTTTTTTATTATACAACAAGTATTTTATGAATAAATGAATTTATGATTAAATACTTGTGATGACAGATATCAAGTATAATAAATAAATCAGTTAAGCAATACTTGATATAACAAAAATATTTGTTTAACTCAGATAATATATAAGAATATTTTATCTATTATGTGAACTTTTATAAATAATGTCACTTAGTACTATAAGGAATTATATGGTTCGAATTCCTCTTTGTAGAGGTGTATCTCCGTAGCCTTGCGGCGTCTAAGTATGATAAAATTTATAATTTCACAATTGAACATAGAGATTGCGAATATGGAAGTAATTTATTTTAGGTTTGTACACAAGAACTGTAGGGTGGACATCAAGGGCTACGAAATGATGGTAGATCTAATCCCGATTAAACTTGGGGAATTTGACGTCATTTTGAGAATGGATTAGCTATTCAATTATGGGGCAATAATTAATTGCCAAAGAAAGTGTGTAAATCTTATGACTTAGTCAAAGGTGGTATTTTATGATAGCAAGTCGCCTAGACAAGCGAGTTGTCTGATGACGATGCAGGCCAAGAAGTTGTTGAGACAAGGTTGTGTAGGATATTTAGCCTACATAGTCGATGCTCGAAAGGAGAGTGCGAAGCTAGAAGAGATACCTATCATTAAAAACTTTGGAGACGTATTTCCAGATGACTTGTCAGGACTTCTGCCAGACAGTGAAGTAAAATTTGTGATCGACTTGGTACCAGGAACTGCCCCAATATCTAAGGCCCCGTACCGTATGGTTTCGGTGGAGATGAAGGAGTTAATGGTGCAACTGCAAGAACTTTTAGACAAGAAATATATCCAACCAAGCGTATCACCGTGGGGAGAGCCGGTATTGTTTGTTAGGAAGAAGGATGGGTCGATGCGACTTTACATTAATTATAAATGTGATATCCCGAGTGTTTATAAGTTGAATAAAAGATAATGGATGAGTTAAATAATGTATAATACTCAGAATATAGTTAAGTCTAAGTAAATGTTATGAAATAAAAACTTTCAAGAATTGTTGAGAGGAACAGAAAATATAGAACCTATGTTAAGGTAATGCGTTGAAGTTGTTCTACAATAGACTTCTAAAAGAGACGAGACGAAAACTAGGCAAAGGAGATTTTAGTGATTCCGAGGACGGAATCCTAATAAGGAGGAAAAAATGTAACGAATATGATTTTTATAATTAATTAAAATATTTATTTGAGTTAGATAAATATTTTAGTTGATTTATTTATTAAATAATAAATATTTGATGTTGGTTGTTATGACTTAATTTAATTAAGTGTTATAATTTGATAGATAATTTTATAATTTATGAGCATTTTATTATTATAGTTTAATTAATTTTACAACTAAAATAACTTTAAATTATTTAAGTGTGATTTTATTAATTATGTGTATGTTAAATAATTCTTCAATTGATGTGTATTTTATTACTTTAATGTTATGGAAATATTCTAATTTAATTAATTAATTAAATTAGAAGGTTTGTAATATGTTAAATAAAATTGTAATATTTTTGGTTAAATAGGAATTATAATTAGTAAGGTTTAATTGAGTTTATTACTAAAATAAGTAATTATTTAAGTGTGAAATTAGAAATATGTTATATGTCATAGTAAAGTAATAATAGTATATAATAAATAGCCTAACAATTGGGTTGCTTAACTAATGATGGAAAAGTGACGTTATGCTACTAAGATAGCTTAATGTGATATTGGTCATGCATGTAGGAGTTTTGTAACATAAGCCTTATGTTATTAGTGGGGGTTACTATTATATTAATTAATTACATAACTATTACCCAAATGAGGAGTTACACAAGAAGAAATCCTATAGTTTTTTTCTTTTAGAGCAAGAGTCTTTGTGGATGAGAGAAATAGAGAAATTGAGAGAGATAGAGAGAAATAGAGGAATTGAGAGAAACTAGAAGAAGAAGAAGAAGCCATGGAAGAAGAAGAAGAAGAAGAAGCTAGAAGAAGGTAACTTCTAAACCCTTGTTTAATCTTCGATTTTTTTTGGTAGATTTATGTTTTTATAAGATCCAGGATAATAGATCATAATTAATCTTGTTTGTATTTGTTTAATCTTGGATTATCAAGAATCAAACAAGAGGATTCAAGAAAGAAAATGAAATGGAAAGAAAATTTGAAGAACAAAATTCGTAGGTTTTGAGTAATTGTGGACAGATCTTGTGAAATTCATACCTCTTTGGGTATAATGAGTTAGAAAGTGAGCCTTATATCAAATCAAAGCTATGGAAGTAAGCTATATTCTGAAAGTGGAATCACATGAAAACGCCTTGTAGATTTCTTGCAGTGTCTATTTTAGTAAGGCTGGTATGAAGGGAAAACAATCTGCCCAGAAAATCAAAACTGTTACGGTTTCTAGCTTTGAAAAAATTCATATAAATTCATGTGTTTTGAATCTGAAGAAACTTTAAACTGAAAAGTTGTAGATATGGAAGTTTACTAGCCAGACTTACGTGATTGAGCCATTTTATGGACCGGATCATGTCCGAAATAAATTGTTTAGTAAGGCTGTCCAGAAAATGAAATTTTCTGGACTAGTTAATGAAATTGTAGAATCTATTTTAGATGGATAAGTGTCTGACTTTAAGGCCTAGATAAGGTTGTAGTACACTGGGTAAGGGTTAATTCAATATAAGAATGAACAAAAACGGACATGTAACGAAGGAGTTACGTTAAAAACGAAAACAACGTTTTGTTAAAGAAATTGTGAAGAGGAGTTTTAAAATTCTGTTTGAATTAAGATTTTGGGTGATGGTATATTTTGATGATTAACAATATGTTTTGACATATGTAATGAGTATAGATATGTGTTAACACATTCTATGCATAATTAACCATTTAAGATCAAGAGTTGAGATAAGTTAATGTGTGTGCATAACGTGCTCGATAAAATGCCTAAGAGTAATAGTGTTTCTAAACTTTGGTATACAAAGTGTCTAACTGATGGCTAATATTGGGTGTTATGTGCATCTATGTATGAAAAGATGATAATACAAGAATAATAATGGAATGAAATCGAAAATGGCGATTTTTGATTTTTAAAGGAAAATTAAACATGTAAACAATGTGTTGAATATGCATTTTTGAAACTAAAGTGGTATAATAAAATGGTGTGATATACGCACATTAAACTACAAGTGCGATAGTCTAGCATGTGTGGTGATGAAAATGAAAATAAAAATGAAAATGAAAATAAAACCGAGTTGTATATAAAAACACAATTAGATGTCTATAAAGACATTATAAAGGATAATAAGATAAAGTAAGGTCTTAGAATAAATTTGACCATGAGATCGAGTATTGATTTTGTTTATTATCAATCTCACATACAGTGTGTGTTGTGCAAGGACGCGAAATATTAGCGTGTTGGTAAAACGCCGGTAAAGACAAGTCTTTCAGTTCCTTTTTGCTATGTCAACTTGATGATGAACTGCTTTAAAATTTTATTGTATGATGTATTATATATGCCAAAAGTATGAAATATGAAAGTCAATCTATGACTATGATGATTGAGCTATGAATGTTGATTGAGTAAGGAACTCAATTTTTATAGTTGTTATGTGAGCTACAACATGTATGCTATGTTAGTTTTATGATTATGAGATGTATGTTGAGCATGTTATTATGTGCTACCTGATACATAAAAACTGTTAGATTTTGCTGAGCTGTCGAGCTCATTCTTACAAATAACCATTTTTGCATATTCAAGAATTGAAGGTAACGTTATGTGCTACTTGATTGATATGGATCAAAAGTGATACATGAAGATTTAATATCCTAGCCAAGTTTTTATTCTTGTAAACCATGTCTAATGTTTCTGTAAATGTATTAATGTTGTATTGTAATATCGTTTTGCGATGTAAACTCTTGTAGTATTAAAATGATTCTGAGATATTTAGATGTAACGGTTGAAAGTTTTGGGAACGAGAATAGTTTGTAATAGAAAATTTTAATTATTCCGCAAATTTCAATGGTTATATTATCGTTTAATGATGTAAAATTAAAGGTTGAACGTATTGTTAACGACCGCAGTCGAGAATTAAATTATTTAAATTTTTTGGGACGTTACAGTTGGTATCAAAGCTGATAGGTTAGAAACCTTAGGTAAGAGTACCTTAGGCTATAACCTTAAAGAAGAGATGTGAAGATGATAAAGAATAAGCTTAGATAGAGTTTGAACAATAAGAAGTAATTTAAGAAATTTATAAAGAAGGGATTAAAACATGCGTGAGGGGATTCAAAGAAGAATCTCGCAGAGTTATAAGGAATATGAATGTGGGGTTACCCAACTCCAATAATAAGGATATAAGGTGATAATAAATAGACAATGTCTATAAGGAGAGAATGATAAAGAAGTTAAGAATAAAAAGTTATATTTAAGTATGGTACAATCGTACTCTTTAATGGTTGATGTATTATATCTGGGCTAAACGATTCCTTTATAGAGCGGAGGTATATACGAACTAGCAACTTAGAACCTAGTTTGTTAGTTGTTTGTGGGAAACCACTCAGCGTACTATGTTGAAACTGTTAGAGACTTGATGTGTACCAAGTATAGAAAATGAATACATATGATGAAAATGTGGAACTCGAGTGAAATATTGAGCAATGTAAATGAAGTTAGAAATTCTTAAAGGAATAATTGTTATATAAACAAGAAAATTCAAAGAAGAATCTTGAAGAGATATAAAGATAAGAATTGGGAGTTACCTAATTCCAATAGCCAAGATAACGAATAATGATGAATAGACAAAGTCTATAAGATTAAAAGCATAAATGAAATCGTAAATGATGAAAAAGGAAAGAAAGAGGATAGTAAAACAAAACGATCACGAGTTAAGAAAAGAATTTTAAGCGGGATGATTATAGAATAAGATCACGACGTGATCTATTTAAGTTATAAAAGAAAGATGGTCTGTAATGTTTGAATAATTATAGCTTGATGCTATGAAGATAATGTACTATGATATAGTACGAGATAAACTCACGATGAGTTATAGATAATGTGATACGAGGAATTCATATTGATCAAGTTAAGGGCAAGTTAAGAATAAGTTAACGGTAAGGTAATGTTAGGTGGGAGTTCAATTGAGGACTCATATGGTGACTAAGTTGTACAAACCTTTGTATGGGCAAAGTTTTGTGCATGTACTTGCTTTATCACATTGATAATCATTAGAATGTCGGTGTCGTGCTATCAATGTATATGTGGTGGAAAGGTGATTCTTTTCTCATGTGTATATTTGATAGTTAGAGGCTTTTAAGATTAGGTTAGATGATATTAAGATTATGTATGGTTCTTAAAATTAATGCATATGGTAAGTTCGTGACTCATAATCATATGGTATATTTTGAACCCCTTAGCGAATGGACGCTTATGGTCTGACTAGGATAAGTTCTTAAACTCATATTATTGTGGCAAGTTCCTGAACTTCCGAAGTGTGGTAAGTTTGATAAACTATACTAGGTATAGAAAACTTTTGAGGTAAGAACTAAGAATTTTTGGTATGGTGAGCATTGATGGTGCTAAAGATTAGTAGAATGATTAAGTAACGAAGTAGTGGAATAAGAATTTAAGATGATGGAGGAAAAATTGAATATTCTAAATCTTCTAGCTATGCTAGTTTTTTTCAGAATTTATTAACTTCATGCTAATATCTGCACATCTATTTTCTTAAAAAATATTGGATCAAATGATGGAACCAATGAGTTTTAAAAATAATACCATTATTCGTCTGTCTATACTAATTGTTTCGGCTAGATAAAAATGATTTAAAAATATCAAAATGTATTTTATTTTTCCTTAGTCATTAAAACATCACTAAATATAATGCTGATATGACAAATGAGGAAGTCAATAATGCAGTTGAACCTAGTATTGGATGTGATCATAAGATCGTCAGTCCACTATGGTATGATGTAACATGACAAAGTCATATAATGACAGAATCCTCAACGTACTATCGAGATAGTACAATATCATGGCATCATAAAAAAAGATTTTTAGTTTTCTTTAACTAAGAAAGATATGCCAATTGAATTGGCTAAAACTATTTCGATTGATGTTCGAGTTATTGTTAAAAGTCTAAACTATTTGATTCGGCTAGACGATTATTGAAAAATGTTTATGAAATTCAAGCATTCTTTGAGAAATTATGCCAAACCATATTGTTTTGGCGCGGATTCAGATGTTGAGAAGCTGATGTGAACAACCCTATAAAGGGGACATGTTATCGAAGATAATGGTTTCGAAAGTAATGCATATAGTCGTTACGATGTTAAGATGTACTACGTGTGTGTACGACGTAGTAGTGCGATAAGCTGATCACTTATAGCACTGATGTAGAATGTTTACAGTCTGTGTGATTGTTAAACATTATGTTAGAATGGTTTATAGTGTGAAGTACCGGGGGTGAAGCACTATTAAACCTTGAGATGAGTTCAAGGTCTTGAGACCCCTTAGCATAATTTGGAATCTTTTAATTTCCTGAGTTATTCATACTACTTCCAATTATTGAACAATTGTGGAAGATTCTTGTTATTCTGTAAGATGGAAGTGAAAAGGAGAGTATTCCTTAGAAAAGAAAAGTTGGAGAATAAGACATGTGGTGATGGGAGAATTGAGAAAACTATAATAAATCCGAAAACGAACTGAATAAAGAAAGAGATGAATTATCTAGAGAGAATATGAAGTTCTTCAAAAAATGAGATGTGATGTGATGATGGGAAGATCCTTAGAGGAGGGATTTTTTGTTAGGTTTGTACCCTAGAGGCCAATTATTCGATATAATTGCTTAACATTTTGATATTATATTTGATTGAATAAATGGATGATTTTATTATGGTTTTATTTACTGCGTTATATAAATGTTAACATAATAAAATTCCTTAGAATAGTGATACAAATTATATAGTTTCAAGTATATGACTTGAACATGAGATTATATAATTACAATTAGTATCATTGCTCTTAAATGTCCATAATTGAGTATCATTGTTGATGGGACAACAATGATACATTGAGACTAGTATGTGGATTGACTGATGACCAAATCTCATTAGTCATAAATATATGAGATATTAAGTCAATGCATAGGTACATGTTAGAGAATGATGTACTGGACAAACCCACCATGAGAATTCTATGTGGAGCATTATGCGAAGTGTCATTAGTAATTCTAATAGTGACAATGATGCAATGATCCTCCGACCTGAAATCACTATATTACTACACGGGAATTTATGCACTTTGATATCATCAAAGGTCACCTATAATAGGGTGGACTATAAAGGTGATTATTGGGTACATCATGAATCGTGTAAGGAATATAAGTGATCTAGATGGAATTTAATCCTCCTATATATTAGGGGTGATATCCATAGGCCTCTTGATTGAGTAGGACTATGAAATGCATGACTATGCTTAAATATTGATTTATTTCATATAGTCTACTCATTGATCAAGAAAACTCAGATTAAATTATGAAGAGTATGCCACATTCCATGACTCGAGTTTAATCTAGGATGTCAAGGTTAAAAGAATTAAATTACATTGAAACATTGGTCACAAAAAGGTTGCATCGAATTATCGATCTTATTATTACTTGGGTAGCAGTGATGCATTACTAGATGTCGCCCACTGTTTATAATTTTATAATATTATTTTAAAATTATTGTCAACGTAATAATAACCTATAGGGTCACACACATAGAACGTAATTAAAAGGGAATTAATTTAAATTGTAAAGATTTAAATATGTCAATATGATTGGTAGCATTTAAATTACGAATTTAAATTAATAGGATAATTTATATATAGGTATATTAATTAAGTAAGACTTAATTAATATATATATATATATATATATATATATATATATATATATATCAGATTTTATTTTAATTAGATTAGGTTTTTGATTAATTCCTATTAACTACTATATATATGATATATAGCAGCCATTTAGGAGATACATCATAACCTAAGAAAACCCTAGCCACTCTTAGAGAGATACTAGAGAGAAAACAGAAAATCTATTCCTTTGGTGGCTAGTACCGCAGCTCCCTTTTATTGCAGAATCGTGCGACAATTCGCTGGCATTCGTGTGGATATCGTAGAGACGTAGTTCATTCGGATTGGGTTAGAGATTCGTAGCTAATTCATAATCGGTATAATCTCTTAAACACTGAATTAATTTCTATTTCGCATGGATCCTGTTTTGGATTTCAAAAATTTGGTCAATTTTATATTCCGCTGTACGTTTTTTTATATCCAAAATTCTAACATTTTTGTCATAGAACCCAATGAATAAATGAAGAGTAACGTAAAATCTATTTTGATAAATCGAATGAATGAAGATTAATAAATAAAATTTCGAGGACGAAATTCTTAGAAGAAGGGGTGAATGTGATATCCCGAGTGTTTATATGGTGAATAAAAGATAATGGATGAGTTAAAGAATGTATAATACTCAGAATATAGTTAAGTCCATGTAAATGTTATGAAATAAAAACTTTCAACAATTGTTGAGAGGAACATAAAATATAGAACCCTATGTTAAGGTAATTCGTTGAAGTTGTTCTACAATAGACTTCTAAAAGAGACGAGATGAAAACTAGGTAAAGGAGATTTCAGTGATTCCGAGGACGGAATCCTAATAAGGAGGAAAAAAATGTAAAGAATGTGATTTTTATAATCAATTAAAATATTGCTTTGAGTTAGATAAATATTTTAGTTGATTTATTTATTGAATAATAAATATTTGAGGTTGGTTGTTATGGCTTAATTAAATTAAGCGTTATAATTTGATAGATAATTTTAAAATCGATAAGCATTTTGTTATTAAAGTTTAATAGGTTTTACTAATAAAATAACTTTAAATTATTTAAGTGTGATTTTATTAATTAAGTGTATGTTAAATAATTCTTCAATTGATGTGTATTTTATTACATTAATGTTATGGAAATATTTTAATTTAATTAAATAATTAAATTAGAAGGTTTGTAATGGGTTAAATAAAATTGCAATTATTTTGGTTAAATATGAATTATAATTAGTAAGGTTTAATTGAGTTTATTACTAAAATAAGTAATTATTTAAGTGTGACATTAGAAATATGTTATATGTCATAGTAAAGTAATAATAGTATATAATGAATAGCCTAACCATTGGATTGCTTAACTAATGGTGGAAAAGTGGCGTTATGCTATTAAGATGGCTTAATGTGATATTGGTCATGCATGTAGGAGTTTTGTAACATATGCCTTATGTTATTAGTGGGGGTTACTATTATAATAATTAATTACATAACTATTACCCAAATGAGGAGTTACACAAGAAGAAATCCTAGAGTTTTTTTCTTTTAGAGCAAGAGTCTTTGTGGAAGAAAGAAATAGAGAAATTGAGAGTGATAGAGAGAAATAGAGGAATTGAGAGAAGTTAGAAGAAGAAGAAGAAGCCATGGAAAAAGAAGAAGAAAAAGCTAGAAGAAGGTAACTTCTAAATCCTTGTTTAATCTTTGATTTTTTTTGGTAGATTTATGTTTTTATGAAATCTAGGGTAGTAGATCATGCTTAATCTTGTTTGTATTGGTTTAATCTTGGATTATCAAGAATTAAACAAGAGGAATCAAGAAAGAAAATGAAATGGAAAGAAAATTTGAAGGACAAAATTCGTAGGTTTTGAGTAATTGTGGACAGATCTTGTGAAATTCATACCTCTTTGGGTATAATGAGTTAGAAAGTGAGCCTTATATAAAATCGAAGCTATGGAAGTAAGATATATTTTGAAAGTGGAACCACATGAAAACTTGTAGATTTCTTACAGTGTCTATTTTAGTAAGGCTGGTCCGAAGGGAAAACAATCTGCCCAGAAATCAAAACTGTTACGGTTTCTGACTTTGAAAAATTCATATAAATTCGTGTGTTTTGAATCTAAAGAAACTTTAAATTGAAAAGCTGTAGATATGGAAGTTTACTAGCCAGACTCGATAGATTGAGCCATTTTATGGACCAGATCATGTCTGAAATAAATTGTTTAGTAAGGCTGTCCAGAAAATGAAATTTTCTGGACTAGTTAATGAAATTGCAGAATCTGTTTTAGATGGATAAGGGTCTGACTTTAAGGCCTAGATGAGGTTGTAGTACACTGAGTAAGGGTTAATTCAATATAAGAAGGAACAAAAACAGACATATAACGAAGGAGTTACGTTAAAAACGAAAACAACGTTTTGTTAAAGAAATCGTGAAGATGAGTTTTAAAATTCTGTTTGAATTAAGATTTTGGGTGATGGTATATTTTGATGATTAATAATATGTTTTGACATATGTAATGAGTATAGATATGTGTAAACACATTCTATGCATAATTAACCATTTAAGATCAAGAGTTAAGATAAGTTAATGTGTGCACATAACGTGCTCGATAAAATGCTTAAAAGTAATAGTGTTTCTAAACTTTGGTATACAAAGTGTCTAACTGATGGCTAATATTGGGTGTTATGTTCATCTAAGTATTAAAAGATGATAATACAAGAATAATAATGGAAGGAAATCGAAAAAGGTTGATTTTTGAAGGAAAATTAAACATGTAAACAATGTGTTGAATATGCATTTTTCAAACCAAAGTGGTATAATAAAATGGTGTGATATACGCACATTAAACTACAAGTGCGATAGTCTAGCATGTGTGGTGATGAAAATGAAAATGAAAATGAAAATAAAACCGAGTTGCATATAAAAACACAGTTAGATGTCTATAAAAACATTATAAAGGATAATAAGATAAAGTAAGGTCTTAGAATAAATTTAACCATAAGATCGAGTATTGATTTTGTTTATTATCAACCTCACATACAGTGTAGGTTGTGCAAGGATGCGAAGTATTAGAGTGTTGGTAAAACGCCGGTAAAGGCAAGTCTCAGTTCCTTTTTGCTATGTAAACTTGATGATGAACTGCTTTAAAATTTTATTGTATGATGTATTATATATGTCAAAAGTATGAAATGTGAAAGTCAATCTATGACTATGATGATTGAGCTATGAATGTTGATTGAGTAAGGAACTCAAACTTTATAGTTGTTATGTGAGCTACAACATGTATGCTATGTTAGTTTTATGTTTATGAGATGTATGTTGAGCATGTTATTTTGTGCTACGTGATGCATGAAAACTATTAGATTTTGCTGAGCTATCGAGCTCATTCTTGCAAATAACTATTTTTACAGATTCGAGAATTGAAGGTAACATTATGTGCTACTTGATTGATATGGATCAAAAGTGATACATGAAGATTTAATATCCTAGCCAAGTTGTTATTCTTGTAAACCATGTCTAATGTTTCGGTAAGTGTATTAATGTTGTATTGTAATATCATTTTACGATATAAACTCTTGCAGTATTAAAATGATTCTGAGATATTTAGATGTAATGGTTGAAAGTTTTGTGAACGAGAATAGGTTGTAATAGAAAATTTTAATTATTCCACAAATTTCAATGATTGTATTATCGTTTAATGATGTACAATTAGAGGTTGAACGTATTGTTAACGACCAAAGTCGAGAATTAAATTATTTAAATTTTTGGGGACGTTACAATAGAGAATTATACAAGGTCACAATTAAGAATAAATATCCCTTGCCAAGGACTGACGACCTGTTTGATCAGTTAAAAGGAGCTAGGTATTTCTCGAAGATAGATTTGAGAAGTGGGTACCATCAGTTAAAAGTGAGGAAGGAGGATATACCGAAGACATCGTTTAGGACTCGTTATGGTCATTACTAGTTCCTGGTGATGTCGTTTGGTCTAACAAATGCAACTGCAACATTTATGGACCTAATGAACAGGGTGTTTAAACCGTTTTTAGATAAATTCGTGGTAGTTTTTATCGACGATATTCTAGTAAATTCTAAAACTAAGGAGGAGTATGTGGAACATTGGAAAGTGACATTGGAGGAATTAAGAAAAGAGAAGTTGTACGCCAAGTTTTCAAATTTTGAATTCTGGATAGAGCGGGTGCAATTTCTTGGACATGTGATTTACAAGGATGGGATTTCGGTAGATCCATCGAAAGTTGAAGTTGTAATGAACTAGGACCAACCGAAGACACCGTCGAAAGTAAGGAGTTTTCTAGGATTGGCAGGTTATTACAGAAGATTTATTTAAGATTTTTCTAAAATCGCAACTTCGTTGACTAATTTGACTAGGAAAGCGGTGACGTTCGTCTGGACGGAGAAGTGTGAGAAAAGTTTCCAAGAGATGAAGAAGAGGTTAAGCTCGTCACCAGTGTTGTCTCTCCCTAACAGCACGAGAAATTTTGTGGTGTATAGTGATGCATTGCATAAAGGACTAGGTTGTGTGCTTATGCAGAACGACAAGGTTATTGCGTATGCGTTACGACAACTGAAGGATTATGAGAAGGGATATTCGACCTATGATTTAGAACTGGCTGCAGTGGTGTTTGCTTTAAAGATATGGAGGCATTATCTCTACAGGGAGAATTGTGAAATATATACAGACCATAAGAGTCTGAAATATATCTTCACATAAAAGGATTTAAACATGCGTAAGAGAAGATGGTTGGAGTTAATAAAGGATTATCACTGTGAGATTTTATACCATCTGGGTAAAGTAAATGTTATTATCGATGCCTTAAGCAGAAAGGGTCGAGAGCAACTGTCTATGTTAACCACTCAGGAGGAGCTAATTTCAGCAATGGTGAAACTAGAGTTGGTGAAATATCCTAAAGAGTCGGGCAAAAAACTATTTCAACTGGGAGCCGGTCCAACTTTGGTGGATAAGGTTAAGGAAACACAACTCAAAGATGAGGAATGTGAGAAAATTAGGAAAAGAATATTTGAAGGAGATGAAAGGAAATTTAAGATTGATATTGAAGGGTTATTGAGATTCGAGAAAAGAATTTAGGTTCCACCAATATCAGAGGTAAATGAGGAAATTTTAAGCAAGACACATAGTTCACGGTATTCGATTCACCCAGGGAGTACAAAGATGTACCAGGATCTCCGACAGCATTTCTGGTGGCCGAATATGAAGAGGGACGTTGCCGATTGTGTGGCCAAGTGTTTGACATGTCAAAAAGTCAAAGCAGAACATCAAAGGCAGAGTAGGCTGTTACAACCATTAGAAATCCCAGAATGGAAGTGGGAACACATCATGATGAATTTTGAGGTAGGTCTTCCAATGACTCAGAAAGGTTTTGACACAGTATGGGTTATCGTGGATCGACTGACGAAATCAGTGCACTTTTTACCGATTAAGATCAGATTTAACTTAGATTAGTTGGCAAAATTGTATGTGAAGGAAATTGTTTCAAGGCACGGTGTTCCAGTGTCTATAGTCTCTGATCGAGATCCACGCTTCACATCGAACTTCTGGAAGCGACTACAGGACTGCATGGGAACTCAATTGAGAATGAGTACTAGATACCATCCTCAAACAGATGCCCAGAGCGAGAGGACAATACAGACATTAGAGGATATGCTAAGAGATTGTATAATGGACTTCAAAAGAAATTGGGACGATCATCTACCATTAGGGGTGCTCAAAATTTTTTATTTTTTCGGTTTTTTACCGGTACCAGCGTTACCAGTTTTTTTGGTACCAGTTTTTTTTGGTACCAATTTTTTCGGTATTGGTTTTTCGGTATTTTAACACTTTTCGGTACCGGTAGCGGTAATGACTTTTTCGAAATCGTTAAAAATCGAAATACCGAAAATACCGAAATTTAATAATTAATATTTAATGTTTTGTAATTTTATATATTAAATAATTTTTTTATATATTAATAATTTCTATATAATAGTAGTTTTATTAAATTTTTTATTTATATTAATAATGTTTTGTAGTTTTATTTTATATATTAATTACTATTAATAGTTAATGATTTTTTAGTTTTTAAAAAATTATTAATATATAAAAAATTTATTTAATTATTATTAATAATTATATATATTACCATGTAGTAAAATTGAAAATCGAACTAAAAAAATCGGTACCGATTTTGTACCGAACCGGTACCGAAACAGGTAATTTGGTACAGGTTTCGGTTCTTATTTTTTCGGTAATTTTGGATCGGTACCGGTTCGGTATTTTCGGTACTGGTTCGGTTTTTTACCGATGAGCACCTCTATCTACTATTGGTGAAATTTGCCTATAATAACAGTTACCATGCAAGTATTGGCATGCCGCCTTACGAAGCATTGTACGGTAGAAAGTGCAGAACCCCATTATGTCGAGACGAACTTGGTGAACGTCAACTACTAGGGCCAAAATTGGTACAACAGACCGCCGAGATTGTCAAGATGATTAGGACAAGATTGATAGCTGCTCAAGACAGACAGAAGAAATATGCCGATCAACACCGACAGAATTGAGAATTTCAATCTGGTAGCTTCGTTTTCCTGAAAGTATCTCCTTGGAAATGAAAAATCAGATTTGGCAAGAGAGAAAAATTAAGCCCAAGGCTCATTGGACCCTTTGAAGTATTGAGGAGAATTGGTGAAGTCGCGTATGAGGTAGCCTTACCTCCGGCATTAGGGCATATCCATAATATTTTTCATGTTTCCGTGCTGCGACCGTATAAGCTCGATTATAAGCATGTTATAGAGTATGAACCCCTATAATTTGAGAAAGATTTATCTTATGAAGAAGTTCCTGTTCAGATAGTCGACATGAAAGAACAAGTGCTCAGAAATAAAGTAATACATTCTATTAAGGTAATATAGAGGAACCACAACGCTGAAGAATCTACGTGGGAACTCGAAGAACAGATGATAAACAATTACCCTCATTTATTTGCTTAATATATGTGTAGGGATTCTGTGGACAGAATCTTTGTAAGGGGGGGGGGGAGAATGTAACGAGACGAATTAAGTGAATCGTGATTCTGGGTACAGAATCCTTTTAAGGGGGAAAATATGTGACGAACGAGATTTTTATAATTAATATTAAATATTTACTGAATTAAATAAATATTTTTGTTGATTTATTTATTGAGTTAAATAACTATTTGATGAAATTATTGTAAATTAATTTAATTAAGTGTGTCACATTAATTAAATTAACAAGAAATAATTTTATAGTTTGAAGTTATAATTTATTTGAGTTTATTAAATTAATTGAATTGTTAAATAATTATAATGTTGTTCTAATTAATTTAATAATTAATTAGAGGTTTAACAATTTGTTATAATTAATGAATGAGAATTTTAATTTTGTGATAATTCGATTTAATGAGTAATGTTTCCTTTAATTTAATTAAATTTAAATAATATTATTTGTTTAATTAAAGTGTGACAAATAAACTATATAATAAACAAGTTAATTAAAATAAACTAAATATGGGTATTTTAAAACCAACCATGGTCTTAAGAACATGAGATCAGTTAAAGTCACGATGCGCTTAATTGATACCTATGTTGTGCCAATTATATGTATGTGTATTATTAATCAGTCTTATTTTTTTATGTACTTTATTTCCTAAGACCTAAACTTGAGAAAACAGAGAGAAAAAGAGAGAGTTTTCAGAGAATTGAGTTTGAGGAAGAAGATTTGAAGAATTATAGGAAGGTTTCCTATCATCTAAACAAGAATCAAAGGGTAAGAATTCAAAATTTCAATCTCTGTTTATTATATTCTTGGGTTTTCCCATCAAAACATATTTTAGTATTTTATAATTGGATTTTCATGTGTAATTGTTGAAAAGTTGTTATAAATTGTTTATATGCATGAATAATCTAATATGTGATGTTTATAAATAGTTTTTGGGTGAATAAATCCATGAAATTTGGTTAAAAAGGAAGTTTTGAGTTTATAGTGACATATATATGATTTTGAAGTCAATATTAGAGTTTTGGTTGATGATTTGTTAGAATAATGGTTGTTTATGTTATTAGATGGATATAATATGTTATATGTGGGTTGAAAAGAATTTTTTAGTATGAATTGATTAATAAAATCATGTTTTACAAAAGAAGTTTTAGTTTTGTTATTAAATGTACAAAAAGGCTGATTTTAGAACAAAAATTAGTGTTCAATCCTTATTGTAATCTGTAAATTGACGATTGATTGTGTTAATATGTTTAAATACGAAAACAATGCATGTTATACGAACTGATTTGATTAAGAAATGAAATTGTGGCGAGATGATTCGCTAAGGATGTCTAAAATGAGGTTTTTAGCAAGAACATGAATTTGAAGGGGTTAAATTTGATGAATATTGTTGTTTAAAATTGATGTATGCATGCTTCGTAACAATTATGTGAAGTCTATGTCTTTTGGGTTTGTTAAACCTACAGATTATATGTGAAATTCGCGAATTTTGGTCTGATGAATAATGCAGTCGTAATCTGCAGAAACTGAATCTGGGTGACCCCGCCCTGGCGGGTGTTACCAGGCCAAAATGCCCCACCCCGGCGGGCATGCCACCCCATCGGATATTTCTTCAGTATAAAACCCCGCCTCGGTGGGGGTATCAGAGTTGAGCTATTTTAGTTTTCTTTGTGTACAGTCCATCACATGCTAGTCTAACCTAGTCTAATGAACATGATAATGTATTGGACATGTAATAAGATGCTATATCAGATTATTAACATACATGTGGCAAAATTGCTTGATAATTTGTATAAAGGCTAAGCGTGATATCCATGAGAAGATGTAATGATGTTCAAATTTAAGATGTGAGACTTCATTCTTGTATATGAGATTGATGGTAATGAGCAGAACTTAAACTAAGTTAACAAGTGACGCCCCCAATTAAGACCACTCACGTCTCGAATTTGGTTCATCATGTGCTACAAATCTAATGACTAAATAACAATTCATGCAACGGAAATAACATAATGGATTACATTTATTTAATATAATCATTCACGTCCTAAGGTTCGGTAACTTAGAGCATCTCTTACATACCTTAAACATATATTAGACATAACTAATACATAACATAATTTAAGTCTTTACATATTCATAATATTTCTAAATAAATATAAAGCTACTTCGTAGCTTTGCCCTTTCCCTTATCAGTGCTCGAAGGTCCGCCTTGCTCTGCCTTAATTGAAATGTTTTTAGGGAAGCAAGAATGAGCAACAAGTTTGCTCAACAAGTAATATAGCAATAAGGGTGTTCAATATAGTTTTAAATTCTAAAGGGTACAACAATATATAATAGTTTAAGGATAACAAGAAGTATCAATGGTTCTCAATAATAGTCGCTAAGGACAGAAAATATCAATAAGATTCAATACTTAATCATTTTGAGATTTCAAATTAATGAATACTGAGCAGTCACTAAGGACTATGAACTTCTACTAGAATTAACAGTAATAAACTGATAATCCAACAAAAATGAGTACAACAGGTGATCAGCCTAAAGTACCCTACGTTATGCATATCGTTTAATCGTACTCAAGTGCGCACGTCGATCTCCCGACAAATATAGTTTTCCCTTCAAATAAGGTTGTTCATCTCAGTCAATACAAGATTCCGCACCAATCAATTGGTTTGGATCGCTTTCAAATTATGATTTAGGTCTAGCCGAATTAAATGGCATAGACCGCTCTTTAATGTATATAAGAACAATTATAAGTTCAATACTCGAAATCAAAGTTCGAAGAATATAAACAACCCTATTCTAACTATGAAGCATTATGTCATAAGATAAGAATCATACTTTCAATTGTTTACTTGTACAACCCATAATAGTACGAGCTCAAGTAATGCTCCATAAAAATATGGTTAGGAACTTGCATCAAAGAGATAAGGTTTGCACAATATTTAAAGTTGTGTAAGTTAGAAAACTTGCGAAATCATAGATTCCTTGCATAAAGTAAATGCATAGGTTAGGATACTTGTATCAAAGAGATAAGGTTTAGATACTTGCCTCAAGCATGGTTTACCAAAGTATAGCTTAATACTACTCTAATGAGCTATAATATCCTATTTATGTATAAACACATTAGTTATACAAGTTCAATATGTACACCTACTATCTCAATTTGCTATGATACACAAGTGTAATTCATCGATACTAAACATATATTGTTAGTCTTATCTTAGTCGTATAATCCCATATGTATGTTATTACGTACCGTACATACACATAACACAAAAAATTAGTTTCTAATACACTATGACGTTAAAGAACATAGTTTGTAATCATATTTTGACTTAAAGTTATAAACACTTATCCAACATATGATTCTATCATTAACATGCTCATTGACATATTGAATACTATACTGGACATGTATTACAGATTAAGGTAACAATATAAGCATGCATAGCATCTCAGATCACAAACAGAATAAGCAGTCTTCACTGCAGGGTGGCGTGGTCGCGCTTGATTTGAACTAGGGAGTGGCGCGGCCGCGCTGCTCCTAGTTTAAATCAGAGCTGAGAAAACAGAAGCATGGTCCAAATTGCACACCCTTATACACATACGATGACACTTGTAGAATCATACATGATGCGATGTTTATGATTAGGTTTGGTCTCTTCTATGGCCATTCCAAGATTCTTTTAATGTTATGGTTTTGTTTTTAGAAAAATTTCTATTTCGACAAGGCTAAATGGAACCAATTTTCAATAGGCTACTCATGTTTAACCATTATACCACATAATTAGTTTAATAAACCTTAAATATACATGCTCAAGTTATTCTACTCATGTATTCCAAACTAACACAGTTTTACTTCTTTAGAATTCATTTGAAACTATGCTTGACTAGTTCACAACATACTTAGCTAAATGGATGCACATATCAATCATGTCTTGATGCATAAAATGTCTTATCATGACGGTCCAAAAGTCCAAAATATAAATAGGGTATTTCCCAACAAAGTTGGTTTTCAACTTCAACATCTTTCTCGAAAATCTCATGTTAAACCAACTAAGCATGCAAGGAAACTTTGAACTTTGAACCCACATTTTATACTCATATATATATATATATATATATATATATATATATATATATATATATATATATATAATTAAGTTACATAAGCATGCACAAAGTTCTGAATTCAAAGGTCGCAAGATTCACCAAGTTTTTATTTCAAACTCCAAGTTTTCCTTTAGAAAATCATTAAAACCAAGCTAACAAAACTTATTATACACGAAGCAAGCTCATGCCTTATGTTAGACACATTTACATACATATCTAGGTTATTTACACATGATCACAAGGTCAGAATACAAGTAAGGTTGTTTGCAACAAGGTTTGTTTTCCACATATAAGTTTTCTTAAAAACTCAAACTAAACAAGATAAAGTGAGTGACTACAAGTAAGGCAACCTACGTTAGCATGTCAGGGACATTTACATGCATAATCTAACCAACCTAACATGCTCAGAATAGAACAAGGCAAACAAGATCAATATCTAAGACAGGCAGCCCGCGCGGTGAAGTACTATAGAAGTGGCTCGGCCGCGCGTCTTCGAGTAGTAGCGAAAAAAATGGCTCTGCTTCTGCAGAGCCTCAACACAACCATTGTTAAACCTTCAACCCATACCAACTACATTACTTCTAAACATGCATATAAGCTTAGACAACGCAATGAGATGCCATTTCATACCAATTAACAGAGAATTCATGAGAATTATAAGAATTTGTCAAACTTGAAATTAATAGCATACATAAGTACATTACCTTCTTTGAAGATACAATGATACTCCTTGAGCTTAACTTCAGATTGATTACCCAATATCAGCAACTCACTCTCCAGTTTATACTTATCAGACAAATTATCTAGCAACTAAGAAATGAGAAGAAGAGCTTCCATTTATAGAGAATGGTTTACACAGTCCATGAATTTGCCTACCATATACAAACCAACGGGATAGAGAAGGAACCATTGGATTGAGAGAGATTGGTGAAAAGAGATCACCAACTTCATCTCATCCACTCACTTCTTCATCATCACAGCTATGCTAGCCTTCAACTACCGACTCGTGTTTGCGTAGTTAGAGTTAAGCTACTGTGAAGCACTGTTTGGGTCACTCAAATTGGGACAAGGAATTGTTCTGAGGTGTAGTAACGAAATGTTTACTAATACACTTAGGTTTATTTCCTTTTTGGCTTATAATTCCACATTTGATAACTAAATGTTATTATAAAATGAAAAATTAAGGATTATTTATGTACCCACATCATATAATTCATGTAAATTAGTCTAGTCCAATTAATATTTATAACATGTATGGACACAATTTAATTTGTCACTAATAATTCAATATCTCCTTAAGACTTTATTATATCAATTATTCACATAGTCTAAGTTGACATTCCATAAAGTATACATTAATGCACTATACATATTAAATAGTCATATAGATATCATTTGTATAACTTACACATTTTATTAATCTTACTATATAGCTTACATATTATATAGTCTCTTGCAATGACACACTACACTCTATATAATATAGTTTGATTTAATATTGCACAATGTACACATAACATGTATTCATATGGGTCCATGTAATTCATGTGATTTACTTTCTTTTACCATATAGTTCCTATATTACATTGTCATATCACAATGTCACACTATACTTTATATTATACAGATGTAGTTACTATATAATGTGTGATTAGCTATCGTCACACTTAGCAATTTATTGAACAAACATTAATCAATTATTTATTTGTTAATATGCTATTACTCATAATAACAATTAATTAACAATATATTATTAATTCCTTCTTTAATTAATTAAATCATCATAATTCTCATTATCGTGCCACACAAGGCATTCTTCGAGCTTATCATAAACTCCACATTTTTTTTCTCAATTCTTAGAAATTCAATTTGAATTAATTGAATTACTTATCTCACAACACATCAATATTTATATTCAAATAAATATTTATTTTCTTATTAATATCATTATAAATATTTATTTTCTTATTAATATCATTATTAATATTTATTCATGAATTTCACTGTTCTTACATAAAAAGTTGTACTAAAAGAGGGAACTAAACCTATAAGGTTAATATTAATGTATCTAATGAAGGTTGTGAATAAATATGGTATGTGTGTAGGACTTGTGGTGAACGTGAGTATTAATCGTTTAGCCTACACACGAGGCAAGTTTCTAAACCCTACTCTTATTGTAACACCCCCTTCCCGAAAAGGAAAGGGTGGTCACGTGGAAAGCACAACAAACCTCAAAATAAGTAAACAGAGCACTAAGAGCAAATCCAATGGGCATGCTATAATTGGTTCTATAGTCAAATTATAGCACCAAATGGCAAAAACACAAATCCAACCCAGTTCTATAATTAGTTCTAAAATAGCAAAATGCAATACTTGGTTCTAAATATAGAACCAAGGATGACTATCCTTTGACATCTCAAACCCCAACTGAAATTAACAGAAAATCAAGAATCGAACATACCTAAAACTGAACGGAAAGTGGCCGAAAAACATGGAACTCGCCGAAAAGTGTCCAGTACGCTGCCGGAAAACATAGAACCCACCAGAATTTGGGACCCTGGTAGCTAGCTTTGATCGATTGCATGTACCTTCTCTCTCATGCAAAAGAGGACTGGAGACTGGGTTAAATGGTGGTTGAAAACGGTGGAATGGGGGTGCTATAATTGTGGATTGAAAAATAACGTAAATAGTTGAATTGGAGTTGAAAAAGTAATTAACAATGAGATGGAGGGAAAGTTAGTTAAATTTGAAACAATTTGGTGCTAAAATAGAACCAACCACTAGAGACCGGGTTCCATTTTAGCACCAAAAAGCACTTTTTGGTGCCAAAATATAACAATGGCTATAGCCATTTTGACATTACCATTGGATTTGCTCTAATAACTTCAAAATATTAATAATGATATCCATCAATGAAGTACTAAATACAATTCTCCAACTAGAGTCAAAATAACCAAAACCAAAAATCGAAACAACCTAGATGGTTAAAGACAACTCTCTCATCACACTAGCCTTGAATCACCCCAGCAAACCTGTCGGAAGAAAAATACAGCATGAGCTAATTGCCAAGTACGGATATAGATATACAAAAGATATACAACTGATATACAAAATCAACTGAGACAAAATACTAAACAATGCCTCAAGTATAAATACTAACAAAAATATAATCTCCAAAAATCTGAATGGAATATATCTGAATCAATAGAATTAACGAAAGAAATAGAAGAGTAAAGAACTAATGAACTGAAATAACTAACTCAATGAATTGAACTAAACAGAAATAAATAAAACTAATACAATGAAATAATAGACTGAATCAAATGGTTGGGTGTTATTTCATACCGAATGAACTCAGAAATATACATTGCCACACAGGCAAGTCAAAATAATGCCACATAGGCAAGTCAAATAATGCCACACAGACAAATCAAATGATACCACACATGCAATCAAATTAATACCACACAAGCACTCATATATTGGATCGCGAATCCAAATGTATGCAAATCGGATAGGTGTGTTCGGCACAACATCACAAATCCGCAGAACAGAAAACTAGGGTTAACCCATATGCCTCCCATAACAAAACACCAAATTGCTCACTTTCTCCGGAACCCAAACAGAGACGTCGTGGACTAATCACACCGCCACGAAAAGTGTCATGCCTCTCGTGCCAAGACGACATGCCTGTGGTACCCCCACAGATGGTTATAGCTCAGGTATACCCTATGATATATTCTAACAAAAATACCGTGTCACAACACATGCGACATAATACCAACAAAAGGGTTCTATATGTACATGTTGAACCAAATTAAATTATAGTCACAAATGTCTCAAAAAGAAGGTAGCAACATGTACCGCTCTACAATTATTAAAAATAAATACTAAACATGATAACCTAATTTAAAGAGTACAAATACGAGTCTTATATATCAAACTCAAAAATGAAACTATTATATGAACTTCACAAGAAACAATTATGTGAAAGAATAATGAAATTAATTCGAAATAAGGGACAAAACGAACAAATCAAATTTAACAAGAATGTCGCTGAAAGAGTATGAAATCCGTACCTAAATTAAACAATGCAATACCCAAAATATTAATTCCAAACTTGTCTTGTTAAATTTTTTCCGTCCGAACTAATCAAAAGAAAATTTAATAATTAATTTAACCACTTAATAAAGTTTTAATCTTAAATCCAATAATCCTTCAATTTTATAATATTCTAAACATCAAAGCTTAATTTACTATTATTTACATCTACTATTATTATTATTATTATTATTATTATTTGCTCCCGTAAACTTTACATTTTAAATTTTCTAAATAGTCTTGCATAACAACTTAGCAAAATATTGTATGGGATAAATGTATAACCAACACATAATACATATATATTAGTTATGTACAATTATCTTGTGCCTAACCTCATCCAAATTAAGAAGTGATAATTAGGCGACTTCCATGCACTCAGTACAATAACTTAAGTTAAAAAAAACACCATCAATTCCTCTCTATAAATATAGCATGCATAAACTTATAATATATATACGTTTATGTTATGTATATGTTATGGATGATATAATGCCTAATTTGAACCTGCTTCATTCATTATTATATTTTTAAAATAGATTCTTATTATCCCATGTGATGTCCATCATAACTACTATAATCATTATCAGAATAAAATGTTTTCCAATTTCCTTAACACATATACTCTTTGTGTTGTACGTTATTAATCATAACCGATTCTCTAATTGCAATACAATAACAACGAGAATGAATTAAAGGGGCAACTTACCGAATAGTGATTGGAAACCGAATGTTACTTCTGAGTTTGAACTCTCTATTCTCCGCCGCTACCCTTAGTCCTCTTTTATTTCTTTTATCAAACGAATATAGTAGCGTACAACGTATAGGGTTTTAAGGTTTTTTTTTTTCATTTATTTATTATCATATTTTATTAATTTTTCAAATTTTTATAGGATTAGATATTACCCACATATAAATTAAACCCAATCTAATTTTAAGGCCCAATTTAATGAAATCTCTTACGTATTTTAGTCCACAAAAATTAAAACAATGTTTCACCCAAACATAAGAAAGCACAATTAAAATATTAAAAACAATGAAATTAAATGTCATTTATTTATTTATTTATTTTTCGGGTATTACACTTATGTTAAGCAAGTTTTTTACTCTATCTTGATTACGATTATGCTAGTTTCCTTATTCTATCATGATTATAATTACAAAAATTCCATGACTCTAAACTTCCATTGAGAAAGTTCTTAAACTTTATTATTGTGAGCAAACTTCGTATTCTTGTTTCGAATTGTTTAAAGCTTAATCATTCAAGTTCATGATTCCAAATCAAATGTCCTAACTCTTTTGAAGTATTACTTTTGTTATAGAATGTTCATTCAATTGTATAGAGTTGAGATTCAATTGTTGATTTGGATATTGATTACATTATCACATTACAACCTTGAATAGATAGTGAATCCTTATTGATTCAACTAATCTTTAGTTGATGATTATTGAACTCTAAATTACCCTTGAAGTCAATCCAAACCAAACTTTCTTTGGTGCAGACTCTAATGTCAAAGTTGAGAAGAACAAACCTGTTACAGAGATTATATTACGCGATAGCGTTAAGATGTTATGCACATACATGGTACTAAGGGTTGATGTGACGCCCCCAAATCCGGGTATCTTCCAACCCGATAGATGGTGCTACAGGGTACTCATAACTGTACATTTCTTATTTTGAAATAACATCAAAATGTGTGTATCAACGACATTCTTATTACATTGATAATAATAAATCTCGTTCCCAGGTTCTTAAACCGTTACATTCTTTGTTCGTCATAATATAATTCATACAATCATACTAGTCTATTACAGAATAAACTAATCATTCATCTTCGCCTTGCCTTTATTTTTAGTAGAACCCTCGGTTCGCTCGACCTAAGCTGCAATCATATGATTCAAGTAAGAAGTGAGCATAACTAGCTCATCAAGCCTAACAATATATTATATAAATACCACTTCGAGAATCATATGATTATTCTTCAATAACTGAACAATAGTTACGAAGTACAATGGAACATTGAATACCATTTCTCAATTTATAAAACAATTTCGAAGTACATATAGTAGATTAGAAATTCTGAGTAGGTCAACAGACCATGAACATTCTCTTTAGCTTTTATTCATGAAAAGGACAACCTGGTACTAAGACCGTAAGTCCGATATTTCTTACGAGCACTTCTAGGTGATCAGCCTATAGTACTCTATGTTGATCAACACTACATTCTTTAAACGTATGTACGTTAAAGTTTTGGCAACCTCGCGTGCCCATCGAATAATCGATGTAAAAATACATTTGTTTATTCATACTCAGGCTTACCTTGAATCTGTACCAAACAATTGGTCTAGGATAGCGTTATCAATTCTATATTGAAAGACTTGTAAATAAATAAATCAATCTTTCAAGATTAGTCTAGCCGAGTTAAAACTGGCATAAAACCTTTCGTAAAATAATTCATCCATCTCGTAACATGAATTACAGAAAACATGGCTAACACGAAGGTTAGACAAGCGTTAAGAAAACATGCATTCAACGTCTGCTACAGTAAAATTACTTTTCCTTTGAGTCTTTACGGTCTCTACAACACATAACCACATAACATACCACATTAGGTCATGAATGAACATGCATGGTTCCTAATAAATCTTACCCTTCTTCTCAATCTAATCATGTATTAGATTTGTTATTATTGGTTCCGGCTTATCGTTATAATTTACATCGTTCTTACCAACTTCTTTCTCTTCTATGTCTTAAGTGAATTTACTTCATTAATAAAGGTCAATTCGACTTATTAATCTTCCTTATGGCTTACTAACGTTCTTACGTTATTAATCAAAACTCGATCGACATTGGTTAAGTAAATTTATTGCATATCGTTCACGTTCACGTAACCTTTAACAACTTTTAGTTATAATTCTCAACGTTATAGCCATCATCAAGGATGCTACTTTAAGTTAATTAATTCATCATCAATAAACTATCTTTTATTTCAAATACTTAACCGAACTTATTCCATTAACAAACCTGTTTCAGGTAATTATCCGTCCTTACAGCTTATTATCATTCATCGTTCTTACATTCACGTTCAAGTACTTATCTTCAACCTCTAGTTGTATAATTTAAGGTTTTCAACATCTTAATTGATGTTACATTAAGTTAATTAAGGAAATTTAATTTAACCTAATAACTTACTTTCTTTCTTTACTTATAAGCCTTCATTACCATCATCCTTCTAGTGTTGGCGCTGCGGCGCTAGTTTCCCTTCTCTATGCCGTGCTGCGGCGCCACACTTAAGTGGTTGAGGTCCGGACTCGGCGCTACATTACGAGTCTTAGATCAATTGGCCGCGCTGCGGCGCGAAACTTCAATAGGTCAAGGCTATTCTTGGCGCTGAGGCACCACTTACTTTGCCTTGACTGGCGCTGCGTTGCCAGTTATCAGCACCAGAAAAATTTGACAGACACCTTTTTAGGTGAGATCCCCAGGCTCATAACTTCTTCATTATAAATCCGAATTGGCTCGTTCAAAAGCTGTTAGATCATAAATTACATACTCTACGTGTTAATGCAAGAATTTTACACTTTCAAATCCGTTAACTCAAAATTCTCCTTTGAGTTCATTTTTAACGAAAACGATAAACGTTCGTAAACGTTCAACGCTCGTTTCTTCGTTCTAAGTCGGAATTCGGTCATTTTTGAGTGCGCAACTCTATAATGCCAAATAAGACTATACTCCATCGAAAACCAACATTTCTGAGCTCAAGGTCAAAATTTGACTTCCATTCCGAGAATTTCACGATTTCGACGATTATCGTCCTACCTCGTAAATTCCGCCATAGCTTCGCTACTTGAGATTTTTAAATCGTTTCAAATGGATTCAATCCATCATACTAACATCCTACCTATACATATTTCATTAACATATATCCATGATAAGTTCTTACTTGTTCTTCATAAGTTTATAACTTATATGATTACGAATCGCTTATTCATGACTTATTAAGGTTTAAGTCCTTTTATTAATCATTCTTACTTCTTCTTAGCATACATGTTCTACCACTACTCATTTCTCTAACAATTGAAGAGAAAGAAAATTATGGTTTAGGTTCTTACCCTTGAAGATCACTTGATTAAGCTTTGTTCTTCTTCTTGCTTCTTGAATTACAAAGTCTAACTTTTCTAGCTTTTCTAGCTTTTTCTCTCTATCCAATAAGTACTTATGATGTTGGATGAAATTTATCAACCAACAAATGAGCTAGGACATCTTCTATTTATAGGAAATCCTAGCTTAGGGTATAATGGTCAATAAGCCATCCACCTCCTTAATTAACCTCCTTACTATTCATTACTTAACCACTAAGTAATAAGCACCTTGCTTAGCCCTTTAGTTTACTTGGCCATTACATAGCTTATCCCTTGCTTAGCCCGTTAAGTTTACTTGGTCATCACATAGCTTATCTCTTACTTAGCCACCAAGTATAAGCACTTTACTTAGCCACCAAGCATAAGCACTTTACTTGGCCATTACTTAACTTATCCTTTGCTTAGCCACCAAGTACCTTACTTGGCCACCACTTTGGGTCACCCATGGTTTATCTTTACCCATTGGATTGATCCACGGATTCGGTTCTTACTTTGGGCTTTTAGCTTAATTAGCTTATCTCATACTTTGGGCTTACATTTAACAAACACTTGGGCTTGTTCATTAATACACTTTGGACCTTAACCTTTAATTCCAATTGAACTTAACCATTCCTATACTTGGGCTTGTACAATTCCTAACAAATCCTACAAGTCCAATCCATTTGGCTTAAAGCCTTATAACATATAATCTACGTATTAATCTCGTATTCTAACTCGTATACTTATTCAACATATATGACATACCATCATTCATACATACTCGTATAATACCTTGTATCATAGTCGTATTCATTACCTCGTATAATACTTACGCATCATACGATCATCGCTTAATTCATTATACGCATTTTATTTCCTTCTCAGAAATCACTTTCCCCAGCCGTTAGATTTTAAGTCCGCAGGTGAAAAACTATGTTTGCCATAACTGAAATATTATTGGATATTACATCTCGTCTTAGAATTCTATCATTACGCATTTCTCGGAAGTTCAAAAATAATTCCCGAGCAGAAACGGATGAATAGTGTTTTTACAAAAATTTCTCGGAAAACTTTTATTTTTATCTTGGAAATTCAAATACTTTAATTCCTTCACGTAGCCAAAATACTATGACATTCCGATAGGATTAGGTTATAAAACATCATCCATCTTGCTAACACATAATAATAACATATAATATAATTTTATTTATGATTTAATTAAATAAAATTATTTTACAATTTACTACATTTCCTGGGTCGTTACACTCTTCCCCCCTTATAAGGATTCTGTCCCCAGAATTTCGCTACAATTACATAAACAAATGAGAAATATTTTCCCTCATTTTAACTTTGAGTTCTCACATTGCTTCTTCGGCATTGTGGTTCCTCCTATTCACCTTCCCCGAAGGTATTATCTTATTTCTTATGACTTGTCCCTTCCTATCAATAATCTGCATTGGAAGTTAAGCACTTACTAACACATTACGCTGTCTCTCTCTGGTTAATTCTTCTTTTAACTCAGCATTATTTGGAACTCAAATTCCTCCTTTAAAACGAGATGATACTTGATCTTCTCTTCATCCTTCATCCTTTTCTTGATTTGCTTGCACTCTTTGTTACTTAGTTGTACTTCCTTAACTCGTTCCATTTTCGTGGATTGAGTCAACATTGTGAATAACATTTCTACCGCTTCATTCTGAAATTTTTAACTTCTAATTCCACTCTCGCCATCTCCGTTATTAACTCATTCTGAGTCGTTAATATTGATAACTTTTCTCTACCCTTCCTACGTAACGCGTTGGCTACTACGTTTACCTTCCCTGAATGATATAACATATCACAGTCGTAATCTCTTATCCATTCTAATCACCTTCTCAACCTCATATTCAACTTCTTCTGTGTGAAGATATATTTTAGACTCTTATAGTCCGTGTATATCTCACACTTCTCCCCGTATAAATACTATCTTCAGATTTTTAATTCAAAAATTATAGCTGCCAATTATAGATTATAAGTAGGATAGACCTTCTCATAATCCCTTAACTGGCGTGATGTATACGCAATGACCTTGCCATGCTACATGAGCACGCAACCTCATCCCCTGTGCGAAGCATCGATATAAATTACAAAGTTCCTCGTATCATCTTATAAAGATAATATAAGTGCCTCACTTAACCTTCGTTTTTAGTTTCTACAAACTATTTTTCTCACTTCTCATTTCTAACGTACTTATCAATAATAAATCTGTATATCTTTTAAGCTAAAATTCACACTTAGTGAATTTTGTATCCAACTTCTCCCTCCGTAATGTTTCTCACACTATCTTTAAATGTTCAGCGTGATCTTCTGGCGTCTTAGAATATACTAGAATATCACCCATGATCATTACGACACACTCGTTCAAATATTATTTGAACACTCTATGATGTTAATGGTACTTTCAACCATAGCACCTCACAAGAATACCTATCACCTTACCACCAACTTGCTCGACGCCCCTTACGGAAAGTCTAACTTCAGTGCATTAGTTAACCCAAACGACATAACGAGAAACTCGTAATAACCATAACGAGTTCTGAACGCCGTCTTAGGTACCTTCTTCTTCCTTATTTTCAATTGACGATACCCTGTACACAAATCTATCTTAGAAAAATTATTTGCCCATTTCAACTGATCAAATAGATCATCGATCCTGGAAAATGGGTATTTATTCTTAACCGCTAACTTACTCCACTCACGATAGTCGATACACAAACGTAACGATCCATTCTTCTTATTTACTGATACTATCAGTGCTCCTACTCTCTGGGTGTCCACATCTTGGCACAGGTATTCTATACACCTCTTCCTCTACATTCTCCTAGCATGTGTCATGGTTAGACAACAAGAAAGTTCCGGTGATTTATTACTGTAAAATACTACCTTGGGTTTTCTTAGAAAACCAAAGATTCATACTTTTATTCTAACAATTTATTAAAGTTCTATGGTTAATTAACTTATTCATACCAAGAATTACTTCAAATTCTCTCAACTTTATCGGTACTTATCTACCAATACTTGCTTACCTCTCTTATCCATAACAATTCCCACAAATATGTTCAACGGAAGTTATTTCCTCATTCTCTACCTTAACGTTTAAAGGTATTTATAATTCCTTCGGGAATGAACTTATTCACTTAGCACATTCTCATGCTATAAAAGAAAAGTAGCACTCCAATCAAACAACACATAAGCATTCATTGTATTGACTGGAATGATACCTGCTACTAAATCCGTTGATGCAATCGCATCTTGGACCATCATATTAAAAGTATTGGCCATAGGTCTACCCGACGATGGTGGTCCAGAAATGGCTAACTTACCATTACTAGCACCTTTACATTCCTCCGACCCCTTCTTTGGGCAATTTCTTTCCATGTGGTCCAATGACCCATAAACAAAATAGCAATGGTTTTTCTTAGGATTAGGACAATTGGGTGATATATGACCCTTATGTCCACAGTTATAACAAACCAATTTCCCCTTCAGACAGACTCCTAGATGACTCTTTCCACATGTCTTACACGCTTCGATCTTACACTTAGGATCCCCTTGTCCCACTCCAGTATTCCCAGAGTTAAAATTCTTCTTTTTTAGCATACTGCCACTACCACTGGCACTCTCTGCCTTGGTTCCTCCCTCTCCCTTACTCTTATTCTTTCTCTCTCTATGGTATTGGGTCAACACCTCACTACCACCTTTTGCTATAATCATTTTCTCCAGAATGGTCCCATAGGAAGCACTCTAGAACACATAAATCCTACTATAGAGCTAGGGTTTCAGGCCCTGCTCAAACCTACGAGCCTTCCTCTCCTCAGTGTCCATTTGGTGTGGAGCAAACCTTGTCAATTCATTGAATTTGGCCGCGTATTGGGGAACTGTCACGTCCCCTTGTTTAAGTTCTAGGAACTTAATCTCCATCCTCCCCTGCATGCTTGTAGGGAAATAATTCTCAAAGAAAACCTTCTTGAATTGTTCCCACGTTACCGTATCGGTTCTAGCCCCACCCTGGTGAGCCTCCCACCAAAAGTTAGCTTCCCCTTTCATCATGTAAGTCGCAAAAGAAGTCATTTGCACTTCACCTACGTTCGTAATAACAAATGTAGACACTCGAAATTTTCTATACTACTATCACTAACATTGCAGGAAAGCAGATTCGTCTTTTAAGAGGGAACCCTGAAAGACGATCCATATCCGTACCGGATACTACCGGAAGTTCAGCATCAACCCCAGATCGCAATCTGGGAGTAACAATTCCAATCTCGGAGATAACCCCGAGGCATGCAGATCAATACCGGCACACACACCGGAGAAGACCGATTAATCTCGGAGATAACCCCGAGGTATCCAGTCTCAGTCCCAACCATGGGAATAGCCACCAACCTTGGTGATAACCCCAAGGAATGCAATTTCAGTAATAACCCCGGAAAGGCTTGTTACAATTGCGACCAGCTTCAATCTCGGCATTCACAACAAGATCCACTGTACCAGCTCGACGATAACATCGGGAAGACATGCACACCTCAAGGATGACAATGAGGACCTTTAATCAATTGCAGCAGTCCAATCCCAGCTAAGCTGAGAAACGTCTGCTTTATCAGCCCAATCCGGCGATAACACCGGTGAGGGGCAACATCGTCATCTGACCAACACGATGCCACGCCACGTCGTTTCAACATATCTACGCAACAATGTCATACAAGACTAATCAATCCCGAGTGACTATTGTACGGGGTAACAGATGAAAGTTGAAGCTTGAAGACTGGAGGGCACCGTCCCATCTTAAATTACTTCATACAAACTCTAATCTCATGCCATCGTACAACTCTCGACAACGGCGGTCCGAAATAGGTCCTGTATACCGCAAACGGATGCTCGAATTGCACTTCTGAAGATCTGAGTGGACATTACAGTGCCTGAGTACACGTACTTCGAGACGACCCGACCCGAAAAAATTGGGCCCACCCGGGTTGCCTCTGGTACACCTGCGGCTCAGCCGTAGGTACACCTGTGACTAATATGCCTATAAATAGAGGGCTTAGGGTGCTGATTTTTCAAGAGAAAACGGCAAGGAAGCCCTGACCAATTTGCTCTGCACTCATCCCATGCAGTGTACTTTTCCCTTTTAAACACCTGTGAGCTCATATATATCCTTTTTTGTACCCACAAAAGCCAGTGTTTACCCACTCTAAAGATATAGAAGCCTTTTTTAGCAGTCAGCTGTAAGCCTTCTCACACACTTTAGAGACTTTCTCTTCATCTTTACACACACCCTTCTACACGTTGAGAGTCGTGTTGCTTGCTTTTGCCCAGACTTCGGTCCGTGGTTTCATTCCAGTCTGTATATATATATATATATATATATATATATATATATATATATATATATATATATATTGACTAACATTATCGAGTTATTCCTCGATTGAGCCTAGACTTCGTCTGGAGCGTTTAATTGCTTTAGTATATATATATATATATATATATATATATATATATATATATATATATATATATATACACATTTATATATATGAACTGCGTGTCGAACTCTGTTTGATGAACCTAGACTTATGTCTGGTGCGTTTAATGGCTTTCTTATATATATAATTATATATATGAACTGCTATTGAACTCTGTTCGGTGAGCCTGGATTTCATATCCGGTGCGTTTACTACTTTAATATATATATACTTATATATATTAACTGTTGTTGGACTCCGTCCGATGAGCCTGGATTTTATATCTGGTGCGTTTATATGCTTATATATATATATATATATATATATATATATATATATATTTACATTTCGTCCCACCTGGAGTTTACTTCATGGTGGTTGACCGTTTTTACAGCTTTCTGTACATTTCGTCCCGCCTGGAGTTTCTTCCATTGCGGTTTACAACTTTATTTATATTTCTGATCCCCCATGAATGTGCTTCGTGGTTGGTGATCATGTAGGTATATATATATATTTACAACTTTTATATGTATACCTGCTTACTGCGTTTATATCAATTGCGGCATCATGTGAGCCTAGGAATCATGTGATCACAGATTCAGTCCCTTGAATCTAGATTCGGTTTCCATGATGGACCTTTTCAGCTATAAGCAGTTTGTAAATTTAGCTGTGATGTTTGGATTTCCTCAGATGGTTTTCATACCCACGAGGAATTCAGCACCTTTTTGTACATTTATTTTCGTACGGATGCCTCGCATCTGTCAAATAAAATAAATCAAGCCGAGCTCTTAAATAAAATGGGAGTGTAAAAGGTCTCAATTACTATTGAGTATCATGGTTTGAAAAATCTCTTTTATAAAACATCACTGCCATATCTTGCTTAAAATTAAATTTTTACATAAAATTCAAACCCTGTGTATATAGGTGCGAATGAGGCCTCGCACTACTTCCAAATAACAGCACATTGACCCACACACACACACATATTCAGATAACAGTTTCTTTAAAAGAGGCGGTCACCGTGGTAACACGGATGTCGAGGGGTGCCTAACACCTTCCCTCCGCATAACCAAGTCCCCGGACCCTAATAAATCTCGGTTTCACCGACCCGTTTAGCAGTGTCACATCACTGGGTCAATGTGCAAATCTTTTCTCGGTTGTGTTGGTACAATCTTTTAAAAAACCAACTGGCGACTCTTAACAGTCCATCGTCGACATTATACATGTCGAACCTTTTTCACTTGTTTTTCCAAACAAATCTCACCTAAAATGAGAACACCAAAGAACAAGTAACGGAAAGGGACAATTAAAATTCCCGACGTTGACAGGTGGCGACTCTGCTGGGGACTCCAGTAAGAGGACTTAAGCCGCTATTACAATTTTTTCAAAATTGTTATCTGCTTGTGTGTGGATATTGCATTTACGTTTTATGATGAATGTGTACGAATGCATTTTCTTACTTAGTGCTTCGCACTATAAACTTCTTGTGATATTAGTGCTTCGCACCATATCTACTTGTGATATTAGTGCTTCGCACTATAAATTGCTTTGTGATATTAGTGCTTCGCACATGTCATCATTTTCATACGGTAAGACGCGATGTATGTGAATGTATGTTGTGTGATCCCTCCACCGAGAGGCTATCCCGTCGGTGTTTGATTACTAGACTTGTGAGAAGACTAATTCTCCGAGGCTCAGGAAAGGCACCACCCAAATTCGCTCCAGTTGAAAGACCGGATTAACTTCCCGTTAAGTAGATTGCGATGATTTGGGAACCTTCATGCCAAAAAGCCCCGAGAGTAACCTAAGATAGGTCAGCCTCTGATAAAGCCAAAACAGAGGAAAGTCTCTTCATGCTCTCATTTCAAATTACTTGTAAAGCACAATTACTTATAATTATCTTCCATATCTATCTCCACGTAATGAGAAATATGAAGAAATGTGTACACATACATGCTATAAACAGCTGACATCCGTTTTGCAGGATAATATTCCTAAACTGGACACATCACATAGCATGTTATTATCCACCTTCCCTAAAGACTAAACTATGCAAGTCTTTTGCAGGGAATCAATCGGACCTATCACCCATTCAAAGTTCAAAAAGGTAACAGGCCTACAGTCAATCATGTCGTCATCCGACCAGACCAAACTTAATCCAATTTCTCGCAAAGAATTCGTCGGATTAAGTAAACAGATTACAGATTTGGATGTTCTACTAAAAGAATTACACCAGTCTACATAGGGTCAGAAAATACCCATACATGCTGAATCCTCCATACAAGGAGGGAGTCCAGTCATCACCATGCCTGAACTATAGTTAGATATAACCAACAAAACTAAGGATGCTGCCCATCCCACTGGAGACCCAGACACTGGTGACATCAAAAAGAAAGTCCTCTAAATGGAAGAGACCCTTCGCACTATCAAAGGAATTGGAACACACGGGAGTGTTTCATATGCTGATTTATGTATTTTCCCTGGTATTCATTATCCAGAATAGTTTAAGACTCCTGACTTTGAAAAATATGACGGGTTAGGAGATCCTTACACACATCTAATGGTGTTTATTGGAGGACAAGGATCTTATACAGAGGATGAAAAACTCAGAATGCAACTGTTCCAAAAAAGTCTTACTGGAGAATCCCATTCGTGGTACGCAAGATTATACAATTCAAAGATCCATAGTTGGGAAGAGCTAGCACACGCTTTCCTCACCCAATACAACTTTCAATCTCAAATGGCTCCTGATCGGTATCAAATTACCAAGATCAAGAAATAATCTAATGAGTCTTTCAGAGAGTATGCTCAGAGGTGGAGACGCCTGGCTTCCCAAGTTAGTCCTTCCATGACAGAATCAGAGATGGTCATGACTTTCATAGACATACAAGAAGCACCTTTCTATGAAAATGTTTTAGCCGGCATCGGCAAGCCATTTTCTGAAATGGTCAAACATGGGGAGATGGCTAAAATGGGATTGAAATTCGAAAAGACTCAAGACCTAGCTGCACTCAAAGCTGTTGCTGATCATATCCAATCTGGAAATTATGGGAACAACCCTCGGAGGGTCCATAAAAAGAAAGAGGAAGATGTTTCCCTGATACTACAAGGTCAAAAAGGTAGTCAAAACATGCCTATTCAACGGAGAAATTACACTCCCTTTCAATCACAGCCTGCGAACCCTCCAATACTAAAAGGTAGAGAAGCTAAACGCCCTCGAGTATTCACACCCTTAGGGGACACCCTCGAGAACATTCTCAATCTTCTAACAACACAGAAGAAAATTATGCATCTACTTCCACCAGCCAGCCCTAATGGACGGGGTTTTAATGCTGCTCGGAAATGTGCTTATCATGCCGGGGCACCTGGACATGATACTCAGGATTGTTGGGCCTTGAAACACAAAATCCAAGACCTGATAGACAACGGTGAAATCGTGGTCACCAAACCCGATCAGCCTCATGTTCAAGACAACCCTCTTCCTCAACATAAGGAAGAAGAGGTCAACATGATCAATTGGAGCAGCGGATAGAGTTCCAATTTCAGCTGTGAATCCGCCTAGACCCCCAAAGATGGTGATGACAGATGGGATTATGCCAAGTTCCAATTCACAATGGAACGAAAGGTGAAAGCTCTCTGTAAATAAATTGAGCAATTGGCGGAACTGGTGACTTATCAGCATCAAGTGACTCGTCAGCTAATCAGCCAGGAGCATGCCAGTCCCCTATCTATTGTCATGAATATTCCCTCTTCACTTTCAGAAAATGAAATGCTAGAAGACAAAGTGACGAAGAGAGCGAATGCTAAGGCCCGTCGGGATTTTACCAACAAAAGGGAATTCACACATTTGGGCCAACCTAAGGAGGAAATCCTTCATATGTTAATCAATGAAGGAAGGATTAGTTCCCTTCTACCTCCAATCAACTCCCGTTCAGGACGATACAACTCTGAGGGAGTATGTCAATATCATTCTCAATCTCGCGGTCACAGCACAGAAGAATATTGGGCACTCCGCCACCTTATTCAAAATTTAATTGATAGTGGCGTACTGCGCCTGGCAGATAACGACACTGTGTTACGGGCAAGTGAGGATTCGGGTCCTACTAAGTGGAAGAGTGTAGTAGTAGTCATATCCGCTGAAAATGATGGGTTTAACAAATCACTTGTCATGCCAGTAATTCAACTCAAGGGAATCAATAATCCTTTGAAAGTGGCCGCTCCCGAGCCAATCAACTTGCCATGCAGAGCACAATATCCTATTGTTAGCTTGCGCACAGTTCCGTGGAATTATGGAGAAGGTGAAGGATCCACCTCGCATACAACTGTTGCAGTGTCGAAGGAGAATCCATTGTATCTTACCCAACGGGTAATGAAGCCTATCATCAAGTCTAAGGGGAAAGTACCCATTGAGAAGATTGAAAATTTTTTCCACACTATGGGTCATAACGAAGCCAAGGTGGTTTTAAGCTTGAAAGAAGCTCCACAACAGATATCAATCTTGGACTTGGTCCTGACTTTCGAGAATCACCGGAAGGTCTTGTTAAAGGTTTTAGAAGAAGCCTATCTACCGACATCAGTTGATATGGAAAAGTTTCAACATCTAGTTGATCACATTTTCAACAACAATGTGATATCCTTCACTGATGATGACATACCGCCCGAGGGGACCGGTCATTGCAAACCATTGCACATTGCGGTCTTGTCCTCCGGATATATGGTGGCTGAAGTTTTAATAGATGGAGGTTCCTCTCTGAATATCTGCCCATACGCTACCTTGGTGAAGATGAATATCAATCCCAATCGAATTCGGAGTAGCCATACCATTATCAAAGCTTTTGATGGAGCCCGCCGTAACTCGGTCGGAGTAGTTGAGCTGCCAATTGAGATTGGTCCTCATACATTCTACGTATCCTTCCATGTGCTCAAGATAGATTCGGGATACAACCTGCTCTTGGGACGACCATGAATTCACATGGCAGGGGCAGTCCCCTCCACTCTTCACCAACAGTTGAAATACATCATCAACAATAGCCTGGTCACAATCAACGCTGAACTGGAGATTCCTCAGCACGGGGACATGCCGTTCATCAATGCCAATAAGGATGTTGAGCCAATTAGTTTTCATGCTTTGGAAATAAGCAATACCCAATACCATGCTATTGGAACACCACTACCCGAACCCCAAATTTTTGCCGAGGTAATGTCGGCCACTCAAGAAATGATGTCATTGGGTCATAAACCGGGATAAGGGTTGCCAGGGTATCAAGTACCCTATTCGCTTAACCAAGCAAATTGGGATAGCTGGACTAGGCTATTCTGCCAGCTCTAGTCACAGGAATCCTCATAAGCATCAACAGATTCCTTCAGCTTCAACCATGCAGCGTTTAGCTTTGCCTTCAAGCTCTGAGTCCGCACAACCTCCCGTAAAGGTGCCAGCCAATATAATAGCGATGTTATTTCCCAAGCCGATACCGGTGAAGGAGAAAGAGATCTTTGTTCCAGATCCCGCAGTGGAGGAAGAGGAACGAAGAATCAAGCAAGATGTCATGTGGATAATGTCCAACATACGCATCATCGTTCATGATGAGCATACCAACAGATACACCCCAGACGATGATTACCCAGACGTAATGGCTATCATTCAGGATAGGGAAGATGATGATAATCCCTCTATCACTGCGGTTCACCCGGAATTTGCTCTTGCCAATTGGAACAACATTCCTTGCATTGGTCGTCAAGGGTAAAGCGGGCGGAAACTCTTTCTGCCCTGTAGATATAACAACTGCTTACTTTTCTGTACAGTATTAGCAGTTTATTTTGCCAGTATATGCTAACACTGTGTATGATCAACACATTTCATATATACTAAGTGAAAGCATATTTTGTTTCAGGACTCTGAATTTAGATATGCCGGTACTTGTTGATATGGTGCCTCTTCTCCACAAGGATTGTACCTTTGATGTAAAGATGAATTCAGCCTTGGTGGATATATAGGATGACATTGAGGTGCCTCCAAAAATTCAAGAATGGGTCAAAGACAAACCCAAACCCAACCTTGATCAAACCACTCCTTTCAATCTCGGAACCTTAGAAAACCCTAAGTTAATCTAGATTGGTTCAGACCTTACCCCAAACCGACGGAATGACATGGTTACGCTACTCACCCAGTTCCAAGATGTGTTTGCATGGTCTCATAAGGACATGGTGGGTTTGTCCACTGACATTATTCTTCATCGCCTTCCCATCAAACAGGGATTTAAGCCAGTCAAGCAAAAGCTCCGGCGATTGAAACCTGAATGGAGTTTAAAGGTGAAAGAAGAAATTGTTAAACAGTTTCAAGCTGGCATCATAATGGTGTCTATATATCCTGAGTGGATATCCAACATCGTGCCCGTACCTAAACCTGGAGGGAAGGTGCAAGTTTGCGTGGATTACCGGAACTTGAACAAGGCTTGCTTAAAAGATAGCTATCCCGTGCCATTTATCCACATTCTCATTGACAATATTGCACAATACGACATGTATTCCTTTGCAGATTGCTTTACGGGGTATCATCAGATCATGGTTGCCGAGGAAGATCGTGAGAAGACTGCTTTCATCACTCATTGGGGAACTTTTTGCTATAGACGGTTGTCATTCGGCCTCATCAATGCTGGAGCTACCTATCAACGAGCTATGATGGCTCTTTTCCATGACTTAATGCATAAAGAGATCGAGATCTACGTGGATGACATTATTGTCAAGTCCCAGAAGGAGGATGACCATATAGACCATCTCAGGAAGTTGCTCAACAGGTTGCGTAAGTACAACTTGAAGTTGAATCTAGCTAAGTGCGCCTTTGGCGTTAAATCAGGTAAGTTGCTAGGATTTCTAGTCAGCCACAAAGGGATAGAGCTGGATCCTGCCAAAATCTAAGCCATCTTGGAAATGCCCATTCCTCATACAGAAAAGGAAATACGGGGATTTTTAGGGAGAATCAACTTCATTAGCATATTTATCTCTCAACTCACAACAACTTATGAGCTAATTTTCAAGCTATTAAGGAAAAACGCCTCCATGAAATGGAATGAGGAATGCCAGAATGCCTTCCTTACAATCAAGAAACAGCTAATCAAAGCTCCCATCTTGGTACCACCCAGGGATGAGGTTCCCCTATTTATGTATCTGTCCATAAGTGACAATGTCATGGGCTGCATGCTGGGACAGAAGGACGATAGAGGCCTAGAACGAGCTATCTATTACCTCAGCAAAAGATTCAGCAGCAGTGAACACAAGTACACTCTGATCGAAAAGACGTGTTATGCTTTAGCATGGGCTTCCATGAGGTTATAGCATTATCTCCATGGTCACACAACCCATCTCATATCCCGCATGGATCCTCTCAAGTACGTGTTCAACAAACCCATGTTAAATTGTCGGTTATCCAGATGGCACTTGATCCTATAACAATTTGACATCGTATATGTGACTCAAAAGTCCATCAAAGGTCAAGGAATTGCGGATCAACTGGCCGCCGCACCATCAGGGGATTTCAAACCCTTGGAGACATATTTCCCCGATGAAGGAGTAATGACAGTTCAGCAACACCATCAGTACGATACACGCCAAATGTGGAAGATGTATTTCGATGGAACTATTAATATGGAAGGTTCTGGAGCTGGAGCAGTTCTAGTATCCGCTACGGGGGAGCAGTATCTTGTCGCCATCAAATTACAGTTTGTCAGCACCAACAATACAGCTGAGTATGAAGGCTGTCTCATGGGGCTAAAACTTGCCCGTTCAATGGGCATCAGGCGGTTAACTGTCCTTAGAGATTCAGAGTTGGTAATCAGATAATCCACCGGAATCTATCAAACCAAGGAACTACATTTGCTGCCTTACCATCAGCAGGTTTTAAAGATGGCTTTGGGGTTCAAAGAAATATCCTTTCTACACATTCCTCGTAATAGGAATGATTTCGCGGACGCGTTAGCAACTTTGGCCTCCTTGATCCGCATATCAGACAAGGAACACTTGTCAAGCGTCACAATTTTCCTGCACAAGGCCCCAGCCTATGAGAATTACGTTGGAGAAGTATCGGATGAGCTACCTCCCATCCAACATCCTTGGTATCAGCATATCAAGGAATATTTGCGAGATGGATCTACACCCGCTGAGGCGAGCCCGACTAAGAAAAGGCGGATCCACTGACTTGCTATGAAATTCTACCTGAGTGGAGATGCGCTCTACAAAAGAGATGCAGGATTAGGTCTCCTCAGATGTTTAGACAAAGATCAAGCCCAAAGGCTTATGGATGAAATCCATAGCGGAGTCTGTGGCCCCCACATGAGTGGCCCCCTCCTTGTCAAGAAAGTCCTCAGGACAGGACATTATTGGCTATCTCTCAAAGCTGATTGCAATGACCATGTCAGGAGATGCTATCAGTGCCAGATTCATGGGAATGCTATACACGCCCCTCCACAGGAACTTCACAATATGAGTTCACCTTGGCCCTTCTCAATGTGGGGAATGGACGTTATCGGGCCAATTAAGCCTAAAGCCAGTAATGGTCATCGATTTATCTTCACCATGATCGACTACTTCACCAAGTGGGTAAAAGCAGCCTCCTTCCCCAGGGTTTACTAAAGAAGTCGTCATTGCTTTCATCAGAAACAATGTCATTTTTCAATATGGATAACCAGAGGTGATTGTGTTCGACAATGCCAAGAACCTCAACAACAAAATGATGAAGGAATTATGCAGTAAATTCCACATCAAACATCTTAACTCAGTCATCTATCTTCCGAAGATGAATGGTGCTGTTGAAGCGGCTAACAAGAACATCAAGAAGATTATGCAAAAGATGTCCACTAATCACAAAAATTGGCCTGACCTATTGCCTCTGACTCTGTTAGCCTACAGAACCTCAATGCGCATTTCCACTGGGGCAACCGCCTACGCATTAACCTATGGGATGGAAGCGGTACTCCCCATAGAAGTTGAGATGGAATCCCTCAGAGTATTGGTAGATGCTCAGTTGGATGAAGACCAATGGGTACAAGATAGGTATCACCAATTGGCTCTAATAGACGAAAGGCGAACCGCGTCTATCTTCCATGGTCAGTTATATCAACAAAGGATCGCCAGATCCTACAACAAAAAAGTTCGGCTACGGTAATTCAGACAACATGACTTGGTTTTGAAGAAAATCCTTGACAACCAAGATTAGTCTAAGGGAAAATTCGCTCCAAACTGGGAAGGCCCATTTATTGTCAAGGAAGTATTGACAGAAGGCACTCTCAGATTGCAAGAAATGGACGACGATGAATTTCCACAACTCATCAACTCGGACACCGTGAAACGATACTATGTCTGAAGTTGCCATCAAGTAAACATCCTGGTGGTAGACCATCAGGTCACCAGTCATTCCGGTTCTTTAAACCTTAACCACAAACAACTTTTCTACACTTTGCCCCTAAGGGAAACATACCTTTCAAGCCCGCAGCCTGGCACTCCTTTGCGTTCATGCAACTTAGGTCATCCCACCACGGATTGAACCTCTTGCGTATACAGTTTGGCTACCCATACCTGGGATCAAACTCTTCACCTGCAGTTTATCCTCAACCTAGGATTAAACTTTCTCTTCCCCGCACTCTGACCTGCATATGGGATTACGGTTTTCATCTCGCCCTGAGGGGCGAACTATGTCGACTTGATCTCTTCTTCAATAGGAGTACGTAGGCAACCATTTCATATGGCCAGGTCGCAATAAAACAAAAACAACAAAAACATTTCCACCCTTTTCCTTATAAAATAAAAACAACAAAAACATTCCCACACCATTCCTGCCACATACAGCGTTGAACCTCTTACACCAGGTTTGAACTACGCAGACCTGATCTCCTCTTCAATAGGAGTACGTAGGAAGCCATTCATGGTGCGGTCTCACCCCCTACCAAAACACAAACCCTTGTTAGTTGGTACTGGGATCATCCTTCAAACCACTACATTTCATTTGGCTTCAGACCAAAGGGATGGAATTACCTGAACTTCTCCCAACTAGGAGATTCGGCGACCATCTAAGCTGTGTCATACCTTGAAGAGCAACACCAATCCATAAGAGATGGAATTACCTTGGCTTCTCCTAAATAGAAGTACTGGCGACCATCTGTGGTGCGGCCAATCTCAGAGAGGAAAGCCACACTCCTCTCCTCATTTCCATACAGAAACCAGTTCCAATACACCAAAGATGGTAGGGATACATACAAATCGATGATCCATTCTAAACTATCCAGAGACAACTCAATGTCCATCCACCCAGAAGGAATTTAGAATACATCAAGATCACAAGCGCTGAAGCAACAGGCAAAATATCAAGCAAGTAGCAAAGCATATCTAAAAGGAAAGTGATCAAAAATATATTTCCCTATCCTAATATAATGCTGTTTGATATACACAATGTAAACTGTACATGACAAAATGGCTAAGCTAGTCTGTGCGGGTAAATATAAGATCACCTACAAGTCAGGGTATATGCGAGCTAATAAGCACAACATGGCGTCCCTCTCAGAAGATGGAGGTGAAGCTATGGTCTCCTATATGAGAATATCCACACGACCTAACAGATCTGCAGCCATCTGCATGGTGACCATATGATCATCAATATATGCGCTCATCTCTGCGATCATGCCAGTGGTAAGGGACCTCACTGCAGTACTATCTGTGACGACTAAATCCCGGGCAGATATGGCGATATCCCGCTCAACTATCACTGTATCTCTGGCTGATATAGCCTCATCCCGCTCAACTACGGTGACATCTCTGCGAGCCAATGCCTCGTCTCTCTCCAATAGAGCGGCCTCCCTCCCATCAAGGGCAGTCAACATCATAGATCGAATCTGATCTCTCTCAAAGATCATCAGATGAAGACTCTGCTTTAAGTACTGTGTCGAGTGCTGAATCACAATAGTACTGGTACTAGGAGAATCCGGAAGAAATGATGGCAACCCAGCAGTGGGCTCCTCCTCGATGTAGGTATCAATGTCCTCCATGGTCTCTACATCATCCAACTCGCGCTCCGGTATTGCAAATACTGCTGCAGCCGATAAAATGTCTGTCTCCATCCACGCGGAATACTCTGCAGAATAACTAGGATGATTGACAGAAAAAGCCGCTATGTCACGCCGATCCCAGCAGGCGTATACCCGAGATCGGTCCTCTACTGAGAGGTACCGAGAAGCTGAACGCTGACCTGTCGCCCCCTCAAAAGGATGAAAATCCTGGAACTGGTCGAACTGCGACATCACGGCCAACAGGTGATAAGTGGTCACTCCCCTCAAACCAGCCAGAGGGAGATAGTCCATGCCCGGAGCATGAGTAATGAAGCTGTATGGTGAGCTAAGCCCCGAACACGGCAATATGCTGAATGTATCTCTGATATCTGCCAAGAATATAGACCAGGACAGAGCATCTATACACTCTGATGGCTGAAAAGAGTATGATATAGCTACATCATGGGTGAAGCAGTACCCATGCCGTCTAAGAGTGCCAATCGGTCTCAAGTGTGACATGAACCACACATATAGCATGACTGAGCTACCTGTAAAAACTCCTATAGGATACGTGCAACAATACGATGCCGACCACAGGGTCTCCGGTACAATCATAGGTACAATGGTACGACTCTCCCTGAAAGCTCTCACGGCCATGATAATGCCTATATCTATCTCATCCATATACCACGGCATATACACATATGACAGTACACATAACATCAGTACGTCAACTCTGGCCAAACGCCAATTATCCTTTGGTGTGGTGAAATCCCCGGAATGTCGTGAATAGCTATCCTCCGAGCCAAATCTGTCGTACAGAAAATGCTGGGATATCACGTGGCCAGATGTCAACTCATCATGTACCACTCTGCGCCGCAATCCAGTGAGAGTCATGAATCGTCTACTCATGTCTCCCAAAGCCAAATGCACTCAAGGTCTGTCTAGAGGCAGCATTGTCAATCGTGCATAATCCTCCAGAGTAGGAGTCAACTCATGGGTTCCAAATTAAAAAACCTACCTATTCGGTATCCAATGCTCTAGCATCCCGTCCACAGACCCTGCGGGAACCTGAAACATCAATAAAGTCATGGTATGCTGCAGCAAATAATCTACAGTCACCCTGTCTGGTGGTGACATGCTATCATACCACAATGGCATACCCGACGCCATCACTAACGGTGGGGTATGATCTATACGGCTAACTGTTGAAGAAGACATCTGTGCGGGCCGTGTCATAAAACCATCTAGGGGTTAATGTATAATATCTCTAGACATACATACATATGCATAACGTGATACATGCACAACAGATAATGGATGGCAATATGATATAGGGACTGAAAAAATAGTGCATACATTCCTAAGTATATCATCATCTAATACGTCATCTCTGTACAGCTACAAATACAGGGAAATGGGGCACAGACGCCCTACTACTAACAGAGGCCTATCAAAAAATACAGCAAGAATGGGGCACTGCCACCCAATATCTAACAGAGGCCTATCAAAAGATATAACTAGAATATACATCAGAAGAAGACCAGGGTCTCGATATCCACATCATCAATCCTGTCAACCTGATGTAACTCCTCCTGAGTCACTGGATCTCTACCAACAGGGATGTCAGGCCTATAAAGAGGAGGATCTGCGCCGATAAAACCAAATGGGTCGTCCGAGGGGCCAGCACCTGAGCTAGAAGGATCAAACGAATCTGCCTCTACCGGATCTCTGCCCAAATATCGGATAAAGATATGTGCCTAGTCCAACTGTCAGGTCAAACTGTCAATCTGTGTCACATGAGTCGGATCTCGGACACAGGCTAGCCAATCCGTCATCATCAAGGATCCTGGAACCATGTCACCCATAAACTGTGTGGCGCGGGACTGGGCTCCAATAGTACAAGGGATCCATCAACGCTGGAATACATCCTGAGTGCAAGGACCCTCTGATAATGCAAAACTGTCCACCCCCAACAATAGGATATCAATGACGGGTGACTGTGATACAGGCCAAGAACGCCTAGCATGAGGCAAGATCGGTATACGGATCTCCCCTGTAGTGCTCCTGATAGCACGCACTCCTAAATAGAGCTCCCAGCCTCCATCCGTGAAGAGAGGAACTCTACTGGTGGAAATCACATACTCGACTCCTGTCGGGTATCCATCCTCAAAACCCATGGTCAGGTGTTCCCCGGCATAGGGAAGTCATGTGATGGTGTCGGCCGTCAGTAACTCCAACTGTATATGGCAATGAGTGAATCCCTCAGCTACAGGGACCTCTGGCAGAATCGAATGATGCCATTGTCGTCCTCGTGGATAGGTGTCTAAACCTAACACACTCACGGGATGCAAGCATGGAAGCCTCTCATAGGCACAGAACTGCCAATATAATGAAAAAATATCTGCTATCAGTGAACACTCTTAGCCTATAAAGAGGAAACGATAAGAGAAATACTCACCAGCAGAAACGGGTAAAATCCTAGTCAAGCCTCGGTCAAACCCTGTGAGAGCATACGCATGCCCCGGAGGAAATAGGCTAAGGTATAGGAGCCTTAATCATACTCTCCAATACGGTCCACATCACGTGTAGCGCTGATCAAAGCGAAAGATACCGTGGAAGAGTTATCTGCTATGAAGCAGCCTCGAATGATCATCAGGACCAATCGCCGCAGAACGCGATCCCTGATTCTGACATCATCAGACATGGGCTCACTCAATAGCCCGCTCATAGTATCTATGCTCAAAGGACCTGAACGGATAGTCCTGCCTTTGAGCGCCGCCGTCGAAACTCCTAATAAGGATCTAACGGCAGTAGGGGTAATATTTGTCATGCAAGGCACTAGCTCCCCTCCAAACTCCATACTTGTGATAAATCGCCAATCCATAGGCGTCATCATCACCTCGCAATCCAGCAGATGGAGTGACTGAGTCTGATGAAACCATCGCTCAGACAATGCCCTGAGATAACCCTAGGAACAACGACGGGGAAGGATGGAGAAAAATGCCCCAAATCCCCACTCATGCACTACCGTTCTATAGTCAGGATGAAGCACCTGGTACATAGAGTGAATGCTGAACCAGTTCCCTCGAGGCTGTGTAAAACCAGGAACCTGTATGAAATGCAGATCAACATCAAAACCCATTAATCCTCATCAATAGGAAAGAAGGAAGATCAAAGTCTAACGCTATACCTCATTAGCATGCAAATACATCGATGGATGTCTGCCCAAATCACCCAACAACTCTGGGTTCACCACTTGAATTCCCGGAAGCTCCCTGCGAGGGACAGGTGCAATAGGAGCAGGGTCCTCTATCGGAATATCCGCCTCCTCATCCTCAACGTCTGAAACATCTACCTAGATAGGACGTATCACGGCCTCCACCAACCGACGAGGCTGTCTGATAGAACGAGGACGAGGCACGTCAGAAGCCCTCCGCCGTATGCCTGAAGCAGTCCTATAGGAACTGCTTGGCTTGTTCGGATCCATAATATCTGGACAGAAATTCTCCAAATCACCTCAGAAAGGGTGTGGTATTTCCTTACCTGGAACTTTCTAAAATGCATTTTATGACTATATGCATGCATGCATTTACTTTAACATATAATAGAGTTAAAAATGCATGACTACCCAATGCCTACATTTGGAAAAATTTTGCCATAGTCCCTTTGAAAATAGGACTATCCACATGCATATAGGCATGTCTAGGTGGCCATTCAGTAGCACACATGCCCCAAAGTCATATACATAACATATGCATTAAAAATTAAAATCATCATGCATAAGGCCAACCTCAATGCTAGGAGTACTTTGCCTTGCTACCTTATGCTCATTGGACCTCAAATAGGACAAAAAAAATACCAGAAAAAGGTGCCAATTTGACTGTCTCAAAAGACAAAAATTTTCACATCATTATGTTCAGCATGGTTTAATACTAACATTTACTATGTTGAATATTTGTTATCAAATCATTTGTTCATACATAATCACTACTATGTGTTTAGACGCATTTCATGCAATAACTCAAAATCCAACGGACAGAAATGAGAGAAAATACAGGCATATGTTACCAGGATAGTGTAGAACACTTGTACGGTGATAGAATTTATAGAAAGCAGCCCGGACTCAGCAGATCTGAAGATGGCTCGCGATTTTCTCTATGCAAAGCAAGTTAAATGTGACTTATGAAGACCAACCTGTAGGATTTATGATCCACGGTTGGTCGCAGGCCCATCTGCGGCTGTAGCAGGTGCACCTGCGGCACCCCTATGTAGGACACACCCCTCCGGTTCGATCTAGTTCGAGTTGCAAAAGAGTTCTTAAAAATTAGCAAAGTCAAATCGGAAATAAAAACGCCACGCGATTGAGCAAAACTGCATACAATCCTGGTCCTCTCAGATTAGACGTTGAATCTGTACATCACGCAGTGGTAGTCACCTGAGTATAAGGTATACCATGCCAATGATCCCAGTTGTCACAAATCACAGACGACAATACCTTATACAGGTCTGATGCCACCAACTCCGGGTCATTACCCTACATGAAATCCCCGACGGGGGTTACAACGTGAGGTCCCCGGCGGGGGTTACAATGCATGCTCATCCGTTGACACACAAATCAACGAAGGTCAAACAGCCTTGATGTTATTTCAGCCGATGGCAAGTAAACCCATCGAAGCATGGAAAGTTGTTCGATCATTGCGTACGTCTATATTCATCACTCCCCAGTAGATCCCCGACGGGGGTTACAACATGAAGTCACGGCAGGGGATTACCACGTACATTCAAGCCGTTGACACATATATCAACGAAGGTCAAGCAGCCTTGACATCATTACAGTCGATAGCGATTTAAACCTATCAGAGCTCTAGAGCTATTCGAGGTTATCACACCCGACCGCTCGTATTTCCCAGCAGATCCTCGGCGGGGGTCACAACGCACTGTTCCGGTGATCTACACGACAGTGGATGTCAAGCAACCTTGACAATCTACCCACAAGGTTTCAGCCGTTGATTCACACGTCGACGAAGGGAATGTCAATAAAGAGGATAGATGGTGGAATATGTTATACACATCCTCAAATAGATCAAGCTTCATCCCCATAGATCTCTCACACATAAGAGGTACATCTTCGGGATCAAGTCATAATCAAAGACACAGGACTTTGGTGATAACTCCAACATCAACATCCTAACATATTCGGATTATACATCAAATCTGGTCATCGTTGCCAATCCCCAGTTGAAGTAACAGGGAGCCAGCAATCATCCCTAGCGTGTTGGGCTACAACCCCGTACATATGCATCATACATTTGCATCATGTTGCTATCCATAGTACCATGTTCATCTTGTTACGTTTCAAGTGTCTAGGATTCTTTATCCTACCCATGCATCGCCATGCATGAGTAAGATAAAGAGGGGTATCTGTAGACACTCGAATTTTTTTGTACTACTGTCACTAACATTGTAGGAGAGAAGATTCGTCTTTTAAGAGGGAACCCTGAAAGACGATCCATATTCGTACCAGATACTACCGGAAGTTCAGCATCAATCCCGGATTGCAATCTGGGAGTAACAATTCCAATCTCAGAGATAACCCCGAGGCATGCGGATCAATACCAACACATACACCGGAGAAGATCGATTAATCTCAGAGATAATCCCGAGGTATCCAGTATCCAGTCTCAGTCCCAACCATGGGAATAGCCACCAACCTTGGTGATAACCCCAAGGAATGCAATTTCGGTAATAACCCCAGAAATGCTTGTTACAAAAGCGACCAGCTTCAATCTCGGTGCTCACAACGAGATCCACTGTACCAGCCCGGCGATAATATCGGGAAGACAGGTACACCTCAAGGATAACAATGAGGACCTTCAACCACTTATAGCAGTCCAATCCCAGCGAAGCTGAGCAACGTCTACTTTATCAGCCCAATCCGACGATAAAACTGGTGAGGGGCAACATCGTCATCTGACCAACACGATGCCACGCCATGTCGCCTCAACATATCTACGCAATAATGTCCTATAAGACTAATCAATCCCGAGTGACTATTGTACGGGGTAACGGATGAAAGTTGAAGCTTGAAGACCAGAGGGCACCGTCCTATCTTCAATGACTTTATACAAACTCTAATCCTATGCCATCGTATAACTCTCGACAACGGAGGTCCAAAATAGGTCCTGTATACCTCAAACGGATGCCCGGATTGCACTTCTAAAGATCTGAGTGGACATTACAGTGCCTGACTGCACGTACTTCGATACGACCCGACCCGAAAAACTCAGGCCCACCCGGGTTGCCTCTGGTACACCTGCGGCTCAGCCGCAGGTACACTTGCGGCTAATATGCCTATAAATAGAGGGCTTGGGGTGCTAATTTTTTAAGAGAAAACGGCGAGGAAGCCCTGCCCAATTTGCTCTGCACTTATCCCATGTAGTGTACTTTCCCCTTTTAAACACCTGTGAGCTCATATATAGCCTCTTTAGTACCCACAAAAGCCAGTGTTTACCCACTCTAAAGATATATAAGCCTTTTTTAGCGGTCAGCTGTAAGCCTTCTCACACACTTTAGAGTCTTTTTCTTCATCTTTGCACACACCCTTCTACACGTTGAGAGTCGTGTTGCTTGCTTTTGCCCGGACTTCGGTCCGTGGTTTCATTCCAGTCTGTATAATATATATATATATATATATATATATATGACTAACATTATCGAGTTATGCCTCGATTGAGCCTAGACTTCGGTCTGGAGCGTTTAATTACTTTTGTATATATATATATACATTTATATATATGAACTGCATGTCGAACTCTGTTCGATGAGCCTAGACTTATGTCTGGTGCGTTTAATGGCTTTCTTATATATATAATTATATATATGAACTGCTATCGAACTCTGTTCGGTGAGCCTGGATTTCACATCCGGTGCGTTTATTACTTTAATATATATATACTTATATATATTTACTGTTGTTGGACTCCGTCCGATGAGCCTGGATTTTATATCCAGTGCGTTTATATGCTTTTATATATATATATATATATATATATATATATATATATATATATATATATATATATATATATATTTACATTTCGTCCCACCTGGAGTTTACTTCGTGGTGGTTGACCGTTTTTACAGCTTTCTGTACATTTCGTCCCGCCTAGAGTTTCCTCCGTGGCGGTTGATAGCTTTTACAGCTTTATTTATATTTTTGATCCCCCATAGATGTGCTTCGTGGTTGGTGATCATGTAGGTATATATATATTTACAGCTTTTATATGTATACCTGCTTACTGCGTTTATATCAATTGCGGCATCATGTGAGCCTAGGAATCATGTGATCACAGATTCAGTACCCTGAATCTAGATTCGGTTCTCTGAATCTATATTCGGCTCCCGTGATGGACCTTTTCAGCTGTAAGCAGCTTGTAAATTTAGCTGTGATGTTTGGGTTTCCTCAGATGGTTTTCATACCCACGAGGAATTCAACACCTTTTTGTACATTTATTTTCGTACGGATGCCTCGCATCTGTCAAATAAAATCAATCAAGCCGAGCACTTAAATAAAATGGGAGTGTAAAAGGTCTCAATTACTATTGAGCATCAGGGTTTGAAAAACCTCTTTTATAAAACATCACTGCCATAAATTGCTTAAAATTGAACTTTTACATAAAATTCAAACCCTGTGTATATAGGTGCGAACGAGGCCTTGCACTACTTCCAAATAACAGCACATTGACCTACACACATACACATTCAGATAACAGTTTCTTGAAAAGAGGCGGTCACCGTGGTAACACGGATGTCGGGGGGTGCCTAACACCTTCCCTCCGCATAACTAAGTCCCCGGACCCTAATGAATCTCGGTTTCACCGACCCGTTTAGCAGTGTCACATCACTGGGTCAATGTGCAAACCTTTTCTCAGTTGTGTTGGTACAATCATTTAAAAAACTAACTGGCAACTCTTAACAGTCCATCGTCGACATTATACATTTCGGACCTTTTTCACTTATTTTTCCAAACAAATCTCACCTAAAATGGGAACACCAAAGAACAAGTAACGGAAAGGGGCAATTAAAAATCCCGACGTCGATAGGTGGCGACTCTGCTGGGGACTCCAGTAAGAGGACTTAAGCCGCTATTATAATTTTTTCAAAATTATTATCTGCTTGTGTGTGGATGTTGCATTTACATTTTATGATGAATGTGTACGAATGTATTTCCTTACTTAGTGCTTCGCACTATAAACTGCTTGTGATATTAGTGCTTCGCACCATATCTGCTTGTGATATTAGTGCTTCGCACTATAAACTGCTTGTGATATTAGTGCTTCGCACATGTCATCATTTTCATGCGGTAAGACGCGATGTATGTGAATGTATGTTGTGTGGTCCCTCCATCAAGAGGCTATCCCGTCGGTGTTTGATTACTGGACTCATGAGAAGACTAATTCTCCAAGGCTCAGGAAAGGCACCACCCAAATTCGCTCGAGTTGAAAGACCGGATTAACTTCCCGTCAAGTAGATTGCGATGATTTGGGAACCTTCATGTCAAAAAGCCGCGAGAGTAACCTAAGATAGGTCAGCCTCTGATAAACCCAAAATGGAGAAAAGTCTCTTCATGCTCTCATTTCAAATTACTTGTAAAGCACAATTACTTATAATTATCTTCCATATCTATCTCCATGTAATGAGAAATATGAAGAAATGTGTACACATACATGCTACAAACAGCTGACATCTGTTTTGCAGGATAAAATTCCTAAACTGGACACATCACATAGCATGTGCAAACCTTTTCTCGGTTGTGTTGGTACAGCCATTTAAAAAATCAACTGGCGACTCTTAACAGTCCATCGTCGACATTATACATGTCGAACCTTTTTCACTTGTTTTTTCAAATAAATCTCACCTAAAATGAGAACACCAAAGAACAAGTAACGGAAAGGGACAATTAAAAATCCCGACGTCGACAACAAACGCCTTCTCTATTTCTTTTACCCATGTCTGGGCCTCTATTGGGTCCGTCGTTCCTTTGAACTTCGGCGGACCTACACTTTTAAACTCTTTAAAGGTAGTCGCTCTGGCTACCCTAAGTCCCGTGGGTGCTCTACCCCCATATTGGTTAAATACAGCCGTTAATAAATTAACGAACTCTTACATAGGGTTATTCTGACCCCCTTGGTTATCGTTATGTGACTTTGCTTCCTGATTACATTGTCTTCTTCTTGCCGGCATTTTCTGATTAAATTAATAAAATTTCTTTATTATCTATTTACTTACTTAGTTGTTATTTGCCAAACAACAACTTATACCATAACAAAGCATATTAAATAGAAACTGCATTATATTCATATGCTTCTTCATAGTTTGAAACTATTTACAATTTGCTTTCATAGCCAAAAGCTATTACATTTCTATCCTGCAACTGAACTTCACAAAAGTTGGGATTTATAAAAAGACTACCCTTTTATACAAAAGAGGGTTTTACGTCACTACACACATAATTACCGCTCTAGACTTCCAATAATGCATAACAGCATCCTCATGCTTCTCATTCGCAAGAGTCGCCACAATATCCCGACTAATCGTATGACAATTTTGTAAGGTTTGTAATATTCAAGAACGCAATCAAATTGCACAAAATAAGCGAAAACGTGTAAAAATCAGAGTTTAAAATTTTACAAACCATATACCCAGATCATCCTTTATGCACAATTATTAATTAAACGAAAAGATATGAAGAATAAGAATCATACCCTTGAAGATTCGAGCTTCTTCAGGTACAAGTTCACCTACAATCCTTTTCGCGTTCAACTTGAATCCACCGGATTTGGTTCCTTCCTTTGATCAACGTTAGCCATCCAAGTGTTTGGCCCCTAGAGGTGATCCACCAAAGAAGAACAAAAATTCAAGAATATGGGTATTTGGCTAAACCCTAGTTTTTATATCTCTCATAGAAAAAGAGTATTCTCCCAACTGTTCGAATCACATATTCACATGTGTTGTGAAAGTGTCAACCCCTCTCATCCATAATAAGACACCTCTTATTTATAGATGTGGACAACTCTCCTTAACAATTAAGGAATTTAGTTTTATTTTAATTAATTAAACTCTTTTAATTAATTAGACTCCTAATCTTATTAAAATATATGAGAGTACTTTTATTAATTAATTTTAAAACTCCTTTAGGAATTAAATAATAATAATAGTAATAATAATAATAATAAGACTCCTCTTATTAATTTATATTTAATATTTCTAAAATATTAAATAATAAATATTAAGCTATTTAATTTATTCTATCACCATAGATTAAATTAATTATACTTAACTTATTATTACGATTATGTCATTAACTTCTTAAATAATTATTCTTCCTTTTATGGTGTGACCCTTTAGGTTCTCCATATTAAACCAGTTATGAATAAATCAATTAGAACAATTCTAATCTTATTTAAATAAATAAATTAAATTAATAATTTATTTAAATAAATAATATTTATTCTACAATAGGGATAAGCCTCCCTAGTGATTAACGACTTTTCAGCTAATATAGATTTCAACATTAATCATAAAAGAACCTTTGAGTAAATAGTTACCGTACAATTCAATCCTTCCACTATACAATGTCCCAATTAAATATAAGACATGGAATTACTGTCAAGTCTTAATTTATTTAATTATATATTTTTCGACTCTTAAATGCACAACTCCAAATAATACAAATTAAAAACTCCTTTCTAATTTCATTCTGCCTTGGCCAAGGACTACTGGGTTGTCATTTATCGAATCACATAGGACATTTCTCTTCTTTTACTAGAAGTGGTAGATTCTTTATTGATCATACATTATCTCTATGTACAACTTATTATACCCAAGCATACCCTTTGATATACCCTAAGGGTCTTAAGGAATAAGTCAAAGTATAACTCATCATACACAAGATACTATGACGATCTCAAGTCCAAGGATCACTTGTACTACTATCACTACAGGAATTCCTATTGACAGGCAAGTAAAACTCCATTAAGTATTCCTTAGCGAGCCACGTTCAGTGAACTTATTCTCTAATAACCACCTCCATACTTGCTTTAGTGTTTCCACAAAAATGATCATGAGATCAATCATCCTCATCCAATGAGCAAGCAACGTATGTACCAATCTATCCGGATTCACTAATCCCCAATTTAGTAATCCAACGATTAGGAACTATTTTAGTTTTAAGCTTTCTAAGAATTTAGATCTCATTAGAATGATCATCATCATTATTCTAAAAGCATTGCTTAAAACTATGGGTTTATCACATATTATAAAACAGCATCATGTAGATAATTAAAAGCGTTTAATAAATTAATACTTTTTATTAATAAATGAATAAGATTATTACAAAGTATATGTTTTATCATCAAACATGATTGGCTTGTGTGCATACTACTTTCAATCTCCCACTTGCACTAAAGCCAATCGCCATGGTTTCTCATACCTTTCTTCTCTATGTGACGATTATCCTGCTGTTCGATATGCTTTAGTTAATGGAAATGTAATGTTGTTCTTGAGAGTCTACTATCTCTATAGTAATTTTCCATCTTTCAATGATTTCTATAATCAAATGAAAGTGCCACAACACATGTTTAGATCCAAGATGAGACTTAGAAACTTTTCCTAGTTCTGTAATGAACTTTTCATCCAAACAATCAACTTGCAGCTTCATTTACAGCTACATACTCTGTCTTTATCACTAAACCAGTAACTCTTTGCTGTTTAAAACCTTTCCAATTCACTGCACCACCGTTCAAGGTAACGCTTTACCTTACAGTGTATTTTCTTTCGTCTTGGTCTGTTTGAAAAAACTCGAGTCTGTTAAGCTCTCTAGTTTTAATTCAGACCCACCATGAATATGATCACATCCTTAGCGCCGGTTAAGTACTTTAAGATATTTTTCACTGACTCATAGTGAACTTCTCCAGAATATGACTGATCAACATCAAGTCTCGTACATTTCATTGCATACATGATAGTTACTCATGCGATCTCTCTTTTGGAGTATTTGGGGACTATTAAGAGAGATACACTCCATGGCTCATCAACATGAGACATTTCTTGGAGTTTGCCATGCTAAACGACTTTAGCATCAAATGAATATACGTTTCTTGGGTTAAGTCGAGCATCCTCTTGAATCTATCTATATAAATTTGTATCCCCAATTAAGATACTCTTCCCAAATCATTCATGGAAGAATGTTTAGACAACTTTATCTTTACTGATTATAGCATTAATATGTCATTCCTTATCTGTAGTATATCAATATATAATACTAGAAATGTAACGACGCTCCCACTGACCCTTTTGTACACACTAGGGTCATTCTTGTTTTTTATAAAATCAAACTCTTTTGATTGTCTCATCAAAACGAATGTTCCATATTTGAAAAGCTTGCTTCAATCCATTTCTCTGAGTGTCTATAACTCTTACCTCATCGTATGTAACTGGATCATCATCTTCTATGATGTGTACCTCATTATCATCATCTATGATGAATCCATACCTCCTAGGTATCTTCGGTACTATTCCAAATTTACGACTCGATTGTGGTAAAATAGGTCTATCTATAGGTTCCTCTTATTTGACTTATAGTGCTTTGTGATTCTTGAACTCTTCAAGATCTATTATCCTCCCACTAGCCCCTTCAATGATAAACACCTTTATCTTAGAAGGAAGCGTGTTTTGTAACAAATACCTTTTGTTAAGTAGGATTATAGAACATATACCTAAACTTACTTTAGGATGTCCCACAAAGCTGTACTTGTCAAATCTTGTCCCAAGCTTATCCTTTGAAACCTTTTCACATAAGTTGGACAACCCCTTATCTTAACTTACTTAAAATTAGGAATCCTTCCTGTCCATAACTTTTATGGAGTTTTATGGCCGAATTTTGAGGTTACTTTTTCTGTAGATATGCAGCCATTTCTAGGACATTATCCTAGAAGGATACTGGAATGTCGGTAAAATAATTATGGACCACACCATGTCCAACAAGATACGATTTTTTCTTTCAGATAAATCAATCAATTATTGCGTATCTGGAGGCGTCCATTGTGAGAAAACCATTTGAGATGATCTAGAAACTCATTGTACAATTATTCCTTTCTTGATCCGATCAAAGAATTCTAATACTTTATCAATTTGTTTTATTTCTGTATTCTTTGAACCTTTCAAATAATTCACAATTGTATTTCTGTGAATACACACGTTCAACCTTTTGAACGATCATCTCCTTTTCTTATACTCGTTTGTTCAATTTGAAAAATTATTTTTACATAAGTCAAGTATACAAAATCCATTAAGTAATATTTCAGTTCTATACAAAATATTATTATTATAAATAGAACAACAATTGTTCTTAAATATAATACCAAAGATTTCATTGTCCAACAATAAAATAGAAATATTATTTCTAACGATAACTAGAATACAATAACAACTTATTGACTTAATAGATTTGCCCATAGGCAATGCTAAACTATAAGTTTCAATGGCTAATGCAGCAACCTTTGCTTCATTTCCCACACATAGGATTATTTATCTTTTTTTAGCTTTCTACTCCTGATTGGTCTCTTCATAAATCTATATTTATGATAACCAAAGTCGGTATCCAATACCCAAGTAGAATCTTAACTTAAAGAAAAATTTATTTTAAATCATGAACAAAATTGTATTTGTAACCAAAACTTCACTTAGCTTTTTCTGGTTAGCCTCTGCAAGATGCTTCTTGCAGTTTCTTTTCAGTGTACAGGCTTATTGTAGTGGAAGCAAACCCTTTTGCTATCCGTATCAGTTTTGTACTTATTATCCTTTATTTTTGTCTTTCTATTTACCTTCTTTGAATCGTTCTTCTTTTCAGAAGATCATTTGGCCCCTACTAGTAAGACTTGGTCTTTCTTGGTGGAAGGTGACTCAGCATTTCAACATGTTAAGCAAATCAGCGAGGCTGATATCTAGCTTGTTCATATAAAAAATTTACAACAATTGTGAAAGGAGTCCGGGAGTGACTGCAAGATCAAATCTTGACTTAACTCTCCATCCATGACAAAACATGTTGTCCTAATTGATCAATTAAATTGATAATGTTAAGAACTTTTGTCTATACTATAGTGTCATCGGTCATTCTAGATCGGAAGAGCTCTTTAGATATATAATATCTATCAGTCCTACATTTCTCACCATCAACTACTTGATGTGCAAAAATATAGTAAGAGCATCCATAGTTTCATGCTGACGCTGAAGCTCGTTACTCATGGATGCGAGCATGATGCATTGAGCCAACTGTGCATCATCTTACCACTTTTTAAAAGTAGCAATCTCTTCCTCAAAGGCATTGTCTGCAACCATTGCAGAGATAGGCGTACTAAGGACATAAGATAGCTTTTCAGCCATGAGAACTATTCTCAATTTCTTTAACCAGTCCGTTTAATTCGATCTGGCTAATTTAACATCTAATATGCTACACAGTGATAGTAATTTTAGATATTGTAAAATTCTGTAAATGAATTTATAATTAACAATATTTTAGCATACATTCTTTTATTAATTACCAAAATAAATAAATTAGGTCTTGTTTTAAATTGGTATCTCCCACTATTTTCTTCAAACTATATTACCCTCACTTATATAGTTCGACAAAATCTAATTAAAGATTTGCTAGTGAGAATAAGGATCCTATTTCAAATGTATATAGCCTTGTGGTGACACAACAAACTATATATAAATAAATACGTAGACAACTCTTGTCAATTATATCAACTATGCTACTCCTTGTATTTAGCCTCTTAGATTATTTTGATCAAGTGGTGGCACATCCGAATCAAAATTATCCAAGTTAAGTCCAACCTAGCACTCCATATATTCAAAAAAGAAAAATATTGTCCTTGTAGTGACACAACAAAATAACATTGTTCAATTTTCTTTATAAGTATCAAATGTGATAAAATTAACATCTCAAAGAATTAAGATAAGCCTTGTGGTGACACAACAAACTTATAATAATTAATTGATACTCTATAATTTTTATCATGCTAGAAGGCGACGTTCGATATACCAAATATCTTTGAACGCTTAGGACTTAATATAAAAATTTGAAGGGTTTGCTATTAATTTGTCTCATCTTGTTTAGCGCGTATGCAGACACACACACACACACACACACACACACACACACACACACACACACACACACATATATATATATATATATATATATAGTATAAGCATGCACATATAGAATACTATATTCTACCCGGATTGATTATGGACTTTATTCTAGTTTGGGTCACTAGAGTCACCAAGTGAACTAAAAGGTCAAACCTTATGGGTGTAAGAATTAATATTTAAATATAACTATTACATTTAAATCTGGGCTCCATTACAAACGGGTCTTCAAGCGCTCCTTTCTCCTTGATCTCTAATTTTTCAAAATTAATTCTAACTATTCCTATTACAAAACTATTTAAAATAAATAGAAACATTGATCAGCAGTTAAGGGGAAGTACATAGGAGGGAGTTAGAATTTACATTAAAAAAATTAAAGAAGACGAGGTACGCAGACCCCATTTAATAAAACTCATACATTCATGCATCCAACTAAAATAAAATTCAATCACATTGGTCAATAGTCCATAATCAATCCCATTTATTATCATACACATCACCATATACATCAATAAATAACATTCATCTCATGAATAATAAACATTCAATATATATATATTGATATCATTTAATGGGCAAATTTAGTTAGCATAAAATCTAATTTTGAATCAAAATAAACTCCTTTATTTAAGAAAACATGAAATCCAATTTTAACTCCAATTAGTTATCGTGGAATCCAATTTCAACTCTAATTAGTTAGCATGAAATTTAATTTTAAAATTAAAATAAACTTTTTATTTTAAGATTAAAATAAATATTTTATTTTAATTATAAAATAATTAAGAATATATATATATATATATATATATATATATATATATATATATATATATATATATATATATATATAAACTATACCATGATTATGAAACTTGAATCCTGTAACAAATTTCATTTGGTTCAGCACCATTACATGGATGCACGTGATTCAGCAGCCCTTTGAAAAAAATGAAATCAGTGATCACTTAAAATCATGGTCATGGCAAAAAAAAACGTTTACCAAGGTAATAAAAAAACATGGATTAACGAATTCGCGAAATTCCTTTTTTTTTATTTAATTTTATACAACAAATTATGCCCAATTAAATTATTCTAAACACATATCAATATACATATCAAATTTAAATACTTAATAATTCCCATAAAGGTTTGGCTCTAATGTCACTGTAAGGTTTGTAATATTCAAGAACGCAATCAAATTGCACAAAATAAGCGAAAACGTGTAAAAATCAGAGTTTAAAATTTTATAAACCATATACCCGGATCATCCTTTATGCACAATTATTAATTAAACGAAAAGATATGAAGACCAAGAATCATACCCTTGAAGATTCGAGCTTCCTCAGGTACAAGTTCACCTCCAATCCTTTTCGCATTCAACTTGAATCCACCGGGTTTGGTTCCTTCCTTTGATCAACATTAGCCACCCAAGTGTTTGGCCTCTAAACGTGATCCACCAAAGAAGAACAAAAATTCAAGAAGATGGGTATTTGGCTAAACCCTAGTTTTTCTATCTCTCATAGAAAAAGAGTACTCTCTCAACTGTTGGAATCACATATTCACGTGTGTTGTGAAAGTGTCAACCCCTCTCACCCATAATAAGACTCCTCTTATTTATAGATGTGGACAACTCTCCTTAACAATTAAGAAATTTAGTTTTATTTTAATTAATTAAACTCTTTTAATTAATTAGGCTCCTAATCTTATTAGGAATAATTAATTAAACTCTTTTAATTAATTAGCCTCCTAATCTTATTAGGATATATGAGAGTACTTTTATTAATTAATTTCTAAACTCCTTTAGGAATTAAATAATAATAATAGTAATAATAATAATAATAATAATAAGACTCATCTTATTAATTTATATTTAATATTTTCAAAATATTAAATAATAAATATTAAGCTATTTAATTTATTCTATCACTATAGATTAAATTAAATATACTTAACTTATTATTACGATTATGCCATTAACTTCTTAAATAATTATTCTTCCTTTTATGGTGTGACCCTTTAGGTTCTCCATATTAAACCGGTTGTGAATAAATCAATTAGAACAATTCTAATCTTATTTAAATAAATAAATTAAATTAATAATTTCTTTAAATAAATAATATTTATTCTACAATAGGGATAAGCCTCCCTAGCAATTAACGACTTTTCAGATAATATAGATTTTAACATTAATCATAAAAGAACCTTTGAGTAAATAGTTACCGTACAATTCAATCCTTCCACCATACAATGTCCCAATTAAATATAAGACATGGAATTATTGTCAAGTCTTAATTTATTTAATTATATGTATTTCGACTCTTAAATGCACAACTCCAAATAATGCAAATTAAAAACTCCTTTCTAATTTCATTCTGCCTTGGCCAAGGACTACTGGATTGTCATTTATCGAATCACATAGGACATTTATCTTCTTTTACTAGAAGTGGTAGATTCTTTATTGATCATATAGTATCTCCATGCACAACTTATTATACCCAAGCATACCCTTTGATATACCCTAAGGGTCTTAAGGAATAAGTCAAAGTATAACTCATTATACACAAGATACTATGATGATCTCAAGTCCAAGAATCACTTGTACTACTATCACTACATGAATTTCTATTGATAGGCAAGTAAAACTCCATTAAGTATTTCTTAGCGAGCCACATTCAGTGAACTTATTCTCTAATAAGCACCTACATACTTGCTTTAGTGTCTCCACACAAATGATCATGAGATCAATCATCCTCATCCAATGATCAAGCAACGTATGTACCAATCTATCCGGATTCACTAATTCCCAATTTAGTAATCTAATTATTGGGAACTATTTTAGTTTTAAACTTTCTAAGAATTTAGATCTCATTAGAATGATCATCATCATTATTCTAAAAGCATTGCTTAAAACTATGGGTTTATCACATATTATAAAACAGCATCATGTAGATAATTAAAAGTTTTTAATAAATTAATACTTTTTATTAATAAATGAATAAGATTGTTACAAAGTATATGCTTTACATTCAAACATGATTTACTTGTGTGCATACTAATTTCAGGTTTTGTCCTGGCTCAAAGGACTAACAAGCAACTTTCAGCTTGAAATCCTTATGAGCACTCTCATGGATGTAAGACATCTATGCTACCTTCTAGTTCTTCTCCCCGAGTTCTTTACGAAGCTCATCGGCCTCCTTCTTAAAATCCCTATCTTTATTTGTCATAAGCACCTTTTCATCGTGCTCTGACTCAAAATCTGCTTCTCCAGACTCCTTTGCTTCATAAAGAGCACTAATCTCTTCATTCTGGTTCTGCACAATTGTACTCAGTTGCATATTCCTGTCAAGCACTGCCAGATATAATGCTCTCATTGCATCTGGAGGTGTTGACTCGTGTGCAAGTGCCACTGTATTAACCGATGTTACCTCTATTTCTCCCTCCACATCGATCATCATATCAAGGTATGATATCAATCCCATAATTCCCTCATAGTATTCCTCCTCAGAAAAGTACTCCTCTGGCTCTGACTCTTCTCGAATCACTAATGGTACCTCTGCCACTGGCATAGGTACAAGCTCTACTCTGTTCACAGTTTCTTCGCTCACCACGTGTATATCTCTATACATCAAGCTATCGATCGACATCTACAATAAAACATAACATGTTGATTAGTACATAGTACACAATAGTATAAGCACAAATCACATTTAATTTATTTAGGGTTAATTTCCATCTTTTAAATCTTTCGATATTGAGTTTCCTCATTATCTTATTAACTCATTTGACTCAAGTTTACTTTATTCAGACTTTTCCTTCCTTAACAAGGTTATTAGCATAAGGTTCTTCCCCCCCCCCCTTTAAGTTTTATAACCTAATGCTTTGATACCAACCTGTGACGCCCCCAAATCTGGGTATCTTCCAACCCGACAGATGGTGCTACACGGTACTCATAACTGTACATTTCTTATTTTGAAACAACATCAAAATGTGTGTATCAACGACATTCTTATTACATTGATAATAATAAATCTCGTTCCCAGGTTCTTAAACCGTTACATTCTTTGTTCGTCATAATATAATTCATACAATCATACTAGTCTATTACAGAATAAACTAATCATTCATCTTCGCCTTACCTTTATCTTTAGTAGAATCCTCGGTTCGCTCGACCTTAGCTGCAATCATATGATTCAAGCAAGAAGTGAGCTTAACTAGCTCAGTAAGTCTAACAATATATTATATAAATACCACTTCGAGAATCATATGATTATTCTTCAATAACTGAACAATAGTTACGAAATACTATGGAACATTGAATAGCACTTCCCAATTCATAAAACAATTTTGAAGTACATATAGTAGCTTAGAAATTCGGAGTAGGTCAATACACTATGAACATTCTCTTTAGCTTTTATTCATGAAAAGGACAACCCGGTACTAAGACCGTAAGTTCGATATTTCTTATGAGCACTTCTAGCTGATTAGCCTATAGTTCTCTATGTTGATCAACACTACATTCTTTAAACGTATGTACGTTAAAGTTTTGGCAACCTCGTGTGCCCATCAAATAATCGATGTAAAAATACATTTGTTTATCCATACTCAGGCTTACCTTGAATCCGTACCAAACAATTGGCGTAGGATAGAGTTATCAATTTTATATTGAAAGACTCGTAAATAAATCAATCAATCTTTCAAGATTAGTCTAGCCGAGTTAAAACTGGCAATGACCCGTTCGTAAAATAATTCATCCATCTCATAACATGAATTACATAAAACATGGCTAACACGAAGGTTAGACAAGCGTTAAGAAAACTTGTCGTCAACGTCTACTACAGTAAAATTACTTTTCCTTTGAGTCTTTACGGTCTCTACAACACATAACCACATAACATACCACATTAGGTCATGAATGAATATACATGGTTCATAATGAATCTTACTCTTCTTCTCAATCTAATCATGTATTAGATTTGTTATTATTGGTTCTGGCTTGTCGTTATAATTTACATCATTCTTACCAACTTCTTTCTCTTCTATGTCTTAAGTGAATATACGTCATTAATAAAGGTCAATTTGACTTATTAATCTTCATTATGGCTTACTAATGTTCTTACGTTATTAATCGAAACTCGATCGACATTGGTTAAGTAAATTTATTGCATACCGTTCACGTTCACATAACCTTTAACAACTTTTAGTTATAATTCTCAACGTTATAGCAAATATCAAGGATGCTACTTTAAGTTAATTAATTCATCATCAATCAACTATCTTTCATTTCATATACTTAATCGAACTTATTCCATTAACAAACTTGTTTCAAGTAATTATCCGTCCTTACGACTTATTATCACTCATCGTTCTTACGTTCACATTCAAGTACTTATCTTCAACCTCTAGTTATATAATTTAAGGTTTTCAACATCTTAATTGATGTTACATTAAGTTAATTAAGGAAATTTAATTTAACCTAATAACTTGCTTTCTTTCTTTACTTATAAGCCTTCATTACAATCATCCTTCTAGTGCTGGCGCTGCAGTGCCAGCTTCCCTTCTCTATGTCGCGCTGCGGAGCAACACTTCAATGGCTGAGGTCCGGACTCGGCGCTGCGGCGCGAGTCTTAGTTCTATTGGTCGCGCTGTGGTGCGAAACTTCAGTAGGTCATGGCTATTCTTGGCACTGTGGCGCCACATACTTTGCCTTGACTGGCGCTACGGCGCCAGTCCTCAGCACCAAAAAAATTTGACTGACAACTTTTTAGGTGAGATCCCCAAGCTCATAACTTCTTCGTTATAAGTCCGAATTGGCTCGTTCAGAAGCCGTTAGATCATAAATTACATACTCTACATGTTCATGCAAGAATTTTACACTTTCGAATCCGTTAACTCAAAATTTTCCTTTGAGTTCATTTTTAACGAAAACGATAAACGTTCGTAAACGTTCAACGCTCGTTTCTTCGTTCTAAGTCGGAATTCAGTTATTTTCAAGTGTGCAACTCTATAATGCCAAATAAGACTATACTCCATTGAAAACCAAGATTTCTGAGCTCAATGTCAAAATTTGACTTCCATTCCAAGAATTTCACGATTTCGACGATTATCGTCCAACCTCATAAATTCCGCCATAGCTTCGTTACTTGAGATTTTTAAACCGTTTCAAATGGATTCAATCCATCATACTAACATCTTACCCATACATATTTCACTAACATATATCCATGATAAGTTCTTACTTGTTCTTCATAAGTTTATAACTTATATGATTACGAATTGCTTATTCATGACTTATTAAGTCTTAAGTCCTTTTATTAATCATTCTCACTTCTTCTTCGCATACATGTTCTACCACTACTCACTTCTTTAACAATTGAAGAGAAAGAAAATCATGGTTTAGGTTCTTACCCTTGATTAAGCTTTGTTCTTCTTCTTGCTTCTTGAATTACAAAGTCTAACTTTTCTAGCTTTTCTAGCTTTTTCTCTCTAACCAATAAGTACTTATGATGTTGGATGAAATTTATCAACCAACAAATGAGCTAGGACATCTTCTATTTATAGGAAATCCTAGCTTAGGGTATAATGGTCAATAAGCCATCCACCTCCTTACTATTCATTACTTAGCCACTAAGTAATACACACCTTGCTTAGCCCTTAAGTTTACTTGGCCATTACATAGTTTATCCCTTGCTTAGCCCTTGAGTTTATTTGGTCATCACATAGCTTATCTCTTACTTAGCCACCAAGTATAAGCACTTTACTTACCACCAAGCATAAGCACTTTACATGGCAATTACTTAACTTATCCTTTGCTTAGCCACCAAGTACCTTACTTGGCCACCACTTTGGGTCACCCATGGTATCTTTTTACCCATTGGATCGATCCACGAATCCGGTTCTTACTTTGGGCTTTTAGCTTAATTAGCTTATCCATACTTTGGGCTTACATTTAACAAACACTTGGGCTTGTTCATTAATTCACTTTGGACCTTAACCTTTAATTCCAATTGAAATTAACCATTCCTATACTTGGGCTTATACAATTCCTAACAAATCCTACAAGTCCAATCTATTTGACTTAAAGCCTTATAAAGTATAATCTACGTATTAATCTCGTATTCTAACTCGTATACTTATTCAACATATACGACATACATATTCCAATTTCAAGTCGTTTTGTTGATGTAAGACCCCAACTTTTTATAAAATTGAATTTTCTCTATTTATTATTTTGAAACAGTAAGGGATTGATTTGATTAATGTGGTTAGTTATGGGTAAAATGCGCAAATATTTTAAATAAGCAAGTGTTATAAAATACTCAATGTTGCCGGGGAATATTCGTTTGGTCGTGGAATATTCTTGTTGTCGGGAAATATTCGTACGACGGATGAAGAAAATGACAAGTATGCGTTTTTTATAAATAACAGCGTAGTTGTTACCGTTAAAACTGTTGGAATACCAGGTGGTTAAAATACGGTAATATGCGGTGTTGCACAGTAGCACACAGTTTTGCACAATAATTCTAATTATTGATTGTTACGTAAGAAGTCATTACTCAATAATTGTTACAGTAATTACTGCTCAATATTTTATATTATTGATTCAATAATTATCATCACACAGTATTTCAAATTATCAGATCAATAATTTATATTATTTGAATAATATTAATAGATAGCATTATTGGCAATGTCTAAGGAAGTTCAGTTTAGGAGAGGTTATTTAATTGCGCGCCAGTAAGGAGAAATTCTTACCGGAAGGCCCCCTATTTTCTAAAAATAACCTGGTTGTTAATATTGTAGTTCTGTAATATTATTTTTGAATAATTAATTATTGATTTATATAATAAGGAAATATTTATTTTATGTGAATGGAGGAATTTTTAGAAAAGTGACAATTGTTGAAAATTGATATTTTATCTTTTCGGATAAAATAATTCATTCAAATATATTATTATATTACATTATAAATGTATAATGTGATAATATAATAATATAATAATGGTGATACTTTTATACGAAATTCACGGTATATGAATAAAATGAGGAGGAAAAGTTCAAATTGGGTCCGGAGTATTTTTGTTACAAAAAAATATTTTAAATATGTTGGTGGGTCCCATTTTTGACTGAAATTTGATTATAGCCTGCAAGTTCGTTCGTATGTGGATTTCGGTCATTTTTCGTTTGGAATTTGGAAAAATTTTCTTCTACAAAGTTATAGAGAATTAAATTTCCTATGAAATAGACATAAGATTTGAATTTTTCTGATAAAAAGACTATTTATTATGAATTATTGAAGTTTCTGAATTTATAAATGATTATTGGTGGAGATTTCTAGAAGGTGGGCCCCACACTTGTCCTTTTTACCACTTGATTTTGTTGAATTTGGTGGTCCCCACTTGTGGAGTACTGAGATTGTGATGTAGCGCGCGTAAGAAAAAAAAATAAATTTAATAATATTTTATTAAATTTTTTGCTTTGGTGTTCTAAGTATTTTCCTATAAGGTTAGAATTAAAAATCAAACCAGAATCAGAAGTTTCTCTCTCTATAATATCGAGCATATTTTTGTGAGTATTTAAATATTTTGAGTGTTACTATTCAGTGCAAGTTTCGTTCAGTATTATATCCAATATTCCAGCTAGAAGTACTATTCTTTTAAAGTAAGGGATGTTATTTTTTTCATAAATGATGTTATTTCTTTTAATATCATTATACTGAAATATTAACATGAATTTTATTGTGAATTTTTATCTTTTCGTGTCGAAGATAATATTCACGTATATGGTACTCTTCACGTATACGGCACTATTCACAAAAAAAAAAAACTTTTGTCTTTATCCAAGTTGTCTATTATGGTTACTATCTTTGATTGTATCCATGTTTTGATCTTTATTCTTGAATTTTGCTCCACAATTGTTTATTATGGAGTAATTTTGAACTTGGATATACTAAAGTATGAATCCTAATCTTTGTCCTTTTATCTCACTGGATTCATTATCTTTAAAAAAAATTCATCATTCTCAGTCCTAAATGGTGATATAACTGAATATCTTTGGCCTGTAGTGCAAAGATGAATGATTACCTAATGAATATCTTTGTCCCGTAGTGCAAAGATGGACAGGTGTTGAGATGAACATGACCATTGGTGATACTAACGAATACCCTTGGCCCGTAGTGCATGCATAATTCGTTAAATTAAAATATTTATTGAATGATGCTACAGGGATAAAATATTGATGATGGACTTTTAAATCATAAAAGATGGTAGATTTCATGTTCTGCTTGACTCTTCTAATGGATTGTTGTTTCCGCTGCAGTTGTTGATCTAAAACTTGTTGTCTATTATATTCTATCAGATTTTTCTCTGTTGAGGACTAAGGATAATTTGTTCTACATTATCTTAGTCATAATATTCTTTACTAGGCTAGTTGAGCTCACCCTTTTTCTTTTTGTTCCATTTTTCTTCTCAGGAGGCGAGAATATAGTGGAGACTAGTCGGGGTGTGGAGTGATGGTTCAAGACAGTTGTTCTAGCAGTCCTCACTATTTTGTAAAATAGTATATCAATAATTGTAATGAGGACTTTATTTGAGTTTGGATATTGTCTAGAACACAATATTTGTATTAAAACTCAAAGCATATGTGTTGTCGTATTTTGCACGACAACTGTAATAATGAAGTTATAGTTATTTTCTGTACCGTGTATTTGGCGACTCAGAATGGGTTGTGTGGACCTATTGTGGGGGCATCACAGTTGACATTCCGTCTAAGGGTGTAAATGAGTAGAACCAAAGCGAATAGAAAGATGCTCAAATTCGACTCGAAACACTAAATTAACACTCAAATTCAAATTGTAATTAAATTTTTTTACTCAGATTCGACTCGATTCGAATATTTATTAGTCGAATTTGATCCGACTCTGATCGAATTATATTAAAACTGCTCGCAAGCTTCAAATTCAAGCTTGAATTCGAGTTTCCACATAATAGCTAGCTTTATAATAAATATAATTATAAATTGAATTTGTTATTTTACTTAGAAATGAGAAAATATATTTACTACTACATTTTAAATATATAAAATCACTATTAAAATTAAAAATAAAATAAAATAATAATAATTAATTATCCTAATTTGTGTTAATTATGTATATATTATAAGAGAATGTATCGAGTATCTAATTAAATATGTATTAATCGAGTATGTATCGAATCACAATCGAAAATTCGAGTACTTTGAATCTTAAACGAGTCGAGTATAACCTTGCTCAGATTTTACTCATATTTTTATTTGAACTATTTTTTATGCTCAAATTTGGATTATATAATTAACGAATCCTTGTCTCGCTTGTATTTTTTCGAGTAGAGCCCGAACTGTTTAGCCCGTTTACAACCTTAATCCTGTCATTTTACATCCTAACTCTGTAATACCCACTACAACAAAAAGGCTTATCAGCGACCGCACATCTGCGACCGCATATAGTCGCAGATGGGTATCAGCGACCGTATGCAGTCGCTAATAGTAGTCGCAGAAAATCTTGTCGCTAAAATGACATCAGCGACCAACAATAGCAACCGGATTTTTAGCGACCGCAATCAGCGACCTCAGCTGTCGCTATTCTGACTCATGCTAAGTCATGTGTCAGACGTGATGTGGCACACGTGTCAGCGACCGGTAATAGCGACCGCAAGCGGTCGCTGAAGTAGAAACACCTTACTCGGTCGCTAATACTGTATCAGCGACCGCACGCGGTCGCTGACTTTGTTTTTTTTTTTTTAAATATTTTTCCTGTTTTATTGATTTCCCAAAAATAACCTGCTTTGTACCTGCTTTGTACCTGCTTTTTATCCCAACACACAGCAGTATATATAAGCATCCATCCATCCATGATAACTACTATATGATAAACATCCATCCATACATACAGTCCAAAGAATGAATCTAAATCAACACAACACAATAGAATCGTAAACATCCATATAATAGAATCGTAAACCAATACAGTCCAAAGATAAGTAGTTTAAAAGATTACAAGGCTTTAAAAATCTAAAAAACAAGTCTAACAAGGCTTTACAAATCTAACATGCATGACTGGTCTAACTCTTCATGGATCATTCAAATTAGTACCCTGTAATTAACAAAAGAATAAAACATATATGTTACATGTGTTGATACTGCTATGACTTGGGGAAAGCTAAATAATAGACAATGTACGTAATGAAACATTAAAAGCACCTGGTCGCCACCCTGATGCTGTGATGCTGCTGCTTCCGCCACTGCCTTTGCCAAGTCATCAGGATTCAGAGAATGCAGATGCCCGCCCAGTATAAGAAGAAGATCACGATTTTGACAGATCGCTCTCACACAGTCAGCAGGAGTATGATAGGCTGGATGATCTGATGATTGTGTAGACTGTGTAGACTGGATAGCAGAGCTGCCTGTGCCACTGATGGTCGGGCGTCGTCTTTGTCCTTGGCCTTTAACATAATTTTTCTTCACGACGGACGCCCTCTCCCACAATTCTTGATCAATCGCCGGACGCGGGGTGCCTTCAGGATAGCGCTCGTTCATTAAGCCCTTATAAGTGTCCTGTCAGAAGGTCAACAAATAAATAGTTAAAAATAAATACGAAATACTAAAAAACATGACTATAATATGTTTAAAGTTAACTTATTACCGCTATCTGAACAGCATCAGGCAGACCATCACGGGTGGCCACATACACATCCAACCAATTGATAGGTTGACCTTGAGACTCAGACTCCTACAGTTCATGTTCTCATATTAATATGTAAACATATGATATTTTAGCTACAAAACATGACTGTAAACATAAAGACAAATAACTAAGCCAATAAGCTTGTTATACATACGTACCCTAGCAGCAATATGTTGCAGCTGAGATATACTGCCGCCCTTGTACTTGCCTTTTGCCTTTTCGCCTTCAGATACACCTGAGGATCTGTTCGAGGCGGCAGTCTTACGTCTCTTGACCCAGCTCTCAGCTCTCCACTGCTCACACATCTGCACCCATATGGGATGTGCGCACCACTAGGGGCAATGCTCATGCATATACTGCTCACCCTGTCCTGGATGGTCAATCTCAGCATCGTGCAGGGCTTTCTGTCGTTCTTTGTTTAGATTATCTTTAGTCCGGACGGCGCACTTCTGCCAGAACAGTGCTTGAATAACTGATGCATGTGCGTCGTCCCATCTATACCGCTTCTGCAAATAAAACAACAATAATAATATTAAAACTACTATAATACCATAATCCAACATTACTAAACTATTAGTTGATTAACTATGTATTATCTATCAGAGTGATTAAATAAATATACCTGAAATTCAGCCCAAACTGCAACCTTATGGGCGAGAGGTGTGCTCGCCCATGTAATCACTGGCGTAGGCCAGTTCTGTAAGCATAATTGTGAAATGCACTTCACAATTTTACTATCTTGAAAATCACTATAATATACAATAATTTACATTAAAATATATTTATAACAATGGAAATATTAAACCCTTATATATACACGATGTTTAACTTACGTGCTTTCTGGAGGAGGACGGATCTGTATAAGAATGCGATCATCCGGATTAGCCGGGGCCTTCAGCACATGATTAGGGCCCCGACCCAACCCGCGCTTTCGTGCAACAGTTCAGAAGACATCTATAAATAAAAAAAATTAGGATGTTAGTATGAAATTATGAATGACAATTAATTGTATGAAATAGTTAACTACGATTACCATAAGTGAAAGGTACATAAACATGACTGCAAAATAGTTAACTACAACAACTACAAATGATATAGTCCACATAACCGCTGCCCTAAGGTTGAAATTTGTTTTCGTTGCAACATCCCAAGTCTGTACTCCATCCTCCCACAATACCTTCAACTCGTCTATAAGAGGTCTCAAGTAAACATCTAAGTTCTTTCCAGGACTCTTAGGACCAAGAACCACGAGTGAAAGAAACAAGTATGGCTGTTTCATACACATCCAAGGTGGCAAGTTGTACGGAGTAACAATCACAGGCCAACATGAGTACGGAACAGCTGAGTGGCCAAACGGATTGAAACCATCGGTGGACAATCCAAGCCTCACATTTCTAGGTTCCAATGCAAATCCAGGATGTGCTAAGTTGAAATCTTTCCAAGCCTTCCCATCTGCGGGATGATTTAGTTCTCCATCTTTAGCTGGAGATTTCGCATGCCAACTCATATGTTCAGCTGTTCTTGAAGACATGTACAATCTTTTTAGCCGATGTGTTATTGGAAAATACCTTAGAATCTTAAACGGTATACTTGATTTTTTTGTAGTCACACCCTCTTTATTAGGCCTAAACCGATCATGACTGCAAAAAGTGCACCTTGTCATCTGTTCATTTTCCTTATAAAACAACATGCAATCGTTGGGACATGCATCGATCTTTTGGTATCCAAGACCCAACTTCTTCACCATTTTCTTACAAAAGTAATAGTTACCAGGTAATTTTTCACCGTCAGGCAACATACTCTTAATGGCCTTCAAGAGCGACTCAAAACACTCATGGCTCATGTTGTGATCAGCCTTGATGTTAAGTAATGTCGCCACTGCAGATAATGTAGTGTGTTTGGTGCAACCATGCCACAATGGCTCGCTACCCTCGTTTAACAACTTAAAGAATTCTTTGGCATCAGAATTCATAGGTTGTTCTCTGCCTTGCTCCCAATCAAAATCTGGCCCTGCAATATCATGAACCATTTCATTCATACGATGAGTACTACTGCCAGAATTATGTACTTGTGTGATGCCACCATCTCTTCTCTGCCCATGTGCCCACCAGCATTCTTTGTAATTTCTCATGAACCCAGAAACAAGTAAATGATAGTTTATCACGTCTCTATCCATATAATTTACATTCTTACACTTCAAACATGGACATCGTATCTGCGACTTACCATTCATACATTCCGGGTGACTATACGCATACTCCAAAAATACTTGGCAACCAGCTCTAAATTCAGCTGTAGCACCTATCTGGGCACTTGACTTTCGTCGTGCCATCCAACTACGGTCTAAATAGAGGTCCATGATTGCACGGTACCTACTACAGACAACATTATAAATGTTAACATATGACTTGAGCATACTTGTAACCATATGACTTGAGCATACATATAAGCATGCATATGATTAACATTTAAGCATACTTGTAAGCATATGACTTGAGAGCATACTTGTAATCATATGACTTGAGTATACTTGTAAGCATATGATTAACATTTAAGCATTCCGGATGTTAACGAATGAATGCAAATTAAAGCAGTATGGGAAACTTTAAATGTTATTAAATTTAGTATGAGAAACTAAGTAAATGCTACTTAGTTTAATAGTTATATTATATCATGTTATTTTATTTTAATTTGTTTTAAATTTGTTTTTATTGTTTATCGTAAGTGAATACGTAAGGTATTTCATTCATGCTAGCTTTATATCAAAGTTTGCTAACTCATTTATACAACTTTTGAGTATCTTGGAGATTCATTCATATCAACTAGTGTGCTAAGGCGCCTAACATGTTTTAAGATTATACCCCTCACAGTCCCTTTCTATAATCTTTTATGTTTTGGGATAGTCACAACTTGGTTGAGCAATTTATAGCTTTTATAACATTTTGTAGCTTTATTCTTGTATACATAAGTGTTAAATACCCTTGTTTTTCTGTTATAGCCAAAATAATATATTTATTGACCAAGTGTGTCTATTTACCTTCTCTGTTGCACTAGCAGTTCCCTAGCACTGTCTATTTTGGCTTAACAGCACCCTAATTAACAACCAAGCTTGGCTTGACCCCGTGAGGCTTGGCTAAGCTTGGCGTGGCCTCGTATGGACTCGCGGACCTAAGCCCAGCCCATCAGCTCCAACATCCCCTTAATAGGCTCTACTGGATCACCAATAGGCTCGTTAATAGTATAAATGTTTGCAACTACCCGACCAATAAAAAATTTGGCCAGAGTCTCCCCTATAATATAGACTAGCCACATGCACGACGGCATGTATATAAGGTCATTTCTAGGCACCCAAGACATAAACCAGGAATCAGTACTAGTACTGTATCCAAAAGAAACAAAATCTCCATCCAATATCAGTTGAAAACTAGATAGAAACTGAGATTATAGCATGAAACATTCAAAAAAGTAATAACACGTGATCAATTAGTAACCCTGTAAATATTAAAAGATATGCAACTTAGATCTAAAACATAAATAAATATCGTCATATATATTATTTTCCAATTATAAATTTTACAATGAGTATAATTTTAAATATTTTACAATATTTATCATTTTTTAAACTAAAAATGAAGAAAATTCATGTATTGACTTCAAAAAAATAATTATCATTATTTTATATTTTGGAATGGAGGAAGTATTATGTATCAATCAATTATAAATTAGTACTACAATATTACTCATCAATTAAATATATTATGGTCCTCATTAAGTTGCTGGTAATTTGTGTTGATGAGTTGGTGACTCGTCAAATATTTTTGAAAATATAACTGAAAAAATATATAAACAACATATATGCCCTCACACAACTCATTTAACATTGAGTTCCTCTAATGACAATGTTTACTCTAATAGTACTACCTTATTGCAATATTCAACTCAAAACAAATCGATTAAAGTATAATAATCACAAGATTAGCATTCTGTTTAAGGTATTAAGGGATTAAGGGGTCTAATTTAGAGATTTAGGGATTAAGGGGTTACCGGCGTGGTGCAGCGGTGGTGCGGCGGTGGTACCTCCTGATGGCGGTGGACTGGTGTCCCAGTGGCGGTGGCCGGAGTCTCTCTTCCTCTTCTTCTCTTCTCCCCCCTTTCTCCCTCTTCTCTCTGTCTCCCTCTTCTTTTTCTCCGCCTCTGCTGTGTCGAGCGAGTGACTGAATCTGTTAATATTAAGTTTGATCAGCGACCGCTATCTGCGACCATATGCGGTCGCTGATTTTAATGACATGGACTTATCTGCGACCGCATGCGGTCGCAGATATTAAGTGGTCACATAAAACATTGGCGCCAACATTTCCAGCCAAATTTTGGGAGGCAAATTTGTACTAGCGACTGACTAGCGACCGCGTGCGGTCGCTGTTAAAATATAGCGACCATATTAAATATTGGTCACAGATGGCGGTCACTGTTAATAATATCAGCGACCGATGGTGCGGTCGCTGATAGTATTGGTCGCTGTTAGGCATTTTTCTTGTAGTGACCGTTGACATAATTAATTAAAAAATTATTATAAAAATTTTGTTGCCATGACTTGAACCCAAGTCCTTAACATTACAACTCGTTTCTCTTATTCAACTGAACCAATTCATTTGCTGGTTATATGGATAATATATAATATATTTATTATATACTTTTTTAGATAATGAAAATATCCAATAGATTCTACCTTTTGGCTTTCCAGAAATCCTCATAAATAAAATCTCCTTATAGCTAATCTAGGATATATTTTCGATTAGATCTCGATGTATTATTTTTTAGATCTATTGAGTCTTAGATCTATGAGTTTCATTCCCTAGATTCTAAGTTTTTTTAATAGATCTCGTCAATATGTAATAGATCCTTACGATTTTGAAATTAGTTAGTGATATAATTTAGTTCCTACGGTATAGTTAATGATATAATTATGATGACGTTGATTTGTTGTACGATCTATTGATTTTGGGTTTACGAAAGTACTTTCCTAAACTCTAAACTTTGTTTATAGATCACGATGCGTTTTTTGGTATGATTACGAATCATGTGAGTTTAGGAATAGATTATAGGCTCATAAACCTTATGTTTAACGAGAATTGAAGGATATTCCCATGATGGACATAGTTAACGATTGTAATTTTTGTAATTTGATAATTGTAAATGTAATTCGGACCTTAAAAGGATATCGAGGGTTTCCATCCCACAAAAATTGAATTTAAGGTCTCTTGATAGTGGATTTTGTTATTTTTTGGTGTTGTGAGTTATTTAGATGACTTACATGCCCCCAAGTAGCTTTAACCCTCTTTTTGATGCTTTATTTTAACTTTCGACGTACGGAAATGATTTTTGAACGAAATTACAAATATCTTTTAAAATTAATCAAACTAAGTTATTAGATTAATTCTACGCTAAAATTGGAAGTAACAGCGAGCATCGATTCCTATTTAACGAAAGGTTTGTAAAATAATGTTTTCCCTAAAATGACACCTTAAAATTCTTGTAAAGCGAAACTAGAATGAAACTTTTCTTTCGAATTAAATCCTTCGTTTGTAGGTTCAAACAGGTGTTAGAGTGTATGCCCTAGAGGCCAATTCTTTGATGTAATTGCTTAATATTTTTGATATTATATTTGATTGAATAAATGAATTATTTTATTATGGTTTTATTTACTGTGTTATATAAATGTTAGCATAATAAAAGTCCTTAGAATAGTGATACAAATTATATAGTTTCAAGTATGTGACTTGAACATAAGATTATATAATTACTATTAGTATCATTGCTCTTAACTGTCCCTAGTCGAGTATCATTGTTAATGGGACAACAATGATACATTAAGACTAGTATGTGGATTAACTGATGGCCAAATCTCATTGGTTATAAATATATGAGATATAGAGTCAATGCATGAGTACATGTTAGAGAACAATGTACTGGACATACCCACCATGAGAATTCTATGTGGAACATTATGCAAAGTGTCATTAGCGATTCTCATAGTAATAACGATGTAATTATCCTCTTACCTGAAATCACTATATTATTATACGGGAATTTATGTACTTTGATATTATCAAAGGTCGCCTTTAATAGGGTAGACAATAAAGGTGATTATTGGGTACATCATGAATCGTGCGAGGAATATGAGTGATCTAGATGTAATTTAACCCTCCTATATATTAGGGGTGATATTTGATGAGTGAGTTTTATACCCATAATTGAGTGCGTTCGGGCTTAATTTATTGTTGTTCTCGAGTCTTTTAGAATAGTTTTTAAGTGTTTGTGTCTATTCATGCATGTTTTTTGTTGTCTTATAGGAATTGGGACAGAAGTTACTTGGATCGACGTTTGGGGTGGCTAGATTCACGTTTTCGGCTTGCCATTTGCACAACAGTCACTTCAGAGCCAATTTGAGTATTTCTCTAGACCTTATTTCGAAAAACTTAAAGAATGAAAGTTGCAGATCTACGTCTCCTCTTTCTGGAGCATCTTGAAATCCCGTATTTGGAAATTTTCTGCTCCGACGTCCTTTGGAAAAATGACCATAACTTCTTCGTCCGAACTCCGATTTTAATGATTCAAGATGTTCTGGAAAGAGGAGACGTAGATCTACAACTTTCATTCTTTAAGTGTTTCGAAATAAGGTCCAGAGAAATACTCAAATTGGCTATGAAGTGACTGCTGTGTAAATGGCAAGCCGAAAATGCGAATCTAGCCACCCCAAACGTCGATCCAAGTAACTTTTGTCCCAATTCCTATAAGACAACAAAAAACATGCATGAATAGACACAAACACTTAAAAACTATTCTAAAAGACTCGAGAACAACAATAAATTAAGCCCGAACGCACTCAATTATGGGTATAAAACTCACTCATCAAATACCCCCAAACTTAAACATTTGCTTGCCCTCAAGCAAAAACACAATTTAGAAAAAATCAACCTCTAGCAATGATCCACCCACACAATGAATCAATATGAATTCGCACAATGGCCTCAAAAATTACAAAAAATGATAACCCGCAGAAAATTTCAAAACAATGTCATGTCTAAAATTGTAACAACTTTCATTAGCTTCACATCTACTCATGATCCCTTAAGTGTGTGTGTGCATCCATATGTTCAAACTAGTCATGATTTAGCTAAGATCAACCAACACTCATAAAATATTTTCAAAACAACTCTCAAAACTTCTTATCACATCAATCACCGCTAAAATAGACAAAGCATATTTTTTTTCTTGAGGATCAACCGGATATTCAACTTTTAAGCTCATATGAACCCTTCCCAAGTATTTCAAACATACATATTTTCTTTTCTCTATTTAGTGAGTGCGTTTTACGCTCCATCTCGTTTTCTATTTTTCATTGAATGAGTGCGTTTTACGCTCCATCTCGTGCCTTTGTTTATGGGGAGTGCGTTTTACGCTCCATCTCGACCCACCACATGCTTCAATTATTCAACTCGGGAAGGTTCCAATATTTTTTTTTCAAAAATACCCCAAGATTTCCCCCAAACTTATGTGAGTGCCTAATTTTCACTTTGAATGATGCTCAAATCAGATTTCTCAAGTTGCAATGGTATCTTTCATAAGCATTTAGCCAAAAAAATGTCAATCCCAACTGGCTAAACAAATGGATGTGTAAAATTTTTCAAAAATTTTGCAAGTAATGTGAAAACCAACTAATGAGTTAAAATATAGACTAAGCATGCTCATTAATTCTCCAAGAGTTAACAATATCAACCACCCACTTATCATTGGCCAAAATCAAATTCCATTAAAACATTGCCCAAGTAAATACTAAACATGATAATATTCATAGGCCTCTTGATTGAGTAGGACTATGAAATGCATGGCCATGCTCAAATAGTGAATTTTTTTCATGTAGTCTACTCATTGATCAAGAAAACTCAGATTAAATTATGAAGAGTACGACACATTCCATGCCTCGAGTTTAATCTAGGATGTCAAGGTTAAAAGCATTAAATTACATTGAAACATTGGTCACGAAAAGGTTGCATCGAATCATCGATCTTATTATTACTTGGGTAGCAGTGACGCATTACTAGATGCCGCTCACTATTTATAATTTTATAATATGATTTTAAGATTATTGCCAACGTAATAATAACCTATAGGGTCACACACTTAGAATGTAATTAAAAGGGAATTAATTTAAATTGAAAGGATTTAAATATGTCAATATGATTGATAATATTTAAATTACGAATTTAAATTAATAGGATAATTTGTATATATGTATATTAAATAAGAAAGACTTAATTAATATATAATATATATAAATTCGGATTTTATTTTCTTTAAGAGGACTTTTGATTAATTCTTTTTGAGTGCTATATATATAATATATCAGCCAATTTAGGGATATCATCAAAACCTAAAACCTAGTCGCTCTTAGAGAGAGACTAGAGAGAAAAGTTTCAAAAATCCATTTCCTTGGTGGCTAGTACCGCGTCTCCTTATACTGCAGATCGTGTGACGATTCGTGGGACGTTCGTGTGGATACCGTAGAGACGCAGTTTTATTGGATTGCGTTGGAGATTCGAAGCCATTTCAGAATTTTTTATAATCAGTATAATATCTAAACCACTGAATTAATTTCTTTTTCGCATGGATCCTGTTTTGGGTTTCAGAGATTGTTTTGAAAATTTTTATATTCCGTTGTACGTTTTTTGTACCGAAATCCCTACAAGAGGCTCAAAAATTGATTTCTAGATAATGCACCTACCAAGACTTTGACAATTCTAGGAGACGACACCCTAGATTTGTGAAAACCTGAGAAATCATATAACCTTATAATTAGGTTTTAGATGTAAGTATCTAATAAAATAAAATTTTATTGATATTATTATGTGTTATGATTTAAGGTCGATTAATGACTTAGTTTACGTGTTACGTAATTATGTATTAGTGTTGGGAGAAAATAATTTTTTCCAAGAAAAACACTAAAACACTATTTATAAAATGTAGAAAATGCTAATAAATGTTCTTTTTTGAAAATTTCGAATTACGTCATAACGTTTATTTGAGAAGGAGAGATGAAATCTCTAATAAAAGTTCTTTCGGGAAAAAGTCGTAAAAACACTATTCGAAAGAAAAAAGCTTTTTTATTGTTTTTTAATTTTTCAAAGAACGACATAGTGTTTATTCTGGAAATGGGGATCGGTGGCGAAATCGTATTTTCAAAAATTGAAAATAGGATTTTCAAAAATCGAAAATCGATTTTTCGATTAATCGAGGGTATGAAAACGTTACCGAAAAAGTTAAGAAATCTAACTAAAAAGAAAATGAGAAACCTAATTAATTTTGGTCTAACTAAGCCTATGATTTTGAATGGCTTGGTTAAGAATTAAAAAGGGTCAGGCTAATGGGCTAGTTAATTTACTATCCTAAGTGTTAATTTAGTTAAAAGTCCAAGTAAGAATTAATTGACCCCAAGTGTAGAATTGTTTGTGGCCCAAAGCAAGATGTAATAAAAATGGTGGGCTAGCCTATGGGGAAGCCTAAACTAATTAATATAGCATGACCAAAAACTGATCCAAAAGTGAGCCTAAATCAAACCCAATTGAGAAAGTCAAAATTAGGTCAAAGTGTTGGAAGATTAAGATGATAAAAGAATAAAATAAAAAACAAAATGAGGGATAAAGAAGAGGGTGGATATCCGGATAGCTAAGGGAATAAAGGGGACATGTGCCACTTAAAAGTTATTTAGCATATGGGATAAAGATGATGAAAAATAAGTGGAGAATATGTGTCAAATGTTAACAAATTGAATTCCAACTCTAAAGGAATCATGTTCTACCCGTCTGTTTTAGTGACAGATTAACTTAGACTTCAAAGAAAGCAAGTCAACCCGTCTGGATGACCGCTATAGTGGTAAATAGGAAAGTTAACTAGATGGCTAATTAAAAGAAAGAAAGACCATGTGTCACTTGTTGATAATTTCAGCATGTGGGAAGTGAAAAGTGGATAGACAAGGGGGGACATGTGATGACTCATGTACCATAGGTGTCAAGACAATTAAACTAGATATTCATTAGTATCACATTCACGAATTATCCATGCACTACGGGCCAAAGATATTCGTTATTATCACCAATGGTCATGATCATGCCAACAATTGTCCATCAATGCACTACGGGCCAATGAAGACTTTTACCACATCATTTATAACATTACAGGTCATGATTATATCGATACATAATTTCTGGTCAAAATCATACCAAACAACAGTCTATTTATGCACTACGGGCCAAAGATGACTTTCATCACAATATAAGAATGAGGATGATGACAATGATATAAGAATTCAATCAAACGAGATCAAGGATAAATAATAAAGATTTATAATTCAATTTATCCAGAGTTTAAGAATGTCTAAATTGTCAACATAATAACTGCTTTGTGGAGTAAAATTAAAGAATAATATTCATGTAAAAATAATTCGGACAGAAAAAAAATCAATTTTTGTTATGAATAGTACCCCGGGTGAATAGTACTTGAGTGAATAGTACTTCGTGAATAATACCTCGTGAATAGTATCCCGACATGAAAAGATTAAAATTTAACAAGGATGTTCAAAAAAATATTCTTGTGAAACGATACTAGATGAAGCGCAAATTTCAAGGAGTATGGAAGCAATACTTATCACAGTAAGTTTAAATTTAGGAATATGAAATTAAATAATATCACTTACATAATATGGAGTATGGAAGAAAATAATATTTTTTACGAGTATTGAAATAAAATAATATCATTTACCTTAATAGAAACTAGATTTGACTGAAATATCGGATATTATTCTGAGAAATCTTGCACAAAAAACTACACTCAAAGTATCATTATACTCAATAGAAATACTCACAATACTATAGAATAAAAATTTCTGATATTGAAATGGTGTGTTTGAGGAATGAGGGGTAACCCCCCTTTTATAGTGAAATTTGGAGGAAGGAAACAAACGCAATCTGCCTAACCATTCCTGCCTAACTTTCATTTTTTCCTTTTCTTCTGCCTAAGTCCTCCCACTTTCCTTATGGGTGAGGCCCACCTTTTGAAATGTGGCTTGTAGGAAGAATTTGAAAAGGAATAACTCACATTTTGAGGGCCCACACTTGGAAGAAAAATTTGCAAAGTTGGTTTGCAGGAGAATTGAAAAGTAGGCACACAGAAGAACTCAAACTCAATTTTCTAACCTTCTCCCTTTAATCTCATGTTTATATATATATATATATATATATATATATATATATATATATATATATATATATATATATATATAATAATATTATTAATTAAACAATTATAAAATATTATAATAATATAAATGAATATTTTATCAAAGAAAATAATTGCCAAACTTTCCATAAATTCTTTCATTTATATCAAAATTGAACCAATATCCACCACATAATAATTATTCATAAATAATATTATAAGCTCACAATATTAACAACCAGATCATTCCCAGGAAAAGGGGGGCTTTCCAATAAGGACTTCTCCTTATTGGCGGGCAATTAAGTGACCAAACCCCTTTTCTCGACAGAACTTTCTAGACATTATCAATATTGTAAATAATAATATGAATAACTTTGTCGTCTCAATTATTGATTTAATAATATAAAATATTGTGACAATAATTAAATTAATAATGTGAAATACTATGCAGCAATTACTGTGGTAATAATTGAATAAAATTGAGTGATTTCTCACGTAAGCATCAATAATCAAAGATATTGTACAATACCGTGTGCTACTATGCAATCATGCACGCATATTACTGTACTTTTATCACCGGGTATTTTAACAGTTAACGGTAAAATTTTCGTTGTTACTTTTTATAAAAAGTTATTTTTGTCTTTTTCTAACTCTGACAGTAATTCCGTTGTGGGGTCCGCCAATGAGTGTGCCGTCGTACGAATATTCCCTGATAAAAAAAATATTTTCCGACCAAATGAATATTTTATAACTTGATTACTTTACAAAATTTATAAATATTACCCACAACTATAACATTATATCAAATCAACACCTTATTACTCAAAATGATATTTAGAAAAAATTAATCTTTATTCATAAAAGTTGGGGTCTTACAACCTCCCCTTCTTATGAAATTTTATCCTCGAAATTAGTGTACATACCTGGAATGTCGAAGAGGTGAGGGTACCTTGTTTTCATGTCAGATAATAACTCCCAGGTCATTTTCTCAATATCGCGGTTTCTCCACAAAATTTTGATTTGAGGTATAACCATTGAGCGTAGAATATGTTTCTTCTTATCTAAGATTTTAACAGGTGCCTCTTCATACGTTAAGTCTTCCACTATCTCGTCTAGTTCTAATTCAATAATGTGGTTCGAGTTTTTCACATATTTACTACGTAACATAGATATGTGAAAAATATTATGAATACGAGACATACTTGGCGGTAAAGCGAGTCTATAAGCTACAGTTCCTACTCGGTCGAGGATTTTAAATGCGCCAATGAATCAAGGATTGAGCTTTCCTCTCTTTCCAAATCTTGTAACTCCTTTCCATAGAGCAACACGTAACAATACATGATCTCCAACATTAAATTCCACGTCCCTTCCATGAAGATCAACATAACTCTTTTATCGATCTTGTGAGGTTTTTATATATTGCCGGATCATTTGAATCTTTTCCGTTAACATGCGTACCAATTCTGGTCCCAACAACGTTGCTTCACCCACCTCGTCCCAGCATACTGGAGAATAAAACTTACATCCATACAATGCCTCGAATGGAGTCATGCTTATACTTACTTAATAATTGTTGTTGTAGGAGAATTCCACCAATGGCAAGAACTTGTCCCAACTTCTTTTGAAGTCTAGGACACAGAGTCTTAATAGATCTTCAAGAGTTTGAATAGTCCTCTCTGACTGCCCGTCCTTCTAAGGATGATATGCCGAACTAAATCGTAAATCAGTGCCCATAGCTTTTTACAAACTAACCCAAAATCGTGAAGCGAATCTTGAGTCACGATCAGAAACTATGGATACTGGCATACCATGCACTCTTACAATCTCAATATTGTATATACGAGCAAGACGTTCAAGTGAATAAGTTTCTCGTATAGGTAAGAAATGAGCATATTTGGTTAATCTATCGATAATGACCCAAATTGCATCTATGCCTTGAGAAACCTTGGGAAGACCAGTAACAAAATCCATGGTAATGTGTTCCTATTTCCATTCTGGAATTTTAAGTGGTTGCAATAGACCTTGTGGCACTTGATGTTCCTCCTTAACACGTTGACAAGTTAGATACCTTGAGATAAACTCTGCTATCTCTCTCTTCATATTGCTCCACCAAAATATATGTCGAAGATCACGATACATTTTGGTACTCCCAAGATGGATTGTAAACGGTATGTTATACGCCTCTATCATGATTTTATACTTTAAATCAGTGTCATTAGGAACATAAAGTTCTGGAGTTGACTCAAAGTATTCTTTTTTCATCGATTCTTACTTCTAGAATAGCACCTTCTTGCACTTTCTTCTTCATACGCATCAGCTCCATGTCTGTAGCTTGAGCAGCTTTAACTTTATCGATTAAAGTTGGTTCTACTCGTATATTTGACATCATCACGTCCCTAAAGTCTTTAACTCTATCTCCATACTTTGTAAGTCATACAAAATGGGCCTTTGCATTGACAATATCACACTCGTACCTACATCTGATCTTCTACTCAACGCGTCATCTACTACGTTCGTTTTTCCAGGATGGTATTTAATGGTATGATCGTAATCTTTCAATAGCTCGAGCCAACATCGTTGCCGCATGTTGAGCTCCTTTTGGGTGAAGAAATATTTGAGGATTTTATGATCTGTATAGACCTCCACTTTCTCCCCATATAGGTAATGCCTCCAGATTTTAAGCGCAAAAACTACTGCTACCAACTCTAGATCATGAGTAGGATAATTCCTCTCATTGCTTAGCTAATTTAGTCTCTGTTCTCATAGCTGTTCTGGTTGAATGGAAGGGAGGTAGGCCTTATTTAGGAGTGTACTGATGTTAACGATGGTGGTGATGGTGACCAACAAAGGCATTCTTTCTTCATCCAATCGATAACCTAATCTTGGCTTAAATCAAATTCAAAAATCAAATAAGAGAAGAGCCATAGTAAGTGGTCAGCATAGAATGAACCTTCATTCTTCCTACCTTTAGCATTACCATTCTCTCATCGATTACTGCAAACTCTACCATTCTCGGTAAACTTCTAGCTAGTGAATCTTACCTACTATTCTATTTTAGTGAAGGGAATGCTCTAGCCTCTCTGCAAACCTGCACTGTCCCGGGTCTCTCAATCTTCCAGTCCAGCCTCCTTTCTAGATATAGACCTGAGTGTCCTTTTTCCTTTTTATTCAATTAATTACTAGGCTTGGTCTAGCCAGCTTTCCCTTCAAAGGTAGCTATGGAGGAAGGCTGACGAAGGAAGTATATAGTGAATAGGAAGTAGGATTACTAAGTACTTCCATAGTAGAGTTATGGCTTAAATCATATTAGGATCTTTTTCTGGAGATAGGTAATAGGAAGAAGGATGTTGATCTAGCTAAAGAATGAATCTTTCATTTTATAAGGAATATAGAATAAGGACTAGGGAGGGGCCTTATTTAGGAAGAGGCTAAGGATTTTGGGAATAAGAAGAGGGCTAAGTAAGTTCGTAGCCGTATGGAAGGAAAGCACATCAACCGCTAGCACAGGAAGCAATTGAAGGTTGAAAGGGCACTTTCAGAGTAGCAGCTGGGGAAAAAGAAAGCCATTTGATCAGCTTTGGTAAACTAGCAGGAGAAAGCAAATTCCCCTTATTCAGTGGATTAGGCTTCGTAAAGAGAAGGAAGGGAAGTGACTCCTAGGGAGAAGGCACGAACGATCTCACAGGCGTTGAGCTCCGGTCTAAGGTTTCTTAGGTTGGAGAATTCCTGAATCTTATTAGCCTGGTGAAGAGGTTCAAGAATAGCAATCAACGATATATTATACATCTTTATAAGATTGTCAACCCTCCTTCTTGATTTGATGTTGCCTATGCCTCTGATATTCCACAAGAGGTTATTAATCATGGCTAACAAAATAATGGAAGAAGTTTGAAAAGAACGAGCCAACGCTTTAGTAATCCTTCTGGAACTATTCAAGTTCAATTCATAGGCTATGACTTTTCCATGTTGCATGAGAACACATCCTAAACCTTTGCCTGAAGCATCGCTGTATATATGACAAATCCCTCTAAACCAGATGGTATTGTCAGAACAGGTGCTGAAATGAGTCTCTTGAGTTCTTGAAAACTCTTCTCACATTCCTCGCTCCAATAGAATTTTGTATCTTTTTGAGTCAGCTGAGTTAATGGAGTAGCGATTCAAGAAAATTCTTTCACAGATCTCTGATAATAACCAACTAAGCCCAGAAAGCTACGTACTTCGGTTACTGACTTAGATTGTTCCCAGCTTTGTATTGCTTCAATCTTCGCTGGGTCAATAGATATTCCGTGATTTGATATCACGTGCCCAAGGAATGTTACTTCTTCAAGCCAGAACTTGTATTTCTTTAACTTGGCATATAGCTTATTTTCACGAAGCTTTTGGAGTATCAACCTCAAGTGTTGCTCATGATCTTCATGGCTTATGGAGTATATGAGGATGTCATCAATAAAGACAACCACAAAATGATCCAAATATTCCTTGAATACTCGGTTCGTCATATCCATGAAGGCAGCAGAAGCATTAGTCAATCTAAAAGACATGACTAGGATTTCATAATGCACGTATCGAGTTCTCAAAACAGTCTTTGTGACGCCCCCAAAATTAGGTATACATCACCCATCTTGGGTCGTCAGATACATGATACAGAATACAAATACAACTTACTAACACAACTGTCATGTACAATACGACAAAACATAACTGTGAGTTTGAATACAATTATTGTCTACTAGAGACTATACAAACTCAAAAGGAGTCCTCATTACAATTATTGTCACACTATTTAACAGAATAGTGATGACTACTAATACTATAATCTAGTCCATCACTCCGTTCCCCGACTCGTCCAAGCTATATTCTCATTTCCTGAAGAGAATAGTGAAAGAAAAGGTGAGCTCAACTAGCCCAGCAAGAAATATTTTGACTAAGATAATGCAGAATAATTTATCATTAGCCTTCAACAGTGTTAAACTGATAAAATATAACGAATATCAAGTTTAACTGCAGCGGAACAAGCAATCCATTAAAAGAGTCAAGTAGAGAATAAAATCTACTATCTTCTATGATTTAAAAGGTTTTTCAACACTGTTATCACTGGGACTCAGCTTAATAAAATAATCCACATCATCGAATCACCCTTGCACTACGGCCAAGGATATTCTTTAGTATCACGACCATAATTATCCATGCACTACTGTCCATCAATGCACTATGGGCCAATGAGGACTTTTACCACATCATTTGTAACATTACGGTCATGATTATACCGAATAATCCCTGGTCATAATCATACCAAGTTCATCTATGCACTACAGGCCACAGATGACTTTCAACATTTTATAAACATGAGGATGATGACAATGATATAAGAATTCAATAAAACAAGTTCAAGAATTAATTTATCCAAGAATTAACAACGTCCAAATTGTTAACATGATACTGCTTTGTGGAGTAAAATTCAAGAATGCTTAGAATAATATTTTCATGAAAAGATACTGGATGAAACGCAATTATCAAGGATATTCCACTAATTTCATGAAGTATAGAAGTTAAAACTTAACCAACTGAGTATAATAAAGAATGGAATAACAAAAGAAATCACTCGGCATGTGATAGACCGCACATACAGGTTATTCTAACAGAATTATAAATAATGGAACCAGGTTCGGCGTAAACGCATAGATAGGATATTCCGGCAGAATAATAAATAATGAAACCAGGTCCGGCGTAAACGCACAGACAGAATATTCCGACAGAATAATAAATAATGGAACCAAGTCTGGTGTAAAACACACAAACAGGATGTTCCAACAGAATAATAACAAGACGGAACCAGTTCCGGTGTAAAACACACAGACAGGATGTTCTAACAGAATAATAATAAAAACGGAACCAGGTCCGGTGTAAAACACACAGACAGGATGTTCCAACAGAATAATAGAAGAATGTCACCAAGTATAGGGTAGACCGCGTATACAGGTTATTCCAACAGAATAATAAGAAATAGAATAACAAAAGTTCTCTTCATAAATAAGAAAGAATAACACCCCTTACCGTTTTAAAGAAGAACTGAAATAAGGAAGTAGTTAAGTAGCAGAATACTTTTCTTCTCTCTATATAGTTTCTCTCTATAGTTTCTCTCTCTAAAGTTCAGTGAATTCGTAAGAAATAATGAAGGAATGAGCTGCTATTTATAGAAGAATGGACTGCATAGTAACTAATCCATGAACGGTCCAGATTGATTTACTTTAATCTGACGGTCCATAATTAAAGAAAAATCTTTTAAATAAAATATAATATATTCTATTTATAGAATAACTTTAATAAAGTATTCTGTTTTATATAAAAAGATGTTTCTGTTTTATTATGTTAATAATACGAATAAAACAAAACTTCATTATCGCTAAATAATTCATATTATTAACTGACAATAATTGAATCAAACTGAGTGACTTCTCACATAAGCATTAATAATCAATACCGTGTGCTACTATGCAACCACATGTATTACTGTACTTTTACTACCGAGTAGTTCAACAGTATCAATGGTAAAACTTCCGCCATTATTTATAATAAAATATTTTTGTCGTTTTCTCAATCCGACAATAATTCTGTTGTGGGGTCCACCAATAATTGTGTCGTTGTATGAATATTTCCTGTTAAAACGAATATTCCCCGGCCAATCGAATATTATATAACAACTTACGTACTTTGCAAAATTATAAATATTACCCACAACTATAACATTATATCAAATTAACTCCATAATATTCAAAAATAATAATTATAGAAAATTTATCTTTATTTATAAAAGTTGGGGTCTTACAACCTCCCCTTCTTATCAAATTTCACCCTCGAAATTAGGGTACGTACCTGGTATGTCGAAGAGATAAGGATACCTTGATTTCATTTCAGATTCTAACTCTCAAGTCATTTCCTCAACATCGTGGTTTCTCCACAAAACTTTGACTTGAGGTATAACCTTGGGGAGTAGAATATGTTCCTTCTTATCCAAGATTTGAACAGGAACTTCTTCATACGTCAAATCTTCTGCTATTTCATCCGGTTCTAACTCAATAATGTGGTTCGGGTCTTCCACATATTTACGTAACATGGATATGCGAAAAACGTTATGAACACGAGACATACTTGGCGGTAAAGCGAGTCTATAAGCCACAGTTCCTACTCGATCGAGAATTAAAAATGGACCGATGAATCGAGGATTGAGCTTTTCTCTCTTTCCAAATCTCGTAACTCCTTTCCATGGAGCAACACATAAGAACACATGATCTCCTATATCAAATTCCACGTCCTTTCGATGAAGATCAGCATAACTCTTTTGTCGATCTTGTGAGGTTTTTATACGTTGTCGAATCGTTTGAATCTTTTCTGTAGTCATACGTACCAACTCCGGTCCCAACAACGTTGCTTCACCCACCTCATCCCAGCATACTGGAGAATGACATTTTCTTCCATACAATGCTTCGAATGGAGCCATGCCAATACTTGCTTGATAATTATTGTTGTAGGAAAACTCCACCAATGATAAGAACTTGTCCCAACTTCCCTTGAAATCAAGGACACAGAGTCTTAATAGATCTTCAAGAATTTGAATAGTCCTCTCTGATTGTCTGTCCGTCTAAGGATGGTATGTCGAACTAAATAGTAAATCTGTGCCCATAGCTTTTTGTAAACTAACCCAAAATCGTGAAGTGAATCTTGGGTTTCGATCAGAAACTATGGATACTGGCATACCATGCAGTCTTACAATCTTGTTTATGTACATACGAGTAAGACGTTTAAGTGTATAAGTTTCTCGTATCGGTAAGAAATGAGCAGACTTGGTCAATCTATCAACAATGACCCAAATCGCATCTATACCTTGAGAAACCTTAGGAAGACCGATAACGAAATCTATGGTAATGTGCTCCCACTTCCATTCTAGAATTTCAAGTGGTTGCAATGGACCTTTTGGTACTTGATGCTCCGCTTTGACTCGTTGACAAGTTAGACACCTCAAGATAAACAGTGCTATCTCTCTCTTCATATTGCTCCACCAAAATGTATGACGAAGATCATGATACATTTTGGTACTTCCAGGATGGATTGCAAATGGTGTGTTGTGCGCCTCCATCATGATTTCATACTTTAAATCAGGGTTGTTAGGAACACAAAGTTTGGAGTTGACTCGAAGTATTCCTTCTTCATCAATTCTTGCTTCCGGCATAACACCTTCTTGCACTTTCTTCCTCATACGCATCAGCTCCAGGTCTGTAGCTTGAGCAGCTTTAACTTTATCGATTAAAGTTGGTTCTACTCGTATATTCGCCATCATCACATGGGTCCCTGAAGTCTTTAACCCTATCTCCATCCTTTGCAAGTCACACAAAATGGGCCTTTGTGTTGACAATATCGCACTCATACTTGCATATGATCTTCTACTCAATGCGTTAGCTACCACGTTCGCTTTTCCAGGATGGTATTGAATGGTATGATCATAATCTTTCAACAGTTTAAGCCAGCGTCGTTGTCGAATGTTGAGTTCTTTTTGAGTGAAGAAATATTTGAGGCTTTTATGATCCGTAAAGATCTCCACCTTCTCCCCATACAAGTAATGCCTCCAAATTTTAAGTGCAAAGACAACAGCTGCCAACTCTAGATCATGAGTAGGATAATTTCTCTCATATTCCTTGAGTTGTCTTGATGCATAGGCTCTGACTTTTTCATGTTGCATGAGAACGCATCCCAACCCTTTGCTCGAAGCATCACTGTAGATGACAAATCCCTCCGAGCCAAAGGGTATTGTTAGAACAGGTACTGAAATTAGTCTCCTCTTGAGTTCTTGAAAACTCTTCTCACATTCTTCGCTCCAATCGAACTTTGTATCTTTCTGAGTCAGCTGAGTTAATGGAGTAGCGATTCGAGAAAATCCTTCCACGAATCTTCGATAATAACCAGCTAAACCAAAAAAACTACGTACTTCGGTCACTGATTTCGGTTGCTCCCAGCTTTGAATAGCTTCAATCTTTGTCGGGTCAACAGATATTCCACGACTTGATACTACGTGCCCAAGGAATGCTACCTCCTCCAGCCAGAACTCGCATTTCTTCAACTTGGCATAAAGCTTGTATTCACGAAGCTTTTGGAGTACCAGCCCCAAGTGTCACTCATGATCTTCACGGCTTTTGGAATAAATAAGGATGTCATCAATAAAGACGACCACAAAGTGATCTAAATATTCCTTGAATACCCGGTTCATCATATCCATGAAGACAGCAGGAGCATTAGTCAATCCAAAGGACATGACTAGGAATTCATAATGCCCGTACCGAGTTCTGAAAGCCGTCTTTGGAATATCCTCAGTTCTAACCTTCAACTGATGATATCCAGAACGAAGATCGATCTTTGAAAAGAATTGTGCTCCTTGTAATTGGTCAAATAAATCATCAATATGTGGCAATGGGTGCCTGTTTTTGATGGTGACATGATTCAACTCCCGATAATCAATACAAAGTCGCATACTTCCATCTTTCTTCTTCACGAATAGAACAGGAGCACCCCAAGGAGAAGTACTAGGACGAATAAAGCCAATGTCTAACAATTCTTGCAGTTGGATCTTTAACTCCTGAAGTTCAATAGGAGCCATTCGATATGGGACTTTAGAAATGGATTTTGTACCGGGTTCAAGATCGATACAAAATTCAATTTCACGCTCTGGGGGTAGGCCAGGAAGTTCTTCAGGGAATACGTCAGGGAATTTATTAACAATAGAAATATCATTCAAAACTGACGTATTTTTATTTAGATTCGTGACATGAGCTAAGAAAGCTTGACATCCGTTTTTCAATAAACGAATAGCTTTATGGCTTGAGATGACAGCGATTGATTTTAATGGTTTGGTTGCTTGAATTCGTATAATGGGTCGATTAGGAATATGAAAGCTAACAACCTTATGAAAATAATCAATTTTTGCATGATGAGTAGTTAACTAATCAATCCCTAGAATCACGTCAAATGCAAGTATTTTTAATGAAATAAGATCGACAGGTAATGTGTGGGTACCAACTTGAACCAAACAAGACTTATAAACCATGGATGTAATGAAGGTTTCTCCCAATGGAGTTTCAACAGATAAGTCAAAGTCTAATTTCTCTGGAGTCAAATTTAATCGATGAGCGCAAGTAGGAGAAATAAAAGAATGTGTAGAACCGGTATCAAATAAAGTATAGACTTCGTTAGAGTTTATGATAAGCTTACCCGTGATGACCTCATTCAGGTTCCTTGCTTTCTGGGAGGTCACAACAAACGCTCTCCCTTGCACTACCGATTTTGACTTTTCTGGGACAGCTTTTGGTGTCTCCATCCTGGCTGAACTTGTTTTTGTTAAACGACAAAATTGAGCTAAATGACCTTCTCTTCCACAATTATAACATGCTTTAGACGGCATCGCGCAGTTTGGACTGATGTGCCCCTCCCCTCCTCATTTGAAACATATGATAGGTGGTCGTTCTCCTTCCTTAACAACGGGTGTCGGTGCTGACGTCTTTCCATCATTGTTAAATCTCCTCTTCTTGAAATGACCACTCTTATTGTTTTGGCCCTGATTACCACCGAAGTGGTTACCATTTCTGGCCTGTTGATTCCCTCCACGCTTGTTGTCACCGCTTCGATGACTGCTCTCACTGGTATTATCATTTTGTCGACTGCTCTCTTTTGGTTGCTTTGACTCATTATCGCGCTCCACTAACTGAGCCCCATTCACAACATCCGAATACAAACACAGTTTATGAGAAATAAGTTGTTGACGTATCTTAGATTTCAAACCTCGCAAAAACATTCGCGTCATTCGCTCTTTATTATCCACCAAGTGGGATGCAAACCAGGACAACTCAGCAAATTTAGCCTCATACTGCGACACGGTCATATTATTCTGCTCTAATTTGATGAACTCCACCTCCTTCATGTGACGAACACTTTCGGGAAAGTATTTGTCATTGAACAGTTCTTGGAACTTTTCCCAATACATCTTCAGTGTGGCAGGTTGAGTACGCTTAATCGATTCTCACCAGTAATCTGCCTCTCCTCGCAACATAAAGGCGGCAAAGGGAACCTTTTGCTCTACAGAGAATCCCAAGACATCAAATATCTTGGTGATCTGCTTTATCCATGTTTCCGCTATAAGTGGTTTTGGCTCTCCCTTAAACTCCGGTGGTCCCAGCTCCTTGAACTATTTAGCGGTGACCGTCCGAGAGTTTTCAGTGTTTCCACCTACATTTTGGACAGGAGCCGCTCTCGCCTGCTGTTGCATGAACTGCATAAAGTTTCTGAACATTCCATCATTCATTATCTGGTCAGTGTTGTTGTTTGAATGAGGATTGTCACCTTCTTGATACACATTATCCTGATTATTGATATGTGGTGAATTAACAGTTGCCTGTTCTCCAGTGCTATTCTCAACATTCTCAGATGCCATTTTCAGATACTGCCACAAAAGTTAATTGATATGTCATATATTATCATTATATTCTGACCAACCAATTAAATACGATGCAAATAAACTTAGGTAGGTCATACTAGTGAAGGAATTCCCCGTCTCTCCCCTTCTAGTTCTATTCTGACATCTTAGCCAGGGATCATATCCCTAAGCTTTGATACCAATTGTGACGCCCCCAAAAGTAGGTATACATTGTAAGACCCCGAATTTTATGAAATAAAAGTATTAAATTTTTCTTATAATTACTATTTAGTAAATGGTTAAATTGATAAATGTTAAAGTTAAGGGTGATATATGAATTTTTTTTTCGAAATACACAAGTGGTTATAAAATATTCATTGTTGTCGGGGAATATTCGCTTGGTCGTGGAATATTCTTACTGTCGGAGAATATTCGTACGACGGCGCAGTCTTTTGTGGGCCCCATAACAAAAAGCGATTGGATGAAAAAAACGACAAGAGTAAGTTGTTTATCAATAACGGCGTAGTTATTACCGTTAACACTGTTGAAATACCCGGTGGTTAAAACACAGTAATACGCGTTGTTGCACAGTAGCACACGGTATTGCACCAATTATTGATTTTTACGTAAGAAGGCATTACTCAATAATTGTTACAGTAATTACTGTTCAGTATTTTATTTTATTGATTCAATAATTGCTGCGTTGATATTTTATATTACTGTTGTTTTAATAATTGTCACTACACAGTATTTTCTATTATCGGAACAATAATTCATATTATCTGAATAATATTATTAGATAACATTATTGGCAATGTCTAGAAAGTTCTGTCTAAGGAGAGGTTTGGTCATCTAATTGCGCTCCAATAAGGAGAGATCCTTATTGGAAAGCCCCCTCTTTCCTGGGAACGGCCTGGTTGCCAGTACTGTGGTTCTGTAATATTATTTGTGTATAATTAATTATTGATTTATATGATGAGGAAAATATTGATTTTATGTGGATATAGATGGAGAAAATTTTTAATGTGACAATTGTTGAAAATTAATATTTTATCTTTTTCTGATAAAATAATTCATTTAAATATATTATTTTAATAATATATTGATGATGATATTTTTACAATGAATGTGGGATATATGAGTATATGAGCAGGAAGAGTTTTTTTGTGATATTAAATGATTAACACATGTTTTGTGTGTTGGTGGACACAATTCTTGACCGAAAATTTATTATAGACTGTAAAATCGCCCGTTTGTGGATTTCGGTCAATTTCTGTTTGGAATTTGGAAAAATTTTCTTCTGCAAAGTTGTAGAGAATTAAATTTCCTATAAAAATTCGCGAGATTCGAATTTTCTGATAAAAAGGCTATTTATTATGAATTATTGAAGTTCCGAAGTTCCGAAATAATTAATTTTTGGAAGTTTTATTTATTTTTATTAACAAAAACGTTTTTCACACTTTGGTGGGCCCCACTTGCACATGTTGATGGCTGAATCCAGATTTTCAAAGGTGGGCTAAGGAAAATTTATAATTATATTATTATTTTATTAAAATTTCTACTTTGGTGTTCTAAGCAATTTCCTATAAATAGGGTGCTTAGGTTAGAATTAAAAATTACACCAGAAACTGAAGTTTTCTCTCTATTTTTCTCTCTATATATCGAGCGTATTCTTATGAGTATTTTGATATCTTGAGTGTTGCTATACGGTGCAAGTTCATTCAGCGTTATTCGAGTCAGAAGTACTGCGCTTTTGAGGTAAGGGATAGTAAGGGATAGTAAGGGATGTTATTTCTTCTTAAATGATATTATTTTCTTCAATATCATTATGCCGAAGTATTGATCTGAACTTTTTATCAAATTTGGAACTTTTCATGTCGGGGTTACTATTCATGAGTTACTATTCACGAGTTACTATTCATGAGTTACTATTCATGAGTTACTATTCACGAGTTACTATTCATGAGTTACTATTCACGAGTTACTATTCATGGGTTACTATTCATGAGTTACTATTCATGACAAAATTGATTTCTTTTTCTAACCAAATTATAGTTGATTTATGAATATTACTCTTGAGATTAAAACTATATGTTGATCATATTATTTTTTTTATCATATATAACATTTTTATAACCCTAATGATGATATTTCTCTTTGACTTGAGTGTAAAGATGGGTAGATTATTGGTATGATCATGACTAGGGTTCTCTTTGTCTAGTAGTGAAAAGTTGAATTGTGACTGGTATGATCATGACCATTGAATTTATAATTGAATATATTTAGCTTAAGTGCAAAGGTGAAATGATCAACATGGTTATAATTATTGGCTATATAAATTCTGAAATGATTATATATTTCTTTGAGATAATAATATATTTGGCCTGTAGTGCAAATATGAACTATTGAGGAATATCTTTGGCCTGTAGTGCAAAGATGAGTTGTTGATGAATATCTTTGGCCCGTAGTGCAAAGATGACTTGTTGTTGAATATCTTTGGCATGTAGTGTAAAGATGAACTGTTGATGAATATCTTTGGCCCGTGATGCAAAGATGAATTTATTAGTATGATTATGAACAGGAACTGTGATTTGGTATAACCATGATCTTTGATGTTTCAGGTAAAGACAGGTGATGAAAATTATCTTCGTCTTGGATGCGAAATTTAGAATCACAATTATGATTATGAATTATTCATATGATTGTGGAAAGGAATTATTGATTGATGTTACAGGGATAAAACATTGTTGGTGGACTTTTAACATAGAAAAGATAATAGACTTTATAGTCTATTTGACTCTTCTAATGGATTGCTCGTTCCGCTGCAACTATGGTTGAAAAGTTTTATCATCTACCATATGTTCTAAATCTCTGATTTAATTCTGTTGAAGGCTATTGATAACTTATTTATCTTTAGTCATGATATTCTTTACTGGGCTAGTTGTGCTCACCCTTCTGTTTCACAATTCCTTTCAGGTAATAAGAGTGTAGCTGGGTCGAGCGGGGGTAACAGGGGAATAGAACGGTGGTCATCATTTAGTAGTTATATTTGGTGAATCATCTAGGGTGAAGCGAACCCAACGTTGGAAGGGTGTTTTGCCACTATCATACAAGATGTCTAACGACACACAACCTCGTGTCATCATAAGACATGGTTGTGCACATCCACTTGTTGAGTATATCTACAAGCACTACCTATATGATCTTGGAGTTTGGTTGAAGTATAATTCTCAATTAGAGACAGTGGAGATAATGATATGTCAAGAGAAGAATCGCCATTGGGAAGAATATGATAGTAATCTTCTCATTTTTCTTTGGGGTCTATTGGGTCAACCAAGGATAATTCTGTGGCCATATGATGTCTATCATAACCTAGAAGCATGGCCTCCCATGTATGAGGGTTTCCTTGAGCACTTCCCAAAGATTCTAATTTTTAAAACAGTTTTTGACTATACCTTTATGTAAGGTGTTATTGTGACGTGCTATCCAAGGTTGGGACATGAGTCACAGTTGGTATATATTTGTACCCAAACTCATAGCATATGTGTTGTTGTATTTTGCACGACAATTGTTGTAATAAAGTTGTAGTTGTTATCTGTACCATGTATTTGGCGACTCAGAATGGGTTGGGTGGAATGGACCTATTTTGGGGGCGTTACATTTAGTATCAGAGCTTAGGGATATGATCTCTGACGGAGATCGGGGAATAGGACTAGGAGGAGAGAGACGAGTAAATCCTTCGCTAGTGTGTCATACCTAAGCTTATTTGTTGGTCAGTCATAATATCGGGATATTATGTGATATGTTAATTTGTTCAATTAACCTTTGTTTTGAAGCTGTATTCTAGAATGATATCTGAAATACAGGAGATGAGCAATGAAGAAATTATGATGACAGGAAAGATGGAATCTGAAATGAAAGCAAGGTATTCTCAACTCTTTGAAATACCAGGTACGTAAATTTCGAGGACGAAATTTCATAAGGAGGGGAGATTGTAAGACCCCGAATTTTATGAAATAAAAGTATTAAATTTTTTTTATAATTACTATTTAGTAAATGGTTAAATTGATAAATGTTAAAGTTAAGGGTGATATATGAATTTTTTTTTCGAAATACAGAAGTGGTTATAAAATATTCATTGTTGTCGGGGAATATTCGCTTGGTCGTGGAATATTCTTACTGTCGGAGAATATTCGTACGACGGCGCAGTCTTTTGTGGGCCCCATAACGAAAAGCGATTGGATGAAAAAAACGACAAGAGTAAGTTGTTTATAAATAACGGCGTAGTTATTACCGTTAACACTGTTGGAATACCCGGTGGTTAAAACACAGTAATACGCGTTGTTGCACAGTAGCACGCGGTATTGCACCAATTATTAATTTTTACGTAAGAAGGCATTACTCAATAATTGTTACAGTAATTACTGTTCAGTATTTTATTTTATTGATTCAATAATTGCTGCGTTGATATTTTATATTACTGTTGTTTTAATAATTGTCACTACACAGTATTTTCTATTATCGGAACAATAATTCATATTATCTGAATAATATTATTAGATAACATTATTGGCAATGTCTAGAAAGTTCTGTCTAAGGAGAGGTTTGGTCATCTAATTGCGCTCCAGTAAGGAGAGATCCTTATTGGAAAGCCCCCTCTTTCCTGGGAACGGCCTGGTTGCCAGTACTGTGGTTCTGTAATATTATTTGTGTATAATTAATTATTGATTTATATGATGAGGAAAATATTGATTTTATGTGGATATAGATGGAGAAAATTTTTAATGTGACAATTGTTGAAAATTAATATTTTATCTTTTTCTGATAAAATAATTCATTTAAATATCTTATTTTAATAATATATTGATGATGATATTTTTACAATGAATGTGGGATATATGAGTATATGAGGAGGAAGAGTATTTTTGTGGTATTAAATGATTAACACATGTTTTGTGTGTTGGTGGACACAATTCTTGACCGAAAATTTATTATAGACTGTAAAATCGCCCGTTTATGGATTTCGGTCAATTTCTGTTTGGAATTTGGAAAAACTTTCTTCTGCAAAGTTGTAGAGAATTGAATTTCCTATAAAAACTCGCGAGATTCGAATTTTCTGATAAAAGGGCTATTTATTATGAATTATTGAAGTTCCGAAGTTCCGAAATAATTGATTTTTGGAAGTTTTATTTATTTTTATTAACAAAAACGTTTTTTACACTTTGGTGGGCCCCACTTGCACATGTTGATGGCTGAATCCAGATTTTCAAAGGTGGGCTAAAGAAAATTTATAATTATATTATTATTTTATTAAAATTTCTACTTTGGTGTTCTAAGCAATTTCCTATAAATAGGGTGCTTAGGTTAGAATTAAAAATCATACCAGAAACTGAAGTTTTATCTCTATTTTTCTCTCTATAAATCGAGCGTATTCTTATGAGTATTTTGATATCTTGAGTGTTGCTATACGGTGCAAGTTCATTCAGCGTTATTCGAGTCAGAAGTACAGCGATTTTGAGGTAAGGGATAGTAAGGGATAGTAAGGGATGTTATTTCTTCTTAAATGATATTATTTTCTTCAATATCATTATGCCGAAGTATTGATCTAAACTTTTTATCAAATTTGGAACTTTTCATGTCGGGGTTACTATTCATGAGTTACTATTCACGAGTTACTATTCATGAGTTACTATTCACGAGTTACTATTCATGAGTTACTATTCAGGAGTTACTATTCACGAGTTATTATGCATGAGTTACTATTCACGAGTTACTATTCACGAGTTACTATTCATGAGTTACTATTCATGAGTTACTATTCATGGGTTACTATTCACGAGTTACTATTCATGAGTTACTATTCATGAGTTACTATTCATGGGTTACTATTCACGAGTTACTATTTATGACAAAATTGGTTTCTTTTTCTAACCAAATTATAGTTGATTTATGAATATTACTCTTGAGATTAAAATTATATGTTGATCATATTATTTTTTTATCATATATAACATTTTTATAACCCTAATGATGATATTTCTCTTTGACTTGAGTGTAAAGATGGGTAGATTATTGGTATGATTATGACTAGGGTTCTCTTTGTCTAGTAGTGAAAAGTTGAATTGTGACTGGTATGATCATGACCATTTAATTTATAATTGAATATCTTTAGCTTAAGTGCAAAGGTGAAATGATCAACATGGTTATAATTATTGGTTATATAAATTCTGAAATGATTATATATTTCTTTGAGATAATAATATATTTGGCCTGTAGTGCAAATATGAACTATTGAGGAATATCTTTGGCCTGTAGTGCAAAGATGAGTTATTGATGAATATCTTTGGCCCGTAGTGCAAAGATGACTTGTTGTTGAATATCTTTGGCATGTAGTGTAAAGATGAACTGTTGATGAATATCTTTGGCCCGTGATGCAAAGATAAATTTATTAGTATGATTATGAACAAGAACTGTGATTTGGTATAACCATGATCTTTGATGTTTCAGGTAAAGACAGGTGATGAAAATTATCTTCGTCTTGGATGCGAAATTTAGAATCACAATTATGATTATGAATTATTCATATGATTGTGGAAAGGAATTATTGATTGATGTTACAGGGATAAAACATTGTTGGTGGACTTTTAACATAGAAAAGATAATAGACTTTATAGTCTATTTGACTCTTCTAATGGATTGCTCGTTCCGCTGCAACTATGGTTGAAAAGTTTTATCATCTACCATATGTTCTAAATCTCTGATTTAATTCTGTTGAAGGCTATTGATAACTTATTTATCTTTAGTCATGATATTCTTTACTGGGCTAGTTGTGCTCACCCTTCTGTTTCACAATTCCTTTCAGGTAATAAGAGTGTAGCTGGGTCGAGCGGGGTAACAGGGGAATAGAACGGTGGTCATCATTTAGTAGTTATATTTGGTGAATCATCTAGGGTGAAGCGAACCCAACGTTGGAAGGGTGTTTTGCCACTATCATACAAGATGTCTAACGACACACAACCTCGTGTCATCATAAGACATGGTTGTGCACATCCACTTGTTGAGTATATCTACAAGCACTACCTATATGATCTTGGAGTTTGGTTGAAGTATAATTCTCAATTAGAGACAGTGGAGATAATGATATGTCAAGAGAAGACTCGCCATTGGGAAGAATATGATAGTAATCTTCTCATTTTTCTTTGGGGTCTATTGGGTCAACCAAGGATAATTCTGTGGCCATATGATGTCTATCATAACCTAGAAGCATGGCCTCCCATGTATGAGGGTTTCCTTGAGTACTTCCCAAAGATTCTAATTTTTAAAACAGTTTTTGACTATACCTTTATGTAAGGTGTCATTGTGACGTGCTATCCAAGGTTGGGACATGAGTCACAGTTGGTATATATTTGTACCCAAACTCATAGCATATGTGTTGTTGTATTTTGCACGACAATTGTTGTAATAAAGTTGTAGTTGTTATCTGTACCATGTATTTGGCGACTCAGAATGGGTTGGGTGGAATGGACCTATTTTGGGGACGTTACATACATCACCCATCTTGGGTCGTCAGATACATGATACAGAATACAAATATAACTTACTAATACAACTGTCGTGTACAATACGACAAAACATAACTGTGAGTTTGAATACAATTATTGTCTACTAGAGACTATACAAACTCAAAAGGAGTCCTCATTATAATTATTGTCACACTATTTAACAGAATACTGAGGACTACTAATACTATCATCTGGTCCATCACTCCGTTCCCCGACTCGTCCCAGCTATATTCTCATTTCCTGAAGAGAACAGTGAAAGAAAGGGTGAGCTTAACTACCCCAATAAGAAATATTTTGACTAAGATAATGCAGAATAATTTATCATTAGCCTTCAACAGTGTTAAACTGATAAAATATAACGAACATCAAGTTTAACTGCAGCGGAACAAGCAATCCATTAAAAGAGTCAAGTAGAGAATAAAATCTACTATCTTCTATGATTTAAAAGGTTTTTCAACACTGTTATCGCTGGGACTCAGCTTAATAAAATAATCAACATCATCGAATCACCCCTGCACTACGGCCAAGGATATTCTTTAGTATCACAGCCACAATTATCCATGCACTACAGGCCAAGAATATTTGTGTACTCATTAATGGTCATGATCATGCCATCAACTGTCCATCAATGCACTATGGGCCAATGAAGACTTTTACCACATCATTTGTAACATTACGGTCATGATTATATCGAATAATCCCTGGTCATAATCATACCAAGTCCATCTATGCACTACAGGCCACAGATAACTTTTAACATTTTATAAACATGAAGATGATGACAATGATATAAGAATTCAATAAAACAAGTTCAAGAATTAATTTATCCAAGAATTAACAACATCCAAATTGTCAACATGATACTGCTTTGTGGAGTAAAATTCAAGAATGCTTAGAATAATATTTTTATGAAAAGATACTGGATGAAACGCAATTATCAAGGATATTCCACTAATTTCATGGAGTATAGAAGTTAAAACTTAACCAACTGAGTATAATAAAGAATGGAATAACAAAAGAAATCACCCGGCATGTGATAGACCGCACAGACAAGTTATTCTAACAGAATAATAAATAATGGAACCAGGTCCGGTGTAAACACACTGACAGAATATTCCGACAGAATAATAAATAATGGAACCAGGTTCGGCGTAAACGCACAGACAGGATATTCCGACAGAATAATAAATAATGGAACCAGGTCTGGTGTAAAACACACAGATAGGATGTTTCAACAGAATAATAACAAGACAGAACCAGGTCCGGTGTAAAACATACAGACAGGATGTTCCAACAGAATAATAATAAAAATGGAACCAGGTCCGGTGTAAAACACACAGACAGGATGTTCCAACAGAATAATAGAAGAATGTCACCAAGTATAGGGTAGACCGCGTATACAGGTTATTCCAACAGAATAATAAGAAATGGAATAACAAAAGTTCTCTTCATGAATAAGAAAGAATAACACCCCTTACCGTTTTAAAGAAGAACTGAAATAAGGAAGTAATTAAGTAGCAGAATACTTTTCTTCTCTCTCTTTATAGTTTCTCTCTATAGTTTCTCTCTCTAGAGTTCAGTGAATTCGTAAGAAATAATGAAGAAATGAGCTGCTATTTATAGAAGAATGGACTGCATAGTAACTAATCCATGAACGGTCCAGATTGATTTACTTTAATCTGACGGTCCATAATTAAAGAAAAATATTTTAAATAAAATATAATATATTCTATTTATAGAATAACTTTAATAAAGTATTCTATTTTATATAAAAAGATGTTTCTGTTTTATTACGTTAATAATAGGAATAAAACAAAACTTCATTATCGCTAAATAATTCATATTATTAACTGACAATAATTGAATCAAACTGAGTGACTTCTCACATAAGCATTAATAATCAATACCGTGTGCTACTATGCAACCACACGTATTACTGTACTTTTACTACCGAGTAGTTCAACAGTATCAATGGTAAAACTTCCGCCGTTATTTTTAATAAAATATTTTTGTCGTTTTCTCAATCCGACAATAATTCCGTTGTGGGGTCTACCAATGATTGTGTCGTTGTACGAATATTCCCTGTTAAAACGAATATTCTCCGACCAATCGAATATTATATAACAACTTGCGTACTTTGCAAAATTTATAAATATTACCCACAACTATAACATTATATCAAATTAACTCCATAATATTCAAAAATGATAATTATAGAAAATTCATCTTTATTTATAAAAGTTGGGGTCTTACAGTCTTTGGAATGTCATCAGTTTTAATCTTTAACTGATGATATCCGGAACGAAGATCGATCTTTGAAAAAAATTTGGCACCTTGCAACTGGTCAAACAGGTCATCAATACGAGGTAACGGGTACCAATTTTTGATGGTTACATGATTCAACTCCCGATAGTCAATGTAAAGTCGCATACTCTCATCTTTCTTCTTTACGAATAGAATAGGAGCACCCTAAGGAGACGTACTAGGACGAATAAAATCGATGTCTAACAACTCCTGCAGTTGGGTTTTTAACTCCTGAAGTTCAATAGGAGCCATTCGATATGGGGCTTTAGAAATGAGTTTTATACCGGGTTCAAGATCAATACAAAACTCGATTTCACGCTCTGGGGGTAGGCCAAGAAGTTCTTCAGGGAATACATCAGGAAATTTATTAACAATAGAAATATCATTCAAATCTGACGTATTTTTATTTAAATTTGTGACATGGGCTAAGAAAGCTTGACATCTGTTTTTCAATAAACGAATAGATTTATGGCTTGATATGACAGTGATAGATTAGTTAGGAATATAAAAGCTAACAACCTTACAAAAATAATCAATTTTTGCATGATGAATAGTTAACCAATCAATCCTTAAAATCACATCAAATGCAAGTATTTTCAAAGAGATAAGGTTGACAGGTAATGTGATGGTGCTGATTTGAATCAAACAAGACTTATAAACAGTGGATGTAATAAAAGTTTCTCCCAACGGAGTTTCAACAGATAAGTCAAAGTCTAATTTCTCTATAGTCAAATTTAAACGTTGAGCGCAAGTAGGTGAAATAAAAGAATGGGTAGAACCGGTATCAAATAAGGTATAGACTTCGTAAGAGTGTATGATTAGCTTACCCGTGATAACTTCATTTGGGTTCCTCACTTTTTGGGAGGTCACGACAAACGCTCTCTCTTGAACTACTGGCTTTGAATTGTAAGGGACGGCCTTTGGTGTCTCCATCCCAGATGGACTTGTCTTCACTACACGATAAAATCGAGCTAGGTGACCTTCTCTTTCGCAATTGTAACACACTTTGGGTTTCTGCGTACAGTTTGGACTGATGTGTCCCTCCACTCCGTATTTGTAGCATATGACCGGTAGTCATTCTCCTTCCTTGAAAATGGCTGTTGGTGCTGCTGTCTTTCCATCATTATTGAACCTTCTCTTCTTGAAATTTCCACTTCTATTATATTGGTTGGGATTACCACCGAAGTGGTTACCATTTCTGGCATGTTGATTTCCTCCACGTTTGTTGTCACCGCTTCGATGACTATTATCACTGGTATTATCGTTTTGTCGGCTGCTATCTCTTGCTTGGGTTGACTCATTATCGCGTTCCAATAACTGAGCCCTATTCACAACATTTGAATACAAGTAAAGTTTGTGAGAAATGAGGTATTGACGTATTTCGGGTTTCAAACCTCGCAGAAAAATATTCCCGTCATACGCTCCTCATTATCTACCAAATGGGATACAAATCGGGATAACTCGACAAACTTAACCTCGTACTGCGATACGGTCATATTGTTTTACTCTAACTTGATGAATTCTACTTCCTTCATGTGATGAATTCTTTCAGAAAAGTACTTGTCGTTGAATAATTCTTGGAACTTCTCCCAAGACATCTTTAGTGCGGCAGGCTGAGTATGTTTTATAGATTCCCACCAATGATCTGCCTCTCCTCGCAACATGAAGGTGACAAAGGGAACCTTTTGCTCCTCGGAGCATCCCAAGACATCAAATATCTTGGTGATCTGCTTAATCCACGTCTCTGCCTTAAGTGGTTTTGGCTTTCCCAAAAACTCCGGTGGTCCCAACTCCTTGAATTTCTTAGCGGTGACCATCCGAGAGTTGCCAATATTTCCACCTGCATTTTGAACAGGAGTCTCTCTCGCATGATGTTGCATGAATTACAGAAAGCTCCTAAACACCACGTCGTTCATCATTTAGTCAGTGTTGTTGTTTACATGAAGATTATTACCTTCCTAATGCACATTATCCTGGTTATTGATCGTCGGTGACTCAACGGTCTCATGTGCTCTATTGCTTATCTTAACATTTTCATATGTCATTTCCAAACACTGCCACAAAATAAGGGTTAATTAACATGCCACATATTATCCCTATATTTTGACCGACCAATTAAATAACAAATAAGCTTAGGTAGGTCATACTAGCAAAGAATTTACCCGTCTCTCCCCTCCTAGTTCTAGCCTCAAATCTCAGTAAGGAATCATATCCCTAAGATTTGATACCAACTGTGACGCCCCCAAAATAGGTATACACAACCCATTCTGAGTCGCCAAATACATGGTACAAAATTCAAAAACAAACTTCATTTATACAATACGACAAAAACGTAGCTGAGAGTTTTGACACGGATATTTTCTCGTAGACAATATCCAAACTCAAATGGAGTCCTCATTACAATTATTATCACACTATTTCATAGAATAGTGAGGACTACTATAGCCGCCATCTCGGACCATCACTCCGTTCCCCGACTAGTCCCAGCTATATTCTCATTTCCTGAAGAGAACAATGAAAGCCAAGGGTGATCTCAACTAGCCCAGTAAAGAATATTATGACTAAGATAATGTAGAATAAATTATTGTTAGCCTTCAACAGTGTTAAACTGATAGAATAAAATAGATAACAAGTTTAACTGCAGCAGAACAAATAATCCTTTAGAAGAGTCAAGTAGAACATGATATCTACTATCTTCTATGATTTAAAAGTTCATCATCAATATTTTAGCGCTGTAACATAGCTCAATAAATAATTCACATCACTGAATTATCCATGCACTACGAGCTAAGGATATTCATTAGTATCACATCCACGAATTATTAATGCACTACGGGCCAAGGATATTCGTTATTATCAACCAATGGTCATGATCATGCCAAAAACTGTTCATCAATGCACTACAGGCCAATGAGGACTTTTACCACATCATTTGTAATATTACAGGTCATGATTATATCGATACATAATTCCTAGTCATAATCATTCCAATCAACAGTCCATCTATGCACTACAGGCCAAAGATGACTTTCATCATAATATAAGTATGAGGATAATGACAATGATATAAGAATTCAATCAAACGAGATCAAGGATAAATAATAAAAATTTATAATTCAATTTATCCAGAGTTTAAGAATGTCCAAATTATCAACATGATAACTGCTTTGTGGAGTAAAATTCAAGAATAATATTCATGTAAAAATAATTCGGACAGAAAAAAATTTAATTTTTGTCATGAATAGTACCCCGGGTGAATATTACCCGAGTGAATAGTACCCCGTGAATAGGACTTTATGAATAGTACCCCGACATGAAAAGATAAAAATTTAACAAGAATATTCAAAAAAATATCCTTGTAAAACGATACTAGATGAAGCGCAAATTTCAAGGATATTCTACTAATTTCAAGAAGTATGGAAGCAATACTTACCATAGTAAGTTTAAATTTAGGAATATAAAATGAAATAATATCCCTTACATCATATGGAGTATGAAAGAAAATAATATTTCTTACGAGTATTGAAATAAAATAATATCCTTTACCTTAGTAGAAACTAGATTTGACTGGAATATCGGATATTATTCTAAGAAATCTTGCACAAAAAGCTACACTCAAAGTATCCTTATATTCAAGAGAAATACTCACAATACTATAGAATAAGAATTTCTGATATTGAAATGGTGTGTTGAGGAATGAGGGGTAACCCCCCTTTTATAGTGAAATTCGGAGGAAGGAAACAAACGCATTCTGCCTAACCATTCCTGCCTAACTTTTATTTTTTCCTTTTCTTCTGCCTAACTCCTCCCACTTTCCTTACGGGTTAGGCCCACCTTTTAAAATGTGTCTTGCAAGAAGAATTTGAAAAGGAATAACTCACATTTTGAGGGCCCGTACTTGGAAGAAAAATTTGCAAAGATGGTTTGTAGGAGAATTGAAAAGCAGGCGCATAGAAGAACTCAAACTCAATTTGCTAACCTTCTCCCTTTATTCACATGTTTATATATATAATAATATTATTAATTAAACAATTATAAAATATTATAATAATATATTTGAATGAATATTTTATCGGAGAAAATAATTGCCAAACTTTTCACAAATTTCTTTATTTATATCAAAATTGAACCAATATCCACCATATAATAATTATTCATAAATAATATTATAAGCTCACAATATTAACAACCAGATCATTCCTAGGAAAGATGGGACTTTTCAATAAGAACTTCTCCTTATTGGCGCGCAATTAGGTGACCAAACCCCTTTCCTCGACAGAACTTTCTAGACACTGTCAATAATACAAATAATAATATAAATAACTTTGTCGTCTAATTTATTGATTTAATAATATAAATATTGTGACAATAATTGAATCAATAATGTGAGATACTATGCAGTAATTACTGTGATAATAATTGAATAAAACTGAGTGACTTCTCACGTAAACATCAATAATCAAAGATAATGTACAATACCGTGTGCTACTATACAACTACGCGTATTACTGTACTTTTATCACCGGGAATTTCAACAGTTAACGGTAAAGTTTTTGTCGTTATTTTTATAAAAAGTTATTTATGTCATTTTTTTAACTCCGACAGTAATTTCGTTGTGGGGTCCACCAATGATTGTGTCGTCATACGAATATTCCCTGATAAAACGAATATTCCCCGACCAAACGAATATTTTATGATAACTTGCTTACTTTACAAAATTTATAAATATTACCCACAACTATAATATTATATCAAATCCACACCTTATTGCTCAAAATGATATTTAGAGAAAATTAATCTTTATTCATAAGTGTTGGGGTCTTATAGAGAGTCCACGGGTGAAAGTGAGAAAAGGAAGAGCAAAGGTCTAGCAAGCCATAACTAAGCTTGAGCAAGAGCAAGAAAGAAGAATCAAAAGGTAAATCTAAAACCCTAACTTCCATTCATCTCTTTAAAGCTTTGTAAATTAGTTTGTTGATAGTGTTTGTGGTTTATGATGCATATTATATGATTAAACCATATAATAATGCAAGAAAATGAAAGAAAATGTAAGCCTATGCGTAAAGGATGGAAAAAACCAAATAGTGGACTGTTATTTGGGCTTAAGTTAATAATGTACCAAAGATTGAAAGAAAATTCGAAAAGATAGGTTTGCACTTTCATGAGTTACGAAGGTAACCCAATTAGAACGAAAGGAAAATCCGTTGTAACGAAGTTATGGCGGAATTTCTAGTAAGGTATGTAAAAAGATAGGAAAAACAGTTTGTGCACTGACTTTTGAGTCAGTTTTCTAGGTAGTTAAAACTTCTGGAAATTTGTTATTTTCTAGGTGTTTTGTAGTTCGTAGTATAAGGAAGTCGTAAGCTCAAGAACAGACTCATTCTGATAATGGATGACCTAGTTATGACGTTGCAAAGTAGGTGCGGCGATAACAAAAAACTGCCTATTTTTGCTTCAAGATACAAGGAGTTTTGAACTAAAGCAGACATGTTCCACGGACAGGTTATCCTGTCTGGATTATACCGAAAGAGAAATTTAGTTTAAAGCAGACATTTAAACAGAACGAGTTATACTGTATGGATTATAAATGAACAAGAACTTAGTCTAAAGCAGACACTAAAGCGAATAGGTTGTACCTATCTAATTTAACCATGTAGTAGAGAATTTAAGAGTTTGGTCGCGTTATTTAAATTATAAAACACGAATAACATGCAATAAGAATTAAGATAACGTAAACCAATATATGAAGTCTATATGTGGCTAATTGGTAAAGCAAACACACTTTACGTTTCTCTAAGCAATATATTTAATCTTTTAAGGAAAACATTAAGAAAGCAGTAATCGTGTTTCACAAAAGTCGGAGGATGTCTAACACCTTCTCCTTGCTTAAGTAAGTACCCAAATTTTATGAATCTTGGTTGTGAACCAATTTTATGAAGTCACATGATGGGTAATCTCGATTATTAAAATCTAAAAATATGGATGAGTTGATACATTCATTTAAATCTTTACCAACTGACGATTCTGTCTAATTGACCCCCATTAAAATCAAACTTTCAAACCCTATCGATATTTATGTCAATTTTTTTAAAAAAAATTACTCTTAAAATCCACAATCTATAATAAAAAACCATAAAGGAAAAATTCCGAGTCGACACATGTCCTAGGATACTAATATACCAATTTAGTAAAAGTGTACATTTTCTTTTTTGTTTTTTCTTCTCACAAGACAAGACAAAAGAAAAAAAATATCAACTCACTTTCTTTTCTCTTTACAAACCCTCGCACAAAACTAAAGAAAATTATCTCACTTTCTCTAATTTTTATTTATTTTTTCTCTAAATTTTTTTCGTCTCTTCCCATTAAAAACTACCAGATGCAATAAAAGTGTTTTGACCTGCAAGAATGTCTAAAAATAGTTAAAAAGATTTGAAATTTCCAAGTTCAATAATGGAAGGTGTTGATTTCTAGCGTTTGGTCAAGCTCCAACTTTCTTGTTGACACTAGAAATATATTGTTTAATTTGAGAACCAAGAACTTGATGATATCCCTTCTAGAACAATCTTGTTCTTTGGGTGGACATCTTTTTATAATATACTGCTAATCTGTGTTTTTTTCAAGTTTGTCAGTGTCAAAAGATAAGAACTGATTATTACTTCTGTCATCTTTGTTGGTCACTTTCCACCAAAAGACTAATATGCGGTGAATATTTAAATATTATATTTTGAATACTACTTCCATCCCATAATAACAATCATTTTAAAAGGAATTTTTTTTTTTAATTTATTTATCGTTTACAACTTTCTAGGAGAATAAATTATTTACTTTTCTATATCACCCCTACCTTCTCTCATTGTCCCAAGAAATTTTTCTCTTGTATTAATAGTTTTCAACTTCCTATAAAGGGGTAGTGATGAAATTTCACACCAATTTTAATTAATATAAATGATAGCACTAAATGACTTTCTTAATCCATGTGCATCAAGCTAAAGCGACAGTTATTATGGGATGGAGGGAGTAATATATATTATAGTTAATAGTGTAATTTTTTTTAATTTCTGTGACATTAAAATTCCTGCCATAAATATTAAAAGATGTGATGCAATAAATATTGGACGGAGGAAGCATATTTAATTATTATTTTTGAATATACCATAATACTCCATCCGTCTTTTAAAAGATGATTAAAATATAATTTGTACACATTAAAAAAAATAAAAATAGAAAAAAAAGAATAAAAAAGTTCTAAATTTATCTCTACAAGATTATATAAATTAATAAGTATTTTTTTATACCAATGAACTAAATCTACTAAATGACTTAATTATCCATCAATTTATGTATTTTATTTTATTTTTTAAAGAACAATAAAAATTATACTAACATTAATAACTAAGATGCAAAGCACATCTGGCAACGAAGAAATTATGAGCTAGCCAGTAACAATAAATGCAGTGGTCCTACTTGCAAAACTTGCCACTTCTTGTCCGCTGCCATTTAAAAGCCTTGCCAGTCCTTCTACGCCGACCGGTTTTTTCCGACCGGGGTAGTGACCGGCCGGAATTTTTTTTTTTTTTTTTTTTGCTTTTGATTACAAAATAATTAATGTGATTTATTGGAACTGAAATTTTTATAAAATGCAGTGATTTATGCGTCCGTTTGGATACACGTAACAAACAGGGTTGTACAGACTGTATAACATGTTTGTTACGTGTATCCAAACGGACGCCTAAATCACTGCATTTTATAAAAATTTCAGTTCCAATAAATCACATTAATTATTTTGTAATCAAAAAAAAAAAATAAATAAATAAATTCCGGCCGGTCACTACCCCGGTCGGAAAAAACCGGTCCCCTAGACTTTTTCATTGCCAAAAGTTTTTTCTTTATCAATTATTACATGCGTTACTTAATATAAATCATTTTTAAAAAAAAATTATTTTTTAATATTTGTTATATAAAAATTTTAAATAAATATTAATTATTTAGTTTTTAATATTATCCCAAATATTAAATATAATTTTAATTCTTTTATTATTTTTTGTCTAATAAATAATACTTTTTTTTTATTACAGGTACGGTATAAATAATTGATATTATATTTAATATTACATAATTATTTATTTAATATTTATATATAACTTTAAAATAATTTATATTAAAGAACAAAAGGAGTATAATGAAAAAGAGACTTAAATACTCTTGACAATACTAGAAAAAAATAACAAAAAAACAAGAGAAAGAGAAGCCAAGTTAAAGTGTTCAGGGGCGGAGCAATACTTGGTCCAGTGTGGGCTCCAACCTCCACTGAATTTTTTAAATTTTTTTAGGTATGACATATTGTTAATATTATGGATATGACTAAAACTTTTCAAGTTATTTACTGCTACTTTAGTACAATAAACATTCATATTCAATTTTTAGATAAAAGAACTCCTCTTCACCATCTACTACCCATTTCACTATCTGATATTAAAAAATACAAACATAAAACAAATTACCTACCATTCCATCATTTTCAATTCGAATTTTATAATCAAAACTTAGAATACCCGGTATGCTACATAAGAAATTAGAAGGTAAGATACCCTACATTCTTATTACTTAAGAAATTTCAATTATTCTACTTTGTATGTAAATAATTATTGGCTTAATTTGAATTGAAAACTCATTGCAATATTTATCCATCTTGTTAGTTAAGTAGTTGTTAACTTGTTACTAGTTTTTGTTTTTGTTTTTTTGTATTTTTTTATTAAACCTTTCCATTCTTTGAGGTTGTGACGCCCCCAAATCTGTGTACTTGCTACAATCGATCTGGTGTTCACTAGTCATCCCATCCACAACATCTATCTAATAACATAATTCAAAAACAGACAATAATTATAATTGTCTTCTACCTTTTTTTCAGGTTCTCTCCACCTCACTTTACTATTACAAATAATAATACAATCTCAATATTACAACATAATATCATTCTATTACATCATAATCCTCTATTCTTTCTTTAGCTTTCTCTTCTTTGACCCTTTGGGTACTTCAGTTCTAGCTGCAAAATATATATGATTTTACAAGAGTGAGTAACAAATTTTCTCAGAAGGTTTTAAAAAATTTTAGAATCATAAGCTCGAGTATGAATCTCAGTTATTGAATGAACATTACATATAACTTTAAAATTGATGGTTTAGAAAGAATCTTAAGATTTCTGGAATACTTAGAGTCCACAACATAATATCACAAAACTTTGAACTTTAGATTTCAATGTCAATGAAATCTCATCACATCTTTATCCGTGAGAATCTCAATATTTTAGAAAGCTAACTGAGTGGTTGTAGGAACCATAAACTCTTTACATGGCGTTAAACAATCACAAAGACTGCAAACTCTTTACAATGTTTAATAGTCGCACAAACTGAAAAACTCTTCATTGGAGTATTATTAGGTGACCAAATAAGATCCTTAAATCTTTCCTGGTACCATAGGGGATCAACCTATCGATCGTACCACAAGTTATGCATAACCATTCTTTCACGCTTAAAGTGTCAAGTCGGTTACCCGACATACATATCCCCTTTGTTAGGGTTGTTCATACTCAGTCTTAGACTTGAAATCCGCACAAAAACAATTTAGATTGGATTTAATTACCCCCAAAGGAAATATTATCAATTCTATCATCACATAAATTTTGTCTAGCCGAAAAAAATGACATAAACTCGTAATGCAAAACAGTTCATGAATTACATGATCTTTAAGAAATAATCACAGCTCAATAAAGAACCACTAAAAGAAAAATGTATATTTTCAATAGAATTTTTCATCGAAAATAAGCTTATTCCATCGACTTTAGTTCATTTTCGACGAAAAAATTTGTTAGAAATTCAGTCGGATAAAAGTTGGTCGAGGATTAGTCTGTCGAAAATTTGGTCAGAATTAATTATGTCTGACGGGATTATTTCCAATAAAATTTCGTCGAAGATAATATATTTCCGACAAAACTATTGCCGACTGAATAGTTTCTTCATATTTAAAGCTTCCACATGTCACCTTTATAATAAAGTATGGTTTCTTGTTTCCGATAGAATGTTCATCAGAAATAACATATTTCCGTCGGAGATAACATTTTCATAATAAATTATATTCCCTCCGTCCTAGGATAAAAGTCCTTATTACTATTTTGGGTAGTCTCATGTTAAATGTCCACTTTCCTTTAATAACCAAATTTTTACACATTTTTTCCTATTACGTCCGTAGCATTAAATATCTCATACTTTTCATATTTTAATTCTCTCTCCATATTTAATGACATATTATTATGGACAATTTTGTCATTTTATTTGTAAGACCCCAACTTATTAATAAATGAAATTAAATTTCCTCTATTTATTATTTTGAAATAGAAAGGGTTGATTTGATTAATGTGGTTAGTTATGGGTAAAACGCGCAAATATTTCAAATAAGCAAGTGGTTATAAAATATTTATTTTTGATCGGTGAATATTCGGTTGGTCGTGAAATATTCTTGCTGTCGGGAAATATTCGTGCGACGGCGCAGCCTTGTGTGGGCCCCATAACGGAAAGCGATTGGATGAAGATAACGATAAAAATTGAGTTTTTATAAATAACGACGTAGTTGTTACCGTTAATACTGTTGGAATACCCCGTGGTTAAAATACAGTAATATGCATGGTTGCACAGTAGCACACGGATTGCACAGTATTTTTGAATTATTGATTCTTACGAAGGAAGACACTACTCAATAATTATTACAGTAGTTATTGTTCAATATTTTATTTTATTGATTCAATAATTGATGCGTTGATATTTTATATTATTGTTGTTTTAATCATTGTTACTGCACAGTATTTTTCATTATCAGATCAATAATTCATATTACTTGAATAATATTATTAGATAACATTATTGGCAATGTCTAGAAAGTTCTGTCTAAGGAGAGGTTTGGTCATCTAATTGCGCGCCAGTAAGGAGAAATACTTATTGGAAAGCCTCCTCTTTCTTGGGAACGGCCTAGTTGTCATAAATGTGATTCTATAATATTATTTGTGAATAATTAATTATTGATTCATATGATAAGGAAATATTTATTTTATGTGGATATAAATGAGGGATATATTTTTGTGGTTAAAAATGAAGGAGTTAATGTTGAGATTTTTATCAGTATTTTTATCGGAATGGAGGTATTAAAAATTAGGGTTTTTGAGATATTTTGCGGGGGTTATAATTTTTAATCCGACCGTTGGATCGTGGTAATATTTGGATATGTTATACATATATAAGTTAAGTATATGTCCACAAATTTTGACCCGTTAAAAATGAACGTATAATTTGTTATGAATTTTACGAGATGACTGGTTCAGAAATTGTTGAATTTTCGGAGTTAATCATCTTGGTGGAAAATTCTAGAATTTTTTAGGCCCCACTCTTGGTTGGTGAAGAAATGTGCTGAGATTTTTATTCAAAAATGGTGGGTGGGAATAGTAGCAGGTAAAGTCATCAGGTTACAGGTTAAGTCTGCTTCGGCGTGCTAACATTTTCCTATAAATAGAGGGCTAAGTTAGAACTGAAAATCACACCAGAATTCATAAGTTTTCTCTCTTTCTCTCTCTAGATTATTGAGTGTATTTTGTGAGTATTTAGATACTTTGTGAGTTTCTATTCATCAGAGCAAGTTTCTTTCAGCCTTATACCGGTATTCCGACCAGAAGTACTGATATTTTGAGGTAAGGGGTATTATTTTCTTCTTAAATGATATTATTTTCTTCAATATTATTATGCTGAAATATTGATATGAGTTTTTATCAAATTTAGAACTTTTTGTGTCGGGATTACTATTCACGTATACACTATTCACGTATACGGTACTATTCACGAATACGGCACTATTCACCGAAAAATAAAATTTTCCCTTTTTGTCCAAGATGTCTATTATGGTTACTATCTTTGATTGTATCCATGTTTTGATCTTTATTTTTGAATTTTGCTTCACAATTGATTATTATGAAGTATTATTGATCTTGGATAAACTGTTATATGAATCCCTAATATTTGTCCTTCTGTCTCACTGGATTCGTTTCCTTTAAAATATTTTTCATCATCCTCAATCCTAAATGATGATATTACTGAATATCTTTGGCCTGTAGTGCAAAGATGAATGATTAACTGATGAATATCTTTGGCCCGTAGTGCAAAGATGAACAGGTGTTGAGATGAACATGACCGACTGGTGATACAAATGAATATCTTTGGCCTGTAGTGCAAAGATGAATATTTGGTTAAAGATGATTATTAATTGATGTTACAGGGATAAAATATTAATGATGAACTTTTAAATCTTAGAAGATAGTAGAATTCTTTCTCTACTTGACTCTTCTAATGGTTTGCTATTTCCACTGCAGTCGTTGATCTAAAACTTGTTGTCTAGTATATTTTATCAGATTTTTCCTTGTTGAAGACTAACGATAATTTGTTGTATATTATCTTAGTCATAATATTCTTTACTGGGCTAGTTGAGCTCGCCATTTTCTTTTTTGTTCTATTTTTCTTCTCAGGAGGTGAGAACATAGCAGGATCTAGTCGGGGTATGGAGTGATGGTTCTAGAAAGATGTTTTAGCAGTCCTCACTGTTTCTGTAAAATAGTGTTTGAATAATTGTAATGAGAATTTATTTGAGTGTGGATATTGTCCAGAAGACAATATTTGTATTTAAACTCACAGTATGTGTTGTCGTATTTTGCATGACAATTGTATTATTGAAGTTGTAGTTTGCTTTCTGTACCATATATTCGGCGACTCAGAATGGGTGTTGTATACCTATTTTGGGGGCGTCACAGTTGGTATCAGAGCTTAGGGATATGATCCCTGGCTGAGATGTGAGACAAGAACTAGGAGGGGAGAGACGGGAAATTTCTTCGCTAGTATGACCTGACTAAGTTTTTTTGGTGTTTATTTGGTCGGTCAGAGTATAGGGATAATATATGACATGACTATTAACCCTTGTTTTATGGCAGTATTTAAGAATGGCAGCTGAGAACGTTAATAATGAAGTAAATAAGACCGCAGAGACACCTTTGATCACCACCCAGGGGAACATGCAACAGGAGGGCAATATTCCTCCTGTAAACAATGTTACCGTGCAAACGATAAATGATGGAATGTTTAGGAGCTTCTTGCAGTTCATGCAAAATCAGACGAGGGAGACTCGTGTGCAGAATACGGGTGGAAATGATAACAACGCGTGGTTTGTTACAGCCAAGCAGTTCAAAGAATTGGGACCATCAGAATTTAAGGGAAAGCCGAATCCGATCATGGCGGAAACGTGGGTCAAGCAAATTACCAAGATATTCGATGTCTTGGGATGCACGGAGGAACAGAAGGTTCCATTCGCCACCTTTATGTTCCGCGGTGAGGCAGACTACTGGTGGGAGTCTGTAAAGCGTACTCAGCCTGACGCACTCAACATGTCCTAGGAAACATTTCAGGAACTGTTCAATGACAAGTACTTTCCTGAAAGTATTCGTCATATGAAGAAGGTGGAGTTTATCAGACTGGATTAAAACAACATGACGGTGTTCCAGTACGAGGCGAAGTTTGCACAGTTATCTAGGTTTGCACCTCATTTGGTCAAAAATGAGGAACGAATGACAAGGATGTTTCTGAGAGGTCTAAAACCCGAGATTCGGCAATATCTTATCTCTCATAAATTTTCTTTATATTCAGATGTTGTAAACAGGGCTCAATTATTAGAGCGAGATAATGAGTATGTGCAACCGAGGGACCACAACCAGGGTCATACCGGTGGCGGCAGTCATCGAAGCAATGAAAACCAGCAGGGAGGAAAACATTCAGACAAAAGTGGTAACCACTATGGCGGTAATCGTGGTTGTGATAATAGAAGGAGCGAGTCGGGAGGAGATTTAAAGAAGAGAAGGTACAACAATGATAACGTGAAGACGTCAGCACAAACATCAACTGTTTCTAGATGAGGAGAACGACCACCGGTCGTATGTTACAAATGTGGGAAAGAGGGACATATCAGCCTAAACTGCCCACAACAATCCAAGGTATGTTATAACTGTGGAAAGGAGGGTCATATTGCTCGAGAGTGTTCTGTAGCAAAACCAAGTTCAGCGGGGATGGTGACTCCAAAAGTTGTCCCGGATAAGTTGAAATCAGCGGTTCCTGGAAGGGCGTTTGTCGTGACTGGCCAAAACGCGAGAAACCCGAACGAGGTGATCACGGGTAAGCTAATCTTGAATTCTTGCGAAGTTTATACTTTACTAGATACCGGTTCTACCCATTATTTTATCTCTCCTGCTTGTGCTCAACGTTTGAACTTGACTCCGGAGAAATTGACCTTTGACTTATCTGTTGAAACTCCGTTGGGTGAAACCTTTGTTACATCTACAGTTTATAAATCTTGCTTAATCTAAGTTGGCACCATCACATTACCTGTTAACGTTATTTTTTCAAAGATACTTGCATTTGATGTGATTTTAGGAATTCATTGGTTAACTACTCATCATGCCAAAATTAATTATTTTCGTAAGGTTGTTAGTTTTTATATTCCTAACCAACCTGTTATGCGAATTCAAGTGACCAAACCATTAAAATCAATAGCTGTTATATCAAGCCATAAAGCCATTCGTTTATTGAAAAATGGATGTCAAGCTTTCTTAGCCCATGTTATGGACTTGAACAAAAACACGACAGATTTGAATAATATTTCTGTTGTTAGTGAATTTCCTGACGTATTTCCCGAAGAACTTCCTGGTCTACCCCCAGAACGTGAAGTTGAATTCTTTATTGACCTTGAACCCGGTACAAAGCCCATTTCTAAAACTCCATATCGAATGGCTCCTATTGAACTTCAGGAGTTAAAAGTCCAACTACAGGAGTTGTTGGACATCGGTTTTATTCGTCCTAGTACATCTCCTTGGGGTGCTCCTATTTTATTTGTAAAGAAGAAAGACGGGAGTATACGACTTTGTATCGACTATAGGGAATTGAACCATGTCACCATCAAGAATAGATATCCGCTACCTCGCATTGATGACCTATTCGACCAGTTACAAGGAGCACAATTCTTTTCAAAGATCGACCTTTGTTCTGGATATCATCAGCTGAAGATTAAAACTAAGGATATTCCAAATACTGCCTTCAGAACTCGGTACGGGCATTATGAATTCTTAGTTATGTCTTTTGGATTGACTAATGCTCCTGCTGCCTTTATGGATATGATGAACCGTGTATTCAAAGAATATTTGGATCAGTTCGTTATTGTCTTTATTGATGACATCCTCATCTATTCCAAAAGCTGTGAAGATCATGAGCGCCATTTGAAGCTGATATTGCAAAGGCTTCGTGAAAACAAGCTATATGCCAAAGTGAAGAAATGTGAGTTCTGGCTTGAGGAAGTAGCATTCCTTGGGCACGTGGTGTCAAAACATGGAGTATCTGTCAACCCGACGAAGATTGAAGCCATACAAAGTTGGGAGCAACCGAAGTCGATAACCGAAGTACGTAGATTTCTGGGTTTAGCTGGTTATAATCGGAGATTTATGGAAGGATTTTCTCGAATCACTACTCTATTAACTCAGCTGACTCGGAAAGATACAAAATTCGTATGGAGTGAGGAATGTGAGAAGAGTTTCCAAGAACTCAAGAGGAGACTCATTTCGGTACCTGTTCTGACAATACCATCTGGTTCGGATGGATTTGTTATCTACAGCGATGCTTCAAGCAAAGGGTTAGGATGTGTTCTCATGCAACATGGGAAAGTCATAGCCTATGCCTCGCGACAACTCAAAGAATATGAGAGGAATTATCCTACTCATGATTTGGAGTTGGCAGCAGTCGTTTTCGCGTTGAAGATCTGGAGACACTACCTGTATGGGGAGAAAGTGGAGATCTATACAGATCATAAAAGCCTCAAATATTTCTTCACCCAAAAGGAACTTAACATGTGGCAGCGACGTTGGCTCGAGCTGTTGAAAGATTACGATCATACCATCCAATATCATCCTGGAAAAGCAAACGTAGTAGCTGACGCATTGAGTAGAAGATCATATGCGGGTACGAGTGCAATGTTGTTAACACAAAGGCCCATTTTGTATGACTTGCAAAGGATGGAGATAGAGATGAAGGCTCCAAGTACCCACATGATGATATCAAATATACGAGTAGAACCGACTTTAATTGATAAAGTTAAAGCTGCTCAAGCTACGGACATGGAGCTGATGCGTATGAAGAAGAAAGTGCAAGAAGGTGCTATTCCAGAAGCAAGAATCGATGAAGAAAGAATACTTCGAGTCAACTCCATATTTTGTGTTCCTAACGATTTTGACTTGAAGCATAGAATAATGATGGAGGCACACAACACACTGTTTGTAATCCATCCTGGGAGTACCAAAATGTATCACGATCTTCGACATACATTTTTGTGGAGCAATATGAAAAGAGAGATCGCGGAGTTTATCTCGAGGTGTTTAACTTGTCAACGTGTAAAAATGGAGCATCAAGTACCAAAGGGTCCATTACAATCACTTGAGATTTCGAAATGGAAGTGGGAACACATTATTATGGATTTTGTTACGGGTCTTCCCAAGGTTTCTCAAGGCATAGATGTCATTTGGGTTATTGTTGATAGATTAACCAAGTCTGCTCATTTCTTGCCGATACGTGAGACTTATTCCCTTGAATGTCTTGCTAGTATGTACGTGAACGAGATTGTGAGATTGTATGGCATGCCAGTATCCATAGTTTCGGATCGTGACCCAAGATTCACTTCACGATTTTGGGTTAGCTTGCAGAAAGCTATGGGCACGGATTTACAATTCAGTTCTGTATACCATCCTCAAACGGACGGACAATCAGAGAGGACTATTCAAATCCTTAAAGATCTATTAAGACTCTGTGTTCTAGATTTCAAAGGAAGTTGGGATAAGTACTTGCCACTGGTGGAATTCTCCTACAACAACAGTTATCAGGCAAGTATAGGTATGACTCCATTTGAAGCCTTGTATGGACGAAAGTGTCGCTCTCCAGTATGCTGGGACGAGGTGGGTGAAGCAACATTGTTGGGACCAGAGTTGGTACGCATGACTACAGAGAAGATCCAAACGATTCGACAACGTATACAAACGGCACATGATCGACAAAAGAGTTATGCGGATCTTCATCAGAAGAACGTGGAATTTAATATTGGGGATCATGTATTGTTACGTGTTGCACCATGGAAAGGAGTTACAAGATTTGGGAAGAGAGGAAAGCTCAATCCACGATTTGTTGGTCCATTTAAAATTCTTAACCGAATAGGAAATGTGGCATAACGACTCGCATTACCTCCAAGCATGTCTCGTGTTCATAATATTTTTCACATATCTGTGCTTCGTAAATATGTGAAAGACCCGAACCATATAATTGAGTTAGAACCAGACGAGATAGCCGAAGATTTAACGTACGAGGAGGTACCTGTTAAGATCTTAGATAGGAAAGAGCATGTCCTACGCACGAAGGTTATACCACAAGTTAAGGTTTTGTGGAGAAACCATGCTATTGAAGAAATGACATGGGAGTTGGAATCAGAAATGAAAGCGAGGTATCCTCACCTTTTCGAAACACCAGGTACGTACGTCAATTTTAAGGATGAAATTTCATAAGGAGGGGAGGTTGTAAGACCCCAACTTATTAATAAATGAAATTAAATTTCATCTATTTATTATTTTGAAATAGAAAGGGTTGATTTGATTAATGTGATTAGTTATGGATAAAACGCGCAAATATTTCAAATAAGCAAGTGGTTATAAAATATTCATTTTTGGTCGGTGAATATTCGGTTGGTCGTGGAATATTCTTGCTGTCGGGGAATATACGTACGACGGCGCAGCCTTGTGTGGGCCCCATAACGGAAAGCGATTGGATGAAGATAACAACAAAAATTGAGTTTTTTATAAATAACGGCGTAGTTGTTACCGTTAACACTGTTGGAATACCCGGTGGTTAAAATACAGTAATACGCATGGTTGCACAGTAGCACACGGATTGCACAATATTTTTGAATTATTGATTCTTACGAAGGAAGGCACTACTCAATAATTGTTACAGTAGTTATTGTTCAATATTTTATTTTATTGATTCAATAATTGCTGCGTTGATATTTTATATTATTGTTGTTTCAATCATTGTTGTTGCATAGTATTTTCCATTATCAGATCAATAATTCATATTACTTGAATAATATTATTAGATAACATTACTGGCAATGTCTAGAAAGTTCTGTCTAAGGAGAGGTTTGGTCATCTAATTGCGCGCCAGTAAGGGGAAATCCTTATTGGAAAGCCCCCTCTTTCCTAGGAACGGCCTGGTTGTCATAAATGTGATTCTGTAATATTATTTGTGAATAATTAATTATTGATTCATATGATAAACAAATATTTATTTTATGTGGATATAAATGAGGGATATATTTTTGTGGTTAAAAATGAAGGAGTTAATGTTGAGGTTTTATCAGTATTTTTGTCGGAATGGAGGTATTAAAAAGTAGGGTTTTTGAGATATTTTGCGGGGGTTATAATTTTTAATCCGACCGTTGGATCGTGGTAATATTTGGATATGTTATACATATATAAGTTGAGTATATGTCCACAAATTTTGAACCGTTAAAAATAAACGTATGATTTGTTATGAATTTTACGAGATGACTGGTTCAGAAATTGTTGAATTTTCGGAGTTAATTATTTTGGTGGAAAATTCTAGAATTGGTGGGCCCCACTCTTGGTTGGTGAAGAAATGTGCTGAGATTTTTATTCAAAAATGGTGGGTGGGAATAGTAGCAGGTAAAGTCATCAGGTTGCAGGTTAAATCTGCTTCGGCGTGCTAACATTTTCCTATAAATAGAGGGCTAAGTTAGAATTGAAAATCACACCAGAATTCATAAGTTTTCTCTCTTTCTCTCTCTAGATTATTGAGTGTATTTTGTGAGTATTTAGATACTTTGAGAGATTCTATTTATTAGATCAAGTTTCTTTCAGCCTTATACCGGTATTCCGACCAGAAGTACTGATATTTTGAGGTAAGGGATATTATTTTTCTTCTTAAATGATATTATTTTCTTCAATATCATTATGCTGAAATATTGATATGAGTTTTTATCAAATTTGGAACTTTTTGTGTCGGAGTTACTATTCACGTATACGACACTATTCACGTATACGGTACTATTCACGAATACGGCACTATTCATCGAAAAATAAAATTTTCCCTTTTTGTCCAAGATGTCTATTATGGTTACTATCTTTGATTGTATCCATGTTTTGATCTTTATTTTTGAATTCTGCTTCACAATTGATTATTATGAAGTATTATTGATCTTGGATAAACTGTTATACGAATCCCTAATATTTGTCCTTCTGTCTCACTGAATTCGTTTTCTTTAAAATATTTTTCATCATCCTCAGTCCTAAATGATGATATTACTGAATATCTTTGGCCTGTAGTGCAAAGATGAATGATTAACTGATGAATATCTTTGGCCCGTAGTGCAAAGATGAACAGGTGTTGAGATGAACATGACCGACTGGTGATACAAATGAATATCTTTGGCCTGTAGTGCAAAGATGAATATTTGGTTAAAGATGATTATTAATTGATGTTACAGGGATAAAATATTGATGATGGACTTTTAAATCTTAGAAGATAGTAGAATTCTTTCTCTACTTGACTCTTCTAATGGTTTGCTGTTTCCGCTGCAGTTGTTGATCTAAAATTTGTTGTCTTGTATATTTTATCAGATTTTTCCCTGTTGAAGACTGACGATAATTTTTTGTATATTATCTTAGTCATAATATTCTTTACTGGGCTAGTTGAGCTCACCCTTTTCCTTTTTCTTCCATTTTTCTTCTCAGGAGGTGAGAACATAGCAGGATCTAGTCGGGGTATGGAGTGATGGTTCTAGAAAGATGTTTTAGCAGTCCTCACTATTTTTATAAAATAGTGTTTGAATAATTGTAATGAGGATTTATTTGAGTGTGGATATTGTCCAGAAGATAATATTTGTATTTAAACTCACAGTATGTGTTGTCGTATTTTGCACGACAATTGTATTATTGAAGTTGTAGTTTGGTTTCTGTACCATGTATTTGGCGACTCAGAATGGGTGTTGTATACCTATTTTGGGGGCGTCACATTATTCCTCTTCTTAATATGCGTGAAAAGTCCACCAGGACTTTTATCCTGGGACGGAGGGAGTAGTAGTTTTTTTCTGACGAAATTTTTTCGGACATAACATATTTTGTCGAAAATAATTTTTTTTATTATTTTTGTTTTTGCAGTTTCTATGTTTTAAAACCAATTTTTATATCTGTAAACCTATTTTATCCCAACAACAATACAATAATCTATATCAAGAACACATACAACGTAACTAAACTAACAACACCATATATTGTCCCCAACAATAACAAATATAAACTAATTTACGATAAGTTATACAGAAAATTAGTTAAAAGTCCAATGATTTAAAAAACTAAACTAAACTAAAGTGATTTACAAAAAATAAAGCTAAACTACAATGATTTACAAAAAATAAAGCTAAACTAGTACTACCACCGGTGTGAGGAGTAGCATCGGGTGAGAGTCAACTGTGCTGTTCTGGTTTCTGAAAATCGTGGCCATCATTTCCCCACTTAGCATCACCACCCTGTTGGGCATCACCACCCTGCTCAGCATCGCCACCCTGTTGATACAATTAAAAATACAATTTATTAGTCTGTAATTGACAATTAAAGCGACAACTAAATGATAATTAAATAACATACAGAATATACAACTTAAAATGAATAAAATACCTTAGTAGTCAGGGTATAACACCCCCTTTCTCAAAGGGAAAGGATGTCACATACAAACACAATAAATACAAATCTCTAATAAACCTGAAAATTTTTCCAATAGATTTAACACCAATTGCCACATATGCTAATTTAAATAGAAGAAATTCCACATTAACATAGTCTCTACATTTAAGAATAAATGTCAAAACGATCCAACATCCATTTACAAAATATTACGAAAATTTAAGTCTAATAATAATCTCAGAAGCTAATCTACTTATTTGGATCAAAGGTAGCTCTCATCCCAAATCATGATCACCCCTGATAATTACCTGCCGGAAAAAGAACATAGCGTGAGCCAATTGCCTAATACGAATACGAAGATGAACATATATAAAATTATATATATATATATATATATATATATATATATATATATATATATATATATATATGTACCAAAAGAGAGCTGAATGAATAAACAAATACAAACTACGAACCAATTATAAATATATTGAAATTAGTGAGACAAGGTACAAATGATTAACACCATCGATTAGACAATTATAATCAAAAGAATTCCAAACAAAATAACAATTTCATACTGAGCACAAAAAAAAATAACGAAAGGCTAACAAAATACATCGGGACCATGATGTATGCAAATCAAAACGAATAGTACGCACGACACATACGTTACTAATTCGCAAAACGAATAAAATCAAATCAAATACTAGGTTGACCCATACATATCCTGAACAAATATATCAAATAGCCAAAGCTCATACCCAAAGTATACAAAAGGATACGCCGTGGACTGATCACACTGCCACGAAAGGTGTCATGCCCTTATTTCAAGAGGGCATGTGTAACAATTCAAAATTTTAAATTATAATTCCAAATATTTATTGAATTATATAAATATTTAATTGATGCGTTTATTGTTGAATAAATATTTGTTTAATTTGATTTCATTTGATTATTTATTTGTTAAATAAATAATTTATGAGTTAAGAAAAATAATTATTATGAGATAATATTCTAATTTAATTTAATAATTAAATTAGATAGTTGATAGGGATTAAATGAATTACTTTAATGTTTTAATTTGATAATAAAAGTGTGACAATAAACTATTATATAAATGATTTAGTAAAATAAATTAAAGTAGTTTAAATGGATTTAACCAAACAAGGCTTAAAAACATTAAGTCTTTATTTTTTTTAAATATTTTTGCCAAATGAAGTCTTATTGCTTTTGAATTTTGATTTTGAATTATAATATAAATAAAATAAATCAAAATAATAAATAAAATATATTTTATAACTGATATACGTTTAAGATTTTGTAACTGATAATTTAAGTATGCGTAGTATTATGGCTATCAGTTTATAATTTATGCATAAGTGTTAGTTGGCCTAAACCTAAGAAGAAAAGAGAAGAGAGAATACAGAGAAAAGAAATTAGAGAGAGAGTTTTGTGATTCTAAAACAAATTATGTGGTTAGCAAGGATTGTTCAAGCAAGAGAAGGTATACTCCCATAACCTTAATATGTTATATATAAAAGTTCTGTGTTCATGAATTTCGAAGTCTTTATGAATTCCAATTTGACAAATTATTGTTATATCAAGTGTAAATTGTGTATATGTAATTGTGATGTTAGAATTAACATCTAGAAAAGGATTTAGTATGCTAATTACGTTCAAAAATAAGAAGAAAAAAAAACTGATTACAGTGCATGTGTGTATGAATATGGCTTGTTGGAGTTCAAAATTGATACTTGGTTTGTAAACTAGTCTGTAAATTGAGTCTTGAATGTATTAATTCAGTAAGTAACGAAGAGAACGTAGCTTGAATGAGTTAATTTGGTGTACAATGGTGATCACACTGTAAATTTTGTAGTATGTTAAAAATGGAGTTTTGGCAAAAATATAGAATTCAAAATACTTAATTTGATTGTAGTTGCTGTTAATTGTTCTAAAGAAGTATATATATGATGGGTAATGTTTATATGAAATCTATGTAAGTGTTGCGGGTTAAATTGGTTGCTAGAAACTAAGCGTATGACAAATTTGGCTTTGCCTGTGCTCGTGTTGCCCAGAACTGAACTTCGGCGCCGCAGCGCCAACTCTCACGCCGTAGCGCCAAGTCTCGCGCCGCAGCGCCAGTGCCAGGCCTGTGCCTCACGCCGCAGTACCATTCCCAGTGTAAACTGGGGTGCCGCAACGCCGGTTAGCAGTATGGCCAGAAAGGTTGTTTTTATTGTACAAAAATCTGTAATTGTTGATAAAGTGAAATGTTAGAACTGTTGAAATGTAATTTTTATATTGTGGTGTTTTAGTACCAAGGATGAGAATATTATTAACAATTAATGAGTTATATTATCGCATTACTAGTGTGACTAGACTATATGATTAAAAACCAAACCATACATGAAATAGATACTTAATTGTATACAAAGTATATGTAGTAACTAATTATGTCATAATGATATATGTATAGGATATTGTGAATCGAACTATTACGGTTTAGCTTACACGCAAGGCAAGTTTCTTAACTCTAATTTTATATTGTGCAAGTTTTCTTTATCCTACCTTGTTTACTGTTGAGCAAGTTATTCCTAATCCTATTTATACAATTTAAATATATTCGTGCAAAGCTATTTAACCTAACTCTTACTTTGAGAAAGTTTCCTACTTTAACGTGTTTCTTAGCATGCAAGCTTCTAAATTCTAATACACTTATGTTGCATAAGTTTTATCGTTCAAAATGCTATTTATTATGCATGCACAATACTCAATTCTAAACAAAATTCTAACCTTAGCTTAATATTGTTCAAGCAGGGTATGTTACGTTATTCAATGCTTATGCTTTTAGTTTATTTCTAAAGCATGACCTTAATATACAATATTGATTCATTTATGACTTATTCCATAGCATATCGTTATTACATTCTTATTCAACTAATCCTTAGTTGATGTTCGTTAAACTCTAAATTATCTTGAAACTTATCCAAACCAAACTTACTTTGGTGTGGACTTGTATTCTAAATACTGAGATGAACAACCCTATTACAGGGGATAATTTACGCATAGCGTTTAAATGTTTGTGCACAATACATTGTATGAAAGGCTGATCTCCCTAAGTACAAGAAGTCCCTACTGTCTTATGACTATTTAGGTTTAAGTTGAAAGAATACTTATAACTTTGGACATAGTTCGTGGTCTTGTGACCCTCAAATACATATATTTCAAATTCTATTCCTGATTATCATTGATAGAGAATATTATTCAGTTCTATTGAGCCTATTCATTTGATAGTTGTTATGATATTTTATTCATTGTCACTTCAAGTGAGCATTTTTGTAAGACCCCAATTTTCATAAATAAAGATTATTTTTTCTCAAAATATATTTTTGAATATCATGGTGTGAATTTGATATAATATTATAGTTGTGGGTAATATTTATAAATTTTATAAAGTATGCAAGTTGTTATAAAATATTCAATTGGTCGGGGAATATTCGTTTTAACAGGAAATATTCGTACGACGGCACAATCATTGGTGGACCCCACAACGAAATTATTGTCGAAATTAGAAAACAATAGAAATATCTTTTTATAAAAATAACGACGAAAGTTTTATCGTTAACTGTTGAAATACCCGATGATAAAGGTACAGAAATACGCGTGGTTGCATAGTAGCACACAGTATTGATTATTGATGCTTACGTGAGAAGTCACTCAGTTTATTTCAATTATTGCTACAGTAATTGCTGCATAGTTTCTCACGTTATTTGATTCATTTATTGTCAAAAATTTATATTATTAAATCAATAATTGAGATGACAAGTTATTCATATTATTATCTGCATAATTAACAATGTCTAAAAAGTTCTGTCGAGGAGAGATTTGGTCACCTAATTGTGCGCCAATAGGGAGAAATCCTTATCGGAAAGCCTCCTCTTTCTTGGGAACGATCTGATTGTTAATATTGCGAGTTATAATAATATGAATAAATGTTGTTACAAATATTGAGGGGATTTTTATGAAGTATTTGTTGTAAATTTTGGTGTATTATTTTGACCCCCATTTACCCATTTTTTTAAAATAATCGATATAAAATTATTCAGTATATATATATATATATATATATATATATATATATATATATATATGTGTGTGAAAGTGACTGTGGGGTGGGGCCCATATGTGGGATGAAAATGGAAAAGGGGTGGGGGTAGATGCCTTGGAAGGGAGGGAGTGTATATATATTATGTATATATATGATGAAACGTAGGAAGGAGGGATTATATAAAGATATGTTTGTGAAATTAATTTGTGTGTGTAGTGAATAAAAGTGGTGGTGGTGGAAAAGTGATAATTGTGAAAGTGATAGGTAGAAGAAATGTGGTGGTGAGAAGAAAAGAAGAAGTGAAAGTGATGTGTATGTGTGCGTGTGTGTGATAGTGATGTGTGTGTGTGTGTGTGTGATAGTGATGTGTGTGTGTGTATGGTGATAATAATGGTGTGGAATTTGAAAAATCAAGCATCCGTGATTTTTAAGAAATCCGTGAAATCGTCAGTCTGTGCACATGATCAAACACTACCCCTTCCATTCTCTTATAAATAGGATGCTTAATTAGTTAGAATTGAAAATCAAACCAGAATCAGAGAATTCTTCTTCTATAATCTTGAGCGTATTTCTTTAGAGTTTAAGGAAGCTTTGAGCATAGAAAACAGTTCAAGTTTTCTTCAAGAACATCCCCACCCTACTAGTCGGAATACTCTTCTTTTTAAGGTAAGGGATATTATTTTTGTTCAATACTCGTAAGAAATAATATTTTCTTTCATACTCTGTAGTATGTAAGTAATATTATTTCGTTTCAGATTTCAAATTCTACACTCATTTTGTTAAGTTTTGGGTTCTATACTCCATGAAATTAGTAGAATATCCTTGATATTTGCGCTTCATCCAGTATCTTTTCATGAAAATATTATTCTGAGCATTCTTGATAAGTTTTAATTTTTTCATGTCGGAGTACTATTCATGGGATACTTTTCCTGAAGTACTATTCATAGGATACTATTCACTCAGTTACTATTCACCCAGGATACTATTCATGACAAAAATTGATTTTTTTTCGGTCCAAATCATTTTTGATACAATATTATTCTTGAATTTTACTCCGCAAAGCAGTATCACGTTGACTACACTTGGCAAACGGGCGGGCGGGCGGGCCCGGGCCGGGCCGGGCCGAGCGCGGGCGGGCCAAAAACGGGCCGAGCCAAAAACGGCCCGGGTTTTGGCGGGCCGAAAAAGTGAGGCCCGTGGCCCGGGTTGGGCGGGCCGGGCCGGCCCGCGGGCTTTTTCTTATTTTTTTTTTGCAAAATCTTGATACACCAAAAATAATAATAATAATAATAATTTTAATTACTTAAATTAACTACATATCTCAATCAATTAAAATTTTAATAGTATTATAATTTTAGATATTAAAATAAAGGCATGATTTGGGATAATGATTGATTTACTTTCCAAATAAGTAGGGGGAATGCATAATTAAGGGATAATGATTGATTTACTTTCCAAATGTACTACAATAAGTAAGTGAATTGCATAATTAAGGGATAAAATTATCTATATTATTGTGTATAGATTTTGGACTTGCAAAGTTGCAATCTAAAAAATTAGTGGTTGATTCGGATTATATATTGTTAGTAATTCAAAGTATATAATCAAATTTGATTCTTTAAAATTAATATAATTTATTTAACTTTTAAAAATAATAAATATTGTAATTAATACTAATATATAGATAATTTTAAATTTTTATAATTATATTATCTAACTTAAACTAATAATTGTTAGTTTAATAGTTTTATACTTTGAAATTATTAACTACATATCTCAATCAATTAAAATTTTAATAGTATTATAAATTAGTATTATTAATTAACTACCTACATTAACTACATATCTTAATTTTAATTTTCAAATATAGTTAAAATTTATTGAAGATTGTATTAAAAACAAATAGTTGTTGTAGCTTAGTTGGTTTGAACTCTTATTTATTTACTTACAAGTCTTGTGTTCAAGCCCTACAAGTAGCAAAATTTTATTAAAAAAAAAAAAAAAACTCACGGGCCACGGGCCGGGCCGGGCCGCCACGGGCCAGGCCAAAAACGGGCCGGGCCAAAAACGCCCAAGTTTTCATGGGCTAAAAAAGTTAAGCCCAAAGCCCACTTTTTACGGGCCAGCCCGGCCCGGCCCGCGGGCCTGGGCCAATTTTGCCAGGTCTAATGTTGACAATTTGGACATTATTGAATTCTGGATAAATTAAATTATAAATCTTTAAAAACTTATCCTTTGCTTTCTTTTAATTGAATTCTTATATCATTGTCATCATCCTTATGCTTATATTGTGATGAAAGTCATCTTTGGCTTACGTGCATAGATGAACTGTTGATTGGTATGATTATGACCAGGGATTATTCAGTATAATCATGACCGTAATATTACAAATGATATTGTAAAAGTTCTCATTGGCCCGTAGTGCATTGATGGACAGTTGTTGGCATGATCATGACCATTGGTGAAAACACGAATATCCTTGGCCCGTAGTGCATGAATAATTCGTGATTGTGATACTAATGAATATCCTTGGCCCGTAGTGCAGGGATGAATCGATGATGTTGATTATTTATTAAGCTGAGTCTCAGCGATAAAATTGATGATAAACTTTTTAAATCATAGAAGATAGTAGATATCATGATCTACTTGACTCTTCTAATGGATTGCTTGTTTCGCTGCAGTTAAACTTGATGTTTATTATATTTTATCAGTTTAACATTGTTGAAGGCTAACGATAATTTATTCTGCATTATCTTAGTCATAATATTTCTTACTAGGATAGTTGAGCTCACTTTTTGCTTTCATTGTTCTCTTCAAGAAATGAGAACGTAGCCGAAACTAGTCAGAGAATGGAGTGACGGTCCGAGTTGGTGGCTGTAGTAGTCCTCACTATTTTATAAAATAGTGTGATAATAATTATAATGAAGACTCCTTTTGAGTTTGAATACTGTCTACTAGACAATATAAATGTAAAAACTCTCAGCTACATTTTTATCATATTATATAATGAAGTTTGTATTTGTTTTTAGTACCATATATTTGGCGACTCAAGATGGGTGATGTATACCTATTTTGGGGGTGTCACATTTGGTATCAAAGCTTAGGGATATGATCCTTGGCTAAGATGTGAGACAAGAACTAGGGGGAGAGACGGGAAAATTCTTCGCTAGTATGACCTACCTAAGTTTATTTGTTATTTAAATTGGTCGGTCAGAATTAACACTTGTTTTGTGGCAGTATTTGAAAATGGCATCCAAAAATATCGAGTTAAACAATGGAGCACATGAGACTGTTGAGTAACCACTGATCAATACCCAGGATAATGTGCATCAGGAAGGCAATAATCCTCAGGTGAACAACAACACTGACCAAATAGCGAACGACAGAATGTTTAGGAGCTTTCTACAATTTATGAAACATCAGGCAAGAGAGACTTTTGTTCAAAATGCAGGTGGAAACACTGGCAACTCTCGGATGGTCACCGCTAAGGAGTTGGGACCACCGGAGTTTTTAGGAGAGCCAAAACCACTTAAAGCGGAGACGTGGATAAAGTAGATCACCACGATATTTGATGTCTTGAGATGCTCCGAGGAGCAAAAGGTTCCCTTTGCCACCTTCATGTTGCGAGGAGAGGCAGATTACTGGTGGGAATATGTAAAGCGTACTCAACCTTCCACACTGAAGATGTCTTGGGAGAAGTTCCAAGAACTGTTCAACGACAAGTACTTTCCTGAAAGTATTCGTCACATGAAGGAGGTAGAGTTCATTAAGCTGGAGAAAAATAATATGACCGTGTCGCAGTACGAGGCAAAGTTTATCGAGTTGTCCCGGTTTGCTTCCCACTTAGTTGATAATGAGGAGAGAATGATGCGGATGTTTCTAAGAGGCTTAAAACCCGAGATACGTTAATACCTCATTTCTCACAAACTGTGTTTGTATTCAGATGTTGTTAATAGGGCTCAATTATTGGAGCGCGATAATGAGTCAACCCAACTAAGAGAGAGTAGCCGATAAAATGATAATACCAGTGGTAACAGTCATCAAAGTGGTGACAACAAACGTAGAGGGAATCAACATACCAGAAATGGTAATCACTTCAGTGGTAATCATGGCTAAGACAATAAAAGTGGACATTTCAAGAAGAGGAGATTCAACAATGATGGAAAGACGTCAGCACCAGTAGCAGTTGTTAAGGAAGGAGAACGACCACCTATCATATGCTTCAAATGCGGAGGGGAGGGACATATCAGTCCAAATTGCATGCAGCAGTCCAAAACGTGTTACAATTATGGAAAAGAAGGTCACCTAGCTCGATTTTGTCGTGCAGTGAAACCAAGTCCAGTTGGGATGGTGACACCAAATGTCGTCCCTGACAAGTCAAAACTAGTAGTTCAAGGGAGAGCGTTTGTCGTGACCTCCCAAAAAGTGAGGAACCCGAACGAAGTCATCACGGATAAGCTAATCATAAACTCTAGCGAAGTCTATACCTTATTTGATACTGGTTCTACCCATTCTTTTATTTCTCCTACTTGCGCTTAATGTTTAAATTTAACTTCAGAGAAATTAGACTTTGACTTATCTGTTGAAACTCTGTTGGGAGAAACCTTCATTACATCCACTATTTATAAGTCTTGTTTGATTCAAATCGGCAACCGCACGTTACTTGTCGATCTTATCTCTTTGAAAAAACTTGCATTTGATGTGATTTTAGGGATTGATTGGTTAACCACTTATCATGCAAAAATTGATTATTTTTATAAGGTTGTTAGTTTTTATATTCCTAACCAACATATTATGCGAATTCAAGCAACCAAACCATTAAAGTCAATCACTGTCATCTCATACCATAAAGCTATTCATTTATTGAAAAACGAATATCAAGCTTTCTTAGATCATGTCACAGATTTAAACATAAATACGTCAGTTTTGAATGATATTTCTATTGTTAATAAACTTCCTGATGTATTCTCTGAAGAACTTTCTGGCCTACCCCCGGAGCGTGAAATCAAATTTTGTATCGACCTTGAACCCGGTACAAAATCCATTTCCAAAGCCTCATATTGAATGGCTCCTATTGAACTTCAGGAGTTAAAGACCCAACTGCAGGAATTGTTAGACATCGGTTTCATTCGTCCTAGTACGTCTCCTTGGGGTGCTCCTGTTCTATTCGTGAAGAAGAAAGATGGAAGTATGCGACTTTCTATTGATTATCGGGAGTTGAATCATGCCACCGTCAAAAATAGGTATCCATTGCCACACATTGATGATATGTTTGACCAGTTGAAAGGTGCCACATTCTTTTCAAAGATCGATCTTAGTTCCAGATATCATCAGTTAAAGATTAAAACCGATGGCATTCCAAAGACTGCTTTCAGAACTTGGTACGGGCATTACGAATTCCTAGTCATGTCTTTTGGATTGACTAATGTTCCTGCTGCCTTCATGGATATGATGAACCGAGTATTCAAGGAATATTTGGATCATTTTATTATTGTCTTTATTGATGACATCCTCATATACTCTAAAACCTGTGAAGATCATGAGCAACACTTGAGACTAATACTCCAAAAGCTTCGTGAGAACAAGTTGTATGCCAAGTTAAAGAAATACGAATTCTGGCTTGTGGAAGTAGCATTCCTTGGGCATGTGATATTAAATCATGGAATATCTGTTGACCTGGCAAAGATTGAAGCAATACAAAGCTGGTAGCAACCTAAGTCAGTGACCGGAGTACGTAGCTTTCTCGGCTTAGCTTGTTATTATCGGAGATTCGTGGAAGAATTTTCTCAAATCGCTACTCCATTAACTCAACTGACTCAAAAAGATATAAAATTCGGTTAGAGCGAGGAATGTGAGAAGAGTTTTCAAGAACTCAAGAGGAGACTCATTTCAGCACCTGTTCTGACAATACCATCTGGTTTGGAAGGATTTGTCATCTACAGCGATGCTTCGGGCAGAGGGTTAAGATGTGTTCTCATGTAACATGGGAAAGTCATAGCCTATGCCTCATGACAACTGAAAGAATATGAGAGGAATTATCCTACTCATGATCTAGAGTTGGTAGCAGTCATTTTTGCACTAAAGATCTGGAGGCATTACCTGTATGGGGAGAAAGTGGAGATCTACACGGATCATAAAAGCCTCAAATATTTCTTCACCCAAAAGGAACTCAACATGCGGCAATGACGTTGGCTCGAATTGTTGAAAGATTACGATCATACCATTTAATACAATCCTGGAAAAGCGATCGTGGTAGCTGACGCGTTGAGTAGAAGATCATATGCGGATACAAGTGCGATATTATCAACGCAAAGGCCCATTTGGTATGACTTACAAAGGATGGGGATAGAGATAAAGACTCCAGGGACTCACGTGATGATGTCAAATATACGAGTAGAACCGACTTTAATCGATAAAGTTAAAGCTGCTCAAGCTAAAGATCTGGAGCTGATGCGTATGAGGAAGAAGGTGTAAGAAGGTGCTATTTCAGAAGAAAGAATTGATGAAGAAGGAATACTTAGAGTAAACTCCAGACTTTATGTTCCCAACGACCCTGATTTAAAGTATAAGATCATGATGGAGGCGCACAACACACCGTTTGCAATCCATAATAGGAGTACCAAAATGTATCGTGATTTTCGACATACATTTTGGTGGAGCAATATGAAGAGAGAGATCGCGGAGTTTATCTCAAGGTGTCTAACTTGTCAATGTGTCAAGGCGGAGCATCAAGTGCCAAAGGGTCCATTGCAACCACTTAAAATTCTAGAATGGAAGTGGGAGCACATTGCCATGGTTTTCGTTATTATTCTTCCAAAAGTTTCTCAAGGCATAGATGCGATTTGGGTCATTATCGATAGATTGACCAAGTCTGCTCATTTCTTACCTATACGAGAAATTTATTCACTTTAGCGTCTTGCTCGTATGTACATAAATTAGATTGTAAGACTGCATGGTATGCCAATATCCATAGTTTTTTATCGAGACCCAAGATTCACTTCATGATTTTGGGTTAGTTTATAAAAAGCCATGGGCACGGATTTACGATTTAGTTTAGCATATCATCCTCAAACGGACGGGCAGTCGGAGAGGACAATTCAAACTCTTGAAGAATTATTAAGACTCTGTGTCCTTTACTTCAAGGGAAGTTGGGACAAGTTCTTGCCATTGGTGGAATTCTCTTACAACAACAGTTATCAAGCAAGTATTGGCATGGCTCCATTCGAGGTGTTGTATGGACGCAAGTGTCGTTCTCCAGTATGCTGGGATGAGGTGGGTGAAGCAACGTTGTTCGAACCAGAATTGGTGCACATGACAACGGAAAAGATTTAAATGATCCGACAACGTATAAAAATCTCACAAGATCGACAAAAGAGTTATGCTGATCTTCATCGAAAGGACGTGGAATTTAATGTTGGAGAACATGTGTTGTTAAGAGTTGCACCATGAAAAGGAGTTACAAGATTTGGAAAAAGCGAAAAGCTCAATCCTCGATTCATTGGCCCATTCGAAATCCTCGATCGAGTAGGAACTGTGGCCTATAGACTCGCTTTACCGCCAAGTATGTCTCGTGTTCATAACGTTTTTCACATATCCATGTTGAGTAAATATGTGGAAGAACCGAACCACATTATTGATTTAGAACCGGATGAAATAGCGGAAGATTTAATGTATGAAGAGGTACCTGTTAAAATCTTGGATAAGAAGGAGCATATTCTATGCTTCAAAATTATACCTCAAGTCAAAGTTTTGTGGAGAAACCACGATGTTGAGGAAATGACCTAGGAGTTAGAATCTGAAATAAAATCAAGGTATCCTCACCTCTTCTACATACCAGGTACGTACCCTACTTTCTAGGATGAAATTTTATAAGAATGGGAGGTTGTAAAACCCCAATTTTCATAAATAAAAATTATTTTTTCTCGAAATATAATTTTGAATATCATGGTGTGAATTTGATATAATGTTATAGTTGAGGGTAGTATTTATAAATTTTGTAAAGTATGCAAGTTGTTATAAAATATTCGATTGGTCGGGGAATATTCGTTTTAACAGGAAATATTTGTGCGACGGCACAATCATTGGTGGACCCCACAACGGAATTATTGTCGAAATTAGAAAATGACAGAAATATCTTTTTATAAAAATAACGACGAAAGTTTTACCGTTAACTATTGAAATAGCCAGTGATAAAGGTACAGGATTACGCGTGGTTGCATAGTAGCACACGGTATTGATTATTGATGTTTACGTGAGAAGTCACTCAGTTTATTTCAATTATTACTACAGTAATTGCTGCATAGTATCTCACGTTATTTGATTGAATTATTGTCAATATTTTATATTATTAAATCAATAATTGAGATGACAAGTTATTCATATTATTATCTACATAATTAACAATGTCTAGAAAGTTCTGTCGAGGAGAGGTTTGGTCACCTAATTGCGCGCCAATAGGGAGACATCATTATCGAAGAGCCTCCTCTTTCTTGGGAACGACCTGGTTGTTAATATTGCGAGTTATAATAATATGAATAAATGTTGTTACAAATATTGAGGGGATTTTTATAAAGTATTTGTCGTAAATTTTGGTGTATTATTTGGACCCCCCATTTACCCATTTTTTCAAAATAATCAGTATAAAATTATTCAGTATATATATATATATATATATATATATATATATGTGTGTGTGTGTGTGTGTGTGTGTGTGTGTGTGTGTGTGAAAGTAACATGCGGGGTGGGGCCCACATGTGGGATGAAAATGGAAAAGGGGGTAGGGGGTAGATGCCTTGGAAGGCAGGGAGTGTATATATATTATGTATATATATGATGATACGTAGGAAGGAGGGATTATATAAACATGTGTTTATGACATTAATTTGTGTGTGTAGTGAATAAAAGTGGTGGTGGTGGAAAAGTGATAAGTGTGAAAGTGATAGGTAGAAGAAATGTGGTGGTGGGAAGAAAAGAAGAAGTGAAAGTGGTGTGTGTGTGTGTGTATGGTGATAATAATGGATGTGGAATTTGAAAAATCAGGTGTCCGTTATTTTTAAGAAATTCGTGAAATTGTCAGTCTGTGAGCCCGTGATCAAACAGTACCCCTTCCATTCTCCTATAAATAGGATGCTTAGTTAGAATTCAAAATCACACCAGAATTAGAGAATTCTTCTTCTATAATCTTGAGCGTATTTCTTTAGAATTTATGGAAGCTTTGAGCGTAGAAAATAATTCAAGTTTTCTTTAAGAATATCTCCGCCCTACCAGTCGGAATACTCTTCTTTTTAAGGTAAGGGATATTATATTTGTTCAATACTCGTAAGAAATAATATTTTCTTTCATACTCTGTAGTATGTAAGTAATATTATTTAATTTTAAATTTCGAATTCTACACTCATTTTGTTAAGTTTTGACTTCTATACTCCTTGAAATTAGTAGAATATCCTTGCTATTTACGCTTCATCCAGTATCTTTTCATGAAAATATTATTCTAAGCATTCTTGATAAGTTTTAATTTTTTCATGCTGGAGTACTATTCATATGGTACTATTCACTCAGTTACAATTCATCTGGAGTACTATTCATGACAAAAAATAATTTTTTTTCGGTCCAAATCATTTTTGATACAATATTATTCTTGAATTTTACTCCACAAAGCAGTATCATGTTGACAATTTGGACATTATTGAATTCTGGATAAATTAAATTATAAATCTTTAGAAATTTATCCTTTACTTTCTTTTAATTGAATTCTTATATCATTGTCATCATCCTCATGCTTATATTGTGATGAAAGTCATCTTTGGCTTACGTGAATAGATGAACTGTTGATTGGACTGATTATGATCATGAATTATTCGGTATAATCATGACCTTAATATTACAAATGATGTGGTAAAAGTCCTCATTGGCCCGTAGTGCATTGATGGACAGTTGTTGGCATGATCATGACCATTGGTGAAGACACGAATATCCTTGGCCCGTAGTGCATGGATAATTCGTGGTAGTGATACTAATGAATATCCTTGGCCCATAGTGCAGGGATGAATCGATGATGTGGATTATTTATTAAGCTGAGTCTCAGCGATAAAATTAATGATAAACTTTTTAAATCATAGAAGATAGTAGATATCATGCTCTACTTAACTCTTCTAATGGATTACTTGTTCCGTTGTAGTTAAACTTGATGTTTATTATATTTTATCAGTTTAACAATGTTGAAGGCTAATGATAATTTATTCTGCATTATCTTAGTCATAATATTTCTTACTAGGCTAGTTGAGCTCACTCTTTGCTTTCATTGTTCTCATCAGGAAATGAGAACGTAGCCGGAACTTGTCGGGGAATGGAGTGATGGTCCGAGTTGGTGGCTGTAGTAGTCCTCATAATTTTATAAAATAGTGTGATAATAATTGTAATGAGGACTCCATTTGAGTTTGAATACTGTCTACTAGACAATATTCATGTAAAAACTCTCAACTACGTTTTTATAGTATTATAAAATGAAGTTTGTATTTGTATTTAGTACCATGTATTTGGTGACTCAAGATGGGTGATGTATACCTATTTTAGGGGCGTCACAGTTTGTTTGCTCACTCTTGGTTATATAAATATTATAGCTAAAGTTGAGAAGGTCGATGAACCTACCACCAGTAAAGGGAAAGGAAAGATAAGCAAGTATTGAATATTTGTAAACCTGTTGACTTTTATATTGTCAGACTTTATTTTAAATATTGTGATGTAGTTACTTAATTTTCCGCACTTGATATTTGTGTTTAAAGGTTAGATGACCTGTGAGATTTTTATTGAACTTATTGATGTAATCCTTTAATGGGAAGGTTTATTGTTAAATTTTATCATGTTTGGGTTGTTAGAAATGAATGTTTTTATCAAGTTAACACCAAATCTTGTGGGAATGAAGTACCCGGATTTGGGGGTGTCATAAGTTGGTATCAAAGCTTTAGGTTATGAACCTTAGGTGGGGAAAAGCCTTAGGGAGTAACCTTTGAAAAGATAGTGGTGATAAACTCTTATCGAGTTTTAAGGAAGATGTAATAAAACACTTATGTGCTTGTGTGATTGCAACCTATGTACTCGTGAGTGTCGAGTAGTAATGATTAGTAATTAAAATTTAAAATTTTGTTGTTAGGATGGCTAATGTAGGAGAATCCAGCCAGCCTAGGGAGGAAGGACCCCAGATACCTAGAGAGAAGGAGCCTCGTGACATTCAGGTGGTTTGGGAACAACTACTGCCACGAAAGTCGTCTCCGTTGGTTACAGTGGTTGAGCGGGAGGGTTTACCTGATGAGGATGATGAGGTAGAGATGAATGAGGAGGACCCCGTTGAGCTACCACAATCGAATGGGGATGAGGATGACGAGGAAGAAGAGTTTCTACCAAACTCGATTGCAGCCCGTATGTACGACGAGGTATACGACCGCAATGTGGAATTTCATGATAGAGTCGAGGAGTTAGAATAGATAGTAGCTGAATAGCAGACCTCGATGGCATAAAAGGACGATGAGATCCGAGATCTAGATAGACGTCTGAGTAATGTCGAATGGAAGCTAATTGACACTGAAGGAGAGAACGAGAAAATGACAGAGGAGATCGCGGAGTTGAAGCGCAAATTAAAAGAAGAATCTGGTAAGAGAGCAAGAGTTGAAGACACGTGTGAGAAAGCTTCTCAGCGTGCAGGAGTAGCAGAAGGGGAAGAACAAGCAAAGAAGATCAAGATGGAGGAGATGAATAACGTATTCAACACCGTGATTAATCGAGCTCAAGATCGAGTTATGTATTATCCGATTCAGTTCGAGACGCTGCCGCCGTACATGTTAGATTGCAGAACAATGTTCCGTATTATGGAAGAAGAGCGTCGTAAGGCTACGCAACATCTTAGTAGGATATCGTAGGGAATGTACCTGATATGCGATTAATAATATGATAAATAAGATGTAAATCCCAAGTGTTATGTAACCAATGGGATATGATGATGATGATGTTATCCTGAAACTTTAGTAGTTCAGGAAAGTAATGTAAATAGCAGTAATGCTATTATTCTTATGTTTTCTAAAAGATTATGAATGAATAAAAGTTATTATTTTATTCAAGGTGTTATGTGTTATGTGATAATCTTTTATGGTGTGTAAGTTAAGTAGAAAATACTTACAAGAAATTGAGTGGTAATCTATTAGGTTTTTTTTTAATTAGAAAATGCCTCCCAGAAGACGACAACCATGACAACAAACCCCTGAGGGATCTACCAATAATAACAACGCTGAAGCTATCCCAGTTCAGCAGTTGGTGACACTTTTGACAGGAGCACTGCAGAATCAAGCTGTAACTTTTAAGGATTTCAAAGCGGTTAGACCACCAGAATTCCGTAGAACTATGAATCTAGTTGATGCACAGACCTGGATCATGGAAATAGAGAAAGTATTTGATGTTGCTAGGGTTGGCGACAACCAGAAGACTGCTTTTGCAACATTCATGTTGAAAGCATAGGCCAGTTATTGGTGGCAAGCCAATAAAACTAGAGGAGGTCAGGGAGTGATGACTTGGGAAAGGTTGAAGGAAATATTTTTTGAGATATACTTCCCAGAGAGTTCAAAGAATCAGATGGAAGTGCAGTTTTTAGAGCTGAAGCAGGGCACAATGATAGTGTTGCAATATGCAGCAAGGTTCAATGAGTTGACGAGGTTTGCGCCATATCAAGTGAACACGGATGAGCGGAAGGCGATGAGGTTTGAACAGGGACTGAAGCCCTAGTTGTATAGCAGAGTCTCCTTGTTCCAGTTAAAGACATTTGCAGCGGTGCTTGAGAAAGCAATTCTCGCTGAGGGTGGAGGCGAGGCTGTAACAAAATACAATCAAGAACAAAGAAAGAAGAAGAACAAGGGTGAAAGTAAGAATGGTGGTAGTGGTGGTGGAAATGGTAGTAATAACTTGAAGAGGAAGTGGAATGCGAGTGTTGGTACGGGAAGCCAACAAGGTAGCCAGCAGCAAAAGAAGTTTGAAGCATGTGCTACATGCGGAAAGAATCACACTAGCATGTGCTTAAGGGGTAAGCGAGTATGCTTCAACTGTGGTCAGGAGGGTCACATTGCCCCAAATTGCCATCAACCAAAGTAGAATGTTTGCTACACATGCGGGTCAAAGGATCATTTTGCTCGCGAGTGCCCTAAGAAGAAAGTTGGAGAGACAACGGGAAGCAAGGGAGGTAGCAGTGGAGGTACATTGACCATTGCTGGACCAACGTCATCAAACAGGCCTACAACCAGAACCTTCAACATGACTGTGCAAGAAGATGTTCAATAAAAAGATGTTGTGTCAGGTATTATCCCAATTAATGATATAGATGCTTATGTATTATTTGATTCGGTTGCTACTTGCTCGTTTATATCGGATGAATTTGCTAAGAAGTTAAGATTGCCTAGCCAAGAATTGAATTTTCCTTTAAACATAGAAATTACGAATAGGGAGGTGATTCATGTTAGATTCATATACAATAATTGTAGGGTGAATATTAAGGGGAATGTCATGATAGTAGATTTAATCCCGATTAAACTTGGAGAGTTTAATGTTATATTGGGAATGGATTGGCTATTCAATTACAAAGCGATAATTGATTGCCAAAAGAAATGTGTAAACCTTATGACTCCGTCAAAGGTAGTTTTCTATGGTAGCAAATTGCCTAGACATGTGAGGTGTCTGACGATTATGCAGGCCAAGAAGTTGTTGAGTCAAGGCTGTATAGGATATTTAGCTTACATAGTCGATTCTCAGAAGAAGAAGGGTGTGAAACTGGAATAGATACCAGTGGTTAGGGATTTTGTAGATGTGTTTCCAGAAGATTTTCCATGACTTCCGCCTGACAGAGAGATTGAGTTCGTCATCGATTTGGCGCCAGGAACTGCTCCGATATCGAAGGCCCCGTACAGAACGGCTTCGGTAGAGATAAAGGAACTGATGACACAATTGGAAGAGCTGTTAGACAAGAAATGCATTCAGCAGAGTGTATCACCGTGGGGAGCACCGGTGTTATTTGTGAAGAAGAAGGATGGATCAATGCATCTTTGCATTGATTATAGAGAATTAAACAAAGTCACTATTAAGAATAAATATCTGTTGCCAAGAATAGATGACTTGTTTGATCAATTGAAGGGTGCTAAATACTTCTCGAAAATAAATTTGAGAAGTGGATATCATCAATTAAAGGTAAGGAAGGAAGATATACCTAAAACGACATTCAGAACTCGATATGGACATTACGAGTTTTTGGTGATGTCTTTTGGTTTCACCAACGCCCTTATTGCATTCATGGATTTGATGAATAGGGTGTTTAAACCATTCTTAGATAAGTTTGTGGTGGTATTCATCGATGATATTCTGGTGTACTTCAAATCTCAAGAAGAACACATGGAACATTTATGTTTAACGTTGGAGGCGCTAAGAAAGGAAAAGTTGTACGCGAAATTCTCTAAATGTGAATTTTGGTTAGAGCGTGTACAATTTCTTGGACATGTGATTGACAAAGATGGGATTTCAGTGGATTCATCAAAAGTAGAAGCCGTAATCAATTGGGAACAACCAAGGACACCATCAGAGGTGAGGAGTTTCTTGGGATTGGCCGGCTATTATAGACAATTTATTCAGGACTTTTCCAAGATTGCCACTCCATTAACAAATTTGACAAGGAAAGCTGTAAAATTTGTTTGTACGGAGAAGTGTGAAGAGAGTTTTCAAGACTTGAAAAAGAAGTTAAGTGTGACACCTGTGTTGTCATTACCAGATAATACAGGAAACTTTGTGGTGTATAGTAATGCATCACATAAAGGGTTAGGTTGTGTCCTTATGTAGAACGATAAAGTCATTGCGTATGCATCACGGCAACTGAAGGACTACGAGAAAGGATACCCGACTCATGATTTAGAGTTGGTTGCGGTGGTATTTGCTCTGAAAATATGGAGACACTATCTCTATGGAGAGAAATATGAGATATATACAGACTATAAGAGTCTGAAGTATATTTTCACCCAGAAGGACCTGAACATGCATCAAAGGAGATGGATGAAATTGATAAAAGATTATGATTGTGAGATCTTTTATCATCCGGGCAAGGCAAATGTGGTTCAGATGCTTTGAGTAGGAAAGGTCGGGAAAAGTTGATGCTGATAACTACCCAGAAGGAGCTTATTTCAGCAATGACAAAGCTAGAGTTGGAAATAAAATTTCTAAAAGAATCCGATGAATGACTATTCCAGATTAAAGTTAGTCTAACTTTGGTGGACAAGGTAAAGAAAGCTCAACTACAAGATGAAGAATGTGGGAAAATCAAAGGGAAAATGGTTGAGGGAAGTGAAGTAAATTACAAGATCGATACTGAAGGACTACTAAGATTCAAGGGAAGAATTTGGGTTTCAGCAGTACTAGATATTAAAGACGAAATCTTGACCGAAGCTCATAACTCAAGATACTCGATTCATCCGAGAAGTACAAAGATGTATCGGGATTTGCGACGACATTTTTGGTGTCCAAACATGAAAAGAGATGTTGCAGAATGTGTTGAGAAATGCTTGACGTGTCAAAGAGTCAAAGCCGAGCATCAAAGACCAAGCGGATAACTTCAACCGTTGGAAATACCAGACTGGAAGTGGGAACATATCACAATGGATTTTATGGTAGGTCTTCCAACTACTCAGAGAGGTTACGATGCGATTTGGGTAAGAGTGGACAGGCTGATAAAATCAACACACTTTTTGCCAATAAAGATTAGATTCAATCTTGATCAGTTGGCAAAGTTATACATTAAAGAGATCATTTTGAGACATGGAGTTCCAGTGTCAATTGTGTCAGATAGAGATCCACGATTCACGTCAAACTTCTGGAAGAGACTACAAGAATGCATAGGAACACAGCTGAGAATGAGCACGACGTACCATCCACAAACAGACGGCCAAAGCGAACTAATAATCCAGACATTGGGAGATATGCTCAGAGCATTCATCATGGATTTCAAAAGGAGTTGGGATGAACATTTACCATTGGTAGAATTTGCCTACAACAATAGTTATCATGCAAGCATCGGCATGCCACCTTACGAAGCATTGTACGACAGAAAGTGCAGAACTCCACTGTACTGGGATGAAGTCAATGAACGTCAACTATTAGGACCAGAACTGGTACAAAAAACTGCTAAGGTTATCAAACTCATCAGGACAAGATTGGAAGCTGCTCAAGACAGACAAAAGAAGTATGTTGATCAACACAGACAAGATCGTGAATTCGACGTAGGAAATTACGTGTTCTTAAAAGTTCCTCCTTGGAAAGGGAAGATTTGATTTAGTAAAAAGGGAAAGCTAAGCCCGAGATTTATTGGACCCTTCGAGGTGCTGCGAAGAGTAGGAGAGGTGGCTTATGAGATAGCTCTACCTCCAGAATTAGAACATGTTCACAATGTTTTTCATGTTTCGGTGTTACGACCATATAAACCTGATTACAAGCACGTAATCGAGTACGAACCATTACAGTTCGATAAGGACTTGTCTTATGAGGAAATTTCTATCTAGATAGTTGAAAGGAAAGAACAAGTGCTCATGAATAAAGTAATACCTTCCGTGAAGGTGATATGGAGGAACCACAATGCTGAAGAAGCTACGTGGGAACTCGAAGATAAAATGATGAATGATTATCCTGAATTATTTGTTTAATCTGTGTCTTCTATTCTGAGGACAGAATCCTTGTAAGAAGGGAAGAATGTGACGAATGATTTGTTTGAATGAATTGTTTGAGTAGTGATTCTGGGGACAGAACCCTTGTAAGGAGGGAAGGATATAATAATCCAAAATTTTAAATTGTAATTCTAAATATTTATTGAATTGTATACATATTTAATTGGTACGTTTATTGTTGAATAAATATTTGTTTAATTTGATTATTTATTTGTTAAATAAATAATTTATGAGTTAAGAAAAATAATTATTATGAGATAATATTTTAATTTAATTTAATAATTAAATTAGACAGGTGATAAGGATTAAATGAATTACTTTAATGTTTTAATTTGATAATAAAAGTGTGATAATAAACTATTATATAAATGATTTAGTAAAATAAATTAAAGTAGTTTAAATGGATTTAACCAAACAAGGCTTAAAGACATTAAGTCTTTATTTTTTTTAAGTGTTTTTGCCAAACGAAGCCTTATGGCTTTTGAATTTTGAATTTGAATTATAATATAAATAAAATAAATCAAAATAATAAATAAAATATATTTTATAACTGATATACGTTTAAGTTTTTGTAACTGCTAATTTAAGTATGCATAATATTATGGCTATCAGTTTATAATTTACGCATAAGTGTTAGTTGGCCTAAACCTAAGAAGAAAAGAGAAGAGAGAATACAGAGAAAAGAAATTAGAGAGAGTTCTGTGATTCCAAAACACAAGGATCGTTCAAGCAAGAGAAGGTATACTCCCATAACCTTAATATGTTATATATGAAAGTTTTGTGTTCATGAATTTCGAAGTCTCTGTGAATTCCAATTTGACGAATTGTTGTTATATAAAGTGTAAATTGTGTGCATATGTAATTGTTATGTTCAAAAATAAGAAAAAAAACTGATTACAGTGCATGTGTGTATGAATATGGCTTATTGGAGTTCAAAATTGATACTTGGTTTGTAAACTAGTCTATAAATTGAGTCTTGAATGTATTAATTCAGTAAGTAACGAAGAGAACGTAGCTTGAATGAGTTAATTTGGTGTACAATGGTGATCACACTGTAAATTTTGTAGTATGTTAAAAATGGAGTTTTGGCAAAAATATAGAATTCAAAATACTTAATTTGATTGTTGTTGTTGTTAATTGTTCTAAACCAGTATATATATGATGGGTAATGTTTATATGAAATCTATGTAAGTGTTGCAGGTTAAATTGGTTGCTAGAAACTAAGCATAGGACAAATTTGGCTTTGCCTGTGCTCGCTTTGCTCGAAACTGAACTTCGGCGCTGCAGCGCTAGCGCTAGGCCTGTGCCTCGCGCCGCAGTGCCAGCGCCGCGCCGCAGCACCGTTCCCTGTGTAAACTGGGGCGCCGCAGCGCCGGTTAGCAGTATGGCCAGAAAGGTTGTTTTTATTGTACAAAAACTGTAATTATTGACAAAGTGAAATGTTAGGACTATTGAAATGTAATTTTTATATTGTGGTGTTTTAGTACCAAGGGTGAGAATATTATTAACAATGTATTACTAGTGTGACTTCACTATATGATTAAAAACCAAACCATACATGAAATAGATACTTAATTGTATACAGAATATATGTAGTAACTAACTAATTATGTCATAATAACATATGTATAGGATATTGTGAATCGAACTATTACGATTTAGCTTACACGCAAGGCAAGTTTCTTAAATCAAAATTTATATTGTGCAAGCTTTCTTTATCCTACCTTGTTTACTGTTGAGTAAGTTATTCCTAATCCTATTTATACAATTTAAATATATTCATGCAAAGCTTTTTAACCTAACTCTTACTTTGAGAAGGTTTCCTACTTTAACTTGTTTCTTAGCATGCAAGCTTCTAAATTCTGATACACTTATGTTGAATAAGTTTTATCGTTCAAAATGCTATTTATTATGCATGCTCAATACTCAATTCTAAACAAAATTCTAAGATTAGCTTAATATTGTTCAAGCAAGGTATGTTACGTTACTCAATACTTATGCTTTTAGTTTATTTCTAAAGCTTGACTTAATATACAATGCTGATTCATTTATGACTTATTCCATAGCATATCGTTATTACATTCTTATTCAACTAATCCTTAGTTGATGTTCGTTAAACTCTAAATTACCTTGAAACTTATCCAAACCAAACTTACTTTGGTGCGGACTTGTATTCTAAATACTGAGATGAACAACCCTATTACAGGGATAATTTAAGCATAGAGTTTAGTTGTTTGTACACAATACATTGTACGAAGGGCTGATCCCCCTAAGTACGAGAAGTCCCTAGAGTCTTATGACTGTTTAGGTTTAAGTTAAAAGAATACTTATAACTTTAGACATAGTTCGTGGTCTTGTGACCCTCAGATACATATATTTCAAATTATGTTCCTGATTATCATTGATAGATAATATTATTCAGTTCTATTGAGCCTATTCATTTGGCAATTGTTGTGATATTTTATTCATTGTCACTTCAAGTGAGCATTTGTTTGCTCAATCTTGCTTGTATAAATATTACAGCTAAAGTTGAGAAGGTCGATGAACCTACCACCAGTAAAGGGAAAGGAAAGATGAGTAAGTATTGAAGATTTGTAAACCTGTTGACTTTTATATTGTCAGACTTTATTTTAAATATTGTGATGTAGTTACTTAATTTTCCGCACTTGATATTTGTATTTAAAGGTTAGATGACCTGGGAGATTGTTATTGAACTTATTGATGTAATCCTTTAATGGGAAGGTTTATTGTTAAATTTTATCATGTTTGGGTAGTTAGAAATGACTGTTTTTATCAAGTGAACACCAAATCTTGTGGGAATGAAGTACCCGGATTTGGGGGTGTCACAACATGCCTGTGGCACTACAAAAATGTAAGCCAAAAAGGTTCAAATCACAAGGCATATATAACAATCTTCAAATGACGTCGAATTATCATTACAAGAATACTTATATTATAAGATATCAATGGTCAAAATAATTATAGAATGTAAACGAAAATATATGAAGAGTGATAGAACGAATAAAGTCTCGAAAATATATTGACATGATTAACTAGTTCAAAGAGTACAAATACGAGTTATAATATTAACGCCAAATCAAAACTATTACAATAATATTGACAAGGAATAATCATGAGAGACAATACCAAATTTCTAAATGAGTAGCAAAATGAACAAATTAAAATTAAAAGAGTCTCGCTGAAAAAAGTACGGAATCCGTACCTTAATATAGTATCAAAACCGTTCACCAAAACCAAATATCGCACCATTATACCTCCTCAATCCATCTATATAATTATCAAAATAATACATAATTATCAAAATTAAATTACCAACTCACAAAATTTATGAATTTTCTTTTTATAACTTAATTTAATATTATTTCATATATCCTTAAGAGTTAAGAATATGTCCAGTACATTCAATAATACAAAAATCTAATTTTAATTAAGTATAATTAATACTATAATAACATAGAAGTAATTTTATTAATTTATAAAAGCTCATGTAATACTACTACTAAGTTACTAAACTACTCATTCTGATTCATCAATATTATCACCCAATTTTTTACGTGTGTGTGTGTGTGTGTGTGTCTATATATATATATATATATATATATATATATATATATATATATATATATATACATATTATTTACACATCAAACCTCCAATAATCATTAATTTTCTTAGTTCATATATCATATATTCCAATTACAAATCAAAATTTCATTAACAAATTCGATTAATCAAGCGGCATAATAAAATTTTAAAACAGATGGCAAACACAACAAGAAAATAGATTGTAATTGCAATAGCAAAATAATTATTTTGTATTTAAAAATAATCCAATAATTACCTTTGAGAAGAAGAATATGGTGAATAAAGTCTTAATGATCTTGTTCTCAAACCCTTTTAATTTCAGCCTCGTTCTCCTATTCTCTTTCCGTCTCTTCCTTTTGTTTCCGTTCTATTCACACAACTCATTAGACGTAATGAAATATAGCTAGGTTTTAGTTATTTAATTATTAATTAATATGTTTTATTAATTCTCTTAATTTTATTAGGATTTTAAAAAATTACGCAATTATAATTTAGATCTAATTAGTTTAAAGGCCCAAATTAGTGTACTATTTACTTATTATAATCCATATAAATTAAATACAAGTTGACCCAAACATAAGACAAGCCCAATTAAATATTTTAAAATATTGATATAAATGTTATTTATTATTTAATTTTTTTTTGGTATTACATTATCTCCCCTTAAAAAGGATTCTGGCCCCACAATCAAGAAGAACAAAGATTAACCTAACATTAAAGAGGTGACGATACTCCTGCCGAATAGTCTCCTCCGCCCCCCAAGTAGCTTCACGCTCCGAATGATTTTTTCACAAAACCTTAATAAATGGAATTGCTTTTCCCCTCATAACCCGCTCTTGACAATCTAAAATTGCCTCTGTGAGACCCCCAAATTCGGATACTTCATTCTCACAGAATTTGGTGTTCACTGTCCAAAACAATCACATCTAACTACCCACAGTAAAGGATAATAACAATATGTAAACTTAAACAACTTAAATAACAATCCTCCCCATTAAAGGGTTACATAATCTCAAAACAAATCTCAAGTTGTCTAACCTTTGTTACATCATCATATGCGGAAATAAAACATAGCAATTAAGTCTTACTACATAAACTTTTGTCAAATACAATTAAACAAGTATTCATCACTTGTTCAACTTACCTTTACCCTTGCTAGTGGACGGCTCGTCAGACTTTTCCACTTTAGCTGCAATGTTTTGCTTTAAGCAAGAGTGAGTAAAACAAATGCTCACTGGAATAACAATATATAATGACAATATATGAATCATGATGAGTAAACTCAACTGAATAACATAACTTTTTATGTCAATGATAAACAAGAGCAGAAAGCTCAATAGGAATTCGACTTTTGAATCAAAAATAGAAAACAAGATCAAAAGTATATCTGAGGGTCACATGATCATGAACTACGTCCGAGGTTATCAAGTATTTTTACTTAAACCTTTAACAATCGTTAAACTATATGGACCTTCCTTCTCGTACTTAAGGAGATTAACCCTTCGTACCATGTATTGTGCACAAACATCTTAACCCTATCCTGTAATATAATCCCCTATAATAGGGTTGTTCATCTCAGCTTTAACATACGAGTCCTGTACCAATCCAGAATTTTATTTGTAATTTCAAATATTTATTGAATTAAATAAATATTTTAATTGATGTGTTTGTGGTTAAGTAAATATCTATTGAATTATTTATTAAATAATAAATAATTCATGAAAAATTGTTGACTAACTTAATTAAGTGTAATATATTAATTAAGTTGATGTTAAGTAATCTTGTGGGTTGAAGTTTAATTTAATAGGTTAATTAAATTAAATGAGTGGTTAACTAATTATCATATTATATAATGGTAATATTCTAATTTAATTTTAATAATTAAATTAGAGAAAGTTAGTAATGATTAATTGAGTTATTGAATAATTATGTGTTAATTTCATTTAATAATTGAATTAGAGATTTAAAGTTTTGTTAAGTAAAAATATAATTTTAAATGATTAATTAAAATATTAGAATTTAATTAATTAGAGGGTCACCATTAAACCATATAGCAAGTAATTTATTAAAATAAATTAAAGACTTTTAATTTAGTTTTTCCAAATAAGGTTTAAGGATATTAACTTTTTATTTTTTTTAAATTAGTTTTGCCAAACAAAACCTTGTGGCTTTTGAAATTTTATAACTGACAAAATTATTTTGAAAATTTATTTTTAACTGATAACTTATGTTTAAGTTTTGTAACTAACAGAAATTGAATTGGGCCCATTATGTTTGTCAGTTTTTATTTTTCACGCATCATTTTTATTTGGCTTACACTTAGACTAAGAATTAGAGAATACAGAGAAGAAGAGAGAGTTTGAGATAAGAGAGAAATTCCGTGAATCAAGAAGTAAATAGGGGATTATCTAAGCACTTCTTTGTCATCTAACAAGGTTTAATCAAGCAAAGTGAATGTATAATTCTAATTTCCAAAAGCTTTAGTTCTTATATATGAAAGGTTTTCTGTGTTCTTGAGTTTCATAAAAATAAAAAAAAATTCAACTCTCTGTAATGCAACTGTTGATGAATTTTGGTGTATAAATGATTGACTGTGTTTATATGGAATCGTAATGTTATAACTAACATCTAGACAAGGATTTTGAATATTAATTTAGGAAATCAAGTTCAAAAAGAAAAGAAATTTATTACAGTGAGTGTGTGTATGAATATGGCTTGTTGGAGTCCAAAATTGATAGTTAATTCGTGAATTGAATTGTAAATTAATTCTTGAATGTGTTAATTCATTAAGAAACAAAAAGAACACATTCAAGAATGCATTTTAAATGAATTAATTTGGTGGAGAAATGAAGTCATAGTGATTGAATTCGTTAAACACATAAAAATTTGAGTTTTAGACATGAACATAGTTTTAATTCTGTTGGATTGATTGTTTTAGTTGTTTAATTGTTCTAAATCAATGTATATATGATGGGTAATGTTTATATGAAGCATATATTATCTGGGTGTATAAAACCCCAACTTTTATGAATAAAGATTAATTTTCTCTAAATATCATTTTGAATATTATGGTATAGATTTGATATTATGTTATAGTGAATCATATTCCATATATGAATAAACTACTTTATTCAAGTAAACTTGGAATCCAATTCCAAGTTAAAGTAAAACTTTTATTTTAATCGTATTCCAATTCAAAATAAACATTTTATCTTAATTGAAATAAAAAAAAAATCTGGATCCTGATGTTTGGCGCAGTTATCCCCAGAATACACTGGGAACCGGCGTAGCTGAGCTATTAGCCCAGAAAACCATTTCCAGGTTATGGCGCAACTGCGCTCCAGAATGAACTAGAGACAGCGCAGCTACGCCGCGTCGCAGACAGACCAAAAAAAATTTTGCCCTGAAAATTCGATCTAATCGCATATACATACACATATGGAATCATTATAATCGATAATTACAATAAGGTTTGGCTCTGATACCACTGTTAGGTTTGTATGTAGCGCGATTACGTAATCAAATCACATAAATAGTGCGAAAGCTCGATAAAAGAGAGTTTAAAATTTGTATACAAACCATAACCAAGATCATCCTTGTGTACAATTATCAATTAAACGAAAGAGAATAAGATATGAAATCATATCCTCGTAGATCAAAGATTCATCGGGTACAAGTTCACCTCCAATTCCTTTGCGTCCTCTTTGAATTACATCGTTGTGATTTTTTCGTTAGATCAATGCAAGCCACCCAATTGTTTAGCCTCTAGAGGTAATCCACTAAGGAATAATATGTATTCAAGAAGATGGTTGTTTGGCAAAACCCTAGTTTCTATCTCTTTAGAAATATGTGTATTCTCCCAACTCTTAGAATAAAGTGTGTAACATCATTAACCTAACCCATAATAAGACTTCTCTTATTTATAGATGTAAGCAACCCTCCTAAATATTTTAGGATTAAGGTTTCATATTAATTAATTAAACTCTTTTAATTAATTAGACTTCCTAATCTTATTAGAAATAATTAATTAAACTCTCTTAATCAATTAACCTCCTAATCTTATGAGGAATATGTGAGAGATTATTTTTATTAATTAATTAATTCCCAAACTCCTTTAGGAATTAAATAATAATAATAGTAATAATATTAATAAGACTCTTCTTATTAATTTATATTTAATATTTCCAAAATATTAAATAATAAATATTCAGCTATTTAATTTATTCTATCACCATAGATTAAATTAAATATATTTAACATATTATTACGATTATGCCATTTACTTCTTAAATAAATATTTTTTTTCCTGGTGTGACCCTTAAGGTTCTCCATATTAAACCGGTTGTAAATAAATATATTGGAATAAATCTAATATTATTTAAATAAATAAATTAAACTATTTAATTCTTTTAAATAAATAATATTTATTCTACAATAATGGTAAGCCCCCTTAGCGATCAATGACTTTCAAGATAAAATAGATTTTAATATTAATCATAGAAGAACCTTTGAGTAGAAAGTTACTGTACAATTCAATCATTCTACCATACAATGTCCCAATTAAATATAAGACATTGAATTACTGTCAAGTCTTATTTTATTTAATTATATGTATTTCGACCCTAAATGCTCAACTCTAATTAATGCAAATTAAAAATAACTTTCTAATTTCATTCTACTTTGGCCAAAGACTACTGAGTTGTCATTTATTGAATCGCATAGGACATTCTCTTCTTTTACTAGAAGTGGTAGATTCTTTGTTGATCATTCATTATCTCCATGTCCAATTTATTATACACAAGCATACCCTTTGATATACCCTAAGGGTCTTAAGGAATATGTCAAAGCATAAATCATTATACACAAGATACTATGATGATCTCAAGTTCAAGGAACACTTGTACTACTATCATTATAGGAATTCCTATTGACATGCGAGTAAAACTCCATTAGGTATTCCTTAAACGAGCCACGTTCAGTGATCTTATTCTTCAATAAGCACCTACATACTTGCTTTAGTGTCTCTTCAAAAATGATTATGAGATCCATCATTCTCATCCAATGAGCAAACAACATATATACCAATCTACCCGGATTCACTAATTCCCGTTTCAGTAATCCATCGATTGGGAACTATTTTAGTTTTAAGCTTTCAAAGAATTTAAATCTCATTAGCATGATCATCATCATGATTCTAAAAGTATTGCTTAAAATTATGGGTTTGTCACATTTTATTTAACATCACCATATAGATAAAGTAAAAGCCTTTAATTAAATAATTCTTTTATTAATAAACAAATAAGATTATTACAAAGTTTATACTTTATCATATCAAATATGATTGGCTTGTGTGCATACTACTTTCAGTAAACACAAGGCCATAAATGTATTGGGTTTTCTTAAACTGTAAGGGACATAATATATGTATATTGGGAAAGATATAACTTTAAGATTTCTTAGTTCAAAGAAGCTACTAAGAATTTAGATATTTTTTGATATAGACTATGTAAAGGTTTAAGTCGAAAGACACCTTTTACTTATATATGTTATATCCAATAAGAGAAAGAAGAATGTCAATGAAAAAGGATTGGAAGATTATGAAAATAGGAGAGCACTGTTGGATATTTTCATTATCTAAAAAAGTATATAATAGATATATTATATGTTATCCATATAGCCAACAAATGAATTGGTTTTGAATAAGAGAAAAGAGTTGTAATATTAAGGACTTGGGTTCAAGTCATGGCAACAACATTCTTATAATAATTTTTTTTAATTAATTATGCCAACGGAATTACAGAGTAACCAAAGGAATGACATCAAAATTAAGTGATGAACCAATTTAAAAGGGCGTTTGGAAACCTATAAATATGTTGTCAATCTAACTCAAAAATCATAACATCACTACTTTAAATCAATCCTTCTCAAGTTCTTAACTACACAAATTCATTCTAAATCCTTTTCAAGTTCATAGAAAAAATTATTATTCTAAATAATTTTTCTTGTTATAATTTTCTTCTCTCTCATTTATAGTTTGCACTAGTTTTGTTTCTACATAACAAATTCTAGTATAGAGTAAAATCTAGGTTTGTCTAATCGTGGGAGACTAAGGTGGTGTTTGATTGCATTTTAATGCATTTTAACAGTCCACCTCTTAATGCCTCTTAAGAACCCACATATTTATATTAAGAGGTCCTCTAAATAGTTAAGATATAAATATGAATCTAAACTATTCAGAGGACCTATTAATACAAAAATGTGGGTTGTTAAAATACATTAAGAGGTGGGCTGTTAGGATACATTAAGATGCAATCAAACACCACCTAATTCGCAGTAACCTTGTGTAGAAAAAGTAAGGGGAGAATATAGTCTTAAGGAAAGAGTAGTCACCATTCGATTCAAGTGGTAATATTGTTGTTTTATATCAAACTACAAAGTAGGTTACAACAGGATCCCCTCACCACTAGATATTAATCTAGAATATTTGTGTGACTTAAAAATCAATAAAAAATAACTCACAGACAAAAATAATTGTTAAAAAGAGTCGAATCAAAGTCCAAATCAATAAATTACTAAAAGGATATTCTCGGTTAGTTAGGAGGAGATTTCATCCATGAGAAATCCTCTCTAACCATCCACGATCTCAAAAATATGATTCAGACATCTATAGATATTATCTAGGATGCTAGGATAGCCTTAAATGAAGAAATAATTATAAACAAACAAAGTCCAAGCACAATAATTGAAAAAATAAGTTATATCTATATCGAATCACCGTTAAAATGACTTTATAAGTTAGTTAGAAGGAGTTTCTATAGCGAGAAACCCTCTCTAACTACCTATGACTCAAAATAGGATCCAAACACCTTTAGATATGATCTAGCATGCTAGGATAGCCTTAAATGAAGAAATAATCATAAACAAACAAAGCTCAAGCACAATAATTGACAAAATAGGCTAGATCTAACCTAGATCTAGTATAAAGATGAGAAAGTGACATTGAGAGTATGAGTTTCTTCCTCTTTAAGCTTTGAATGGATGACTTTACTATAGATTGGTAGGAGATTTGATGAGAAAAACTATATCTAGATTGGATTTAGAGAGGTTTTTCTCCTACTCTCTTTATTTCTCTCCCTAGATAACACATTTTGTCTCTCTAAAATGTCTTCCTTCCTAAAAATAAGCCAAAGAAGCCCTAGGCCTACTGCAGGTTCACCTGCAACAGCCCTAGGGCGAGGCCCACCTGCATCGATTTTCATGTTATGCAGTTGGTTTTCGTGTCGTGCGCTAAAACGTCCATAACTTTCAAACCGGGAAGATTTAGAAAACGTGTCATACCAATCCGAAAAGCTATTTCCAAGAACTACACATGGCATTAAGTTTGGTGAATTTCAAATTCGAGACTATAAAGAAAAGGGGAAAACCATCATTCTGTAAACGTCGACTAGCCGCTCATCTTCTTTTCTATGGCTTGTTACTTATAGGTCAATATGAGGACTCCAAATAATCGTTCTGAATCTTGTAATATTTGCTTAAACATCTTTGTCTTGAGCTGAAATGATATTTTGCCCTTCTGCCACTGTTAAAGAAAAAATGTGTAAATTATGGGTGTCTACAACATAGATATAAATAAGTTGTGCTTAGTTAAAATTTTAGGGACAAAGTTGGTGTTCTGAAAATACTACGTCGAGTTTTCCTTTCTCTCCTAATCTTTCTAATTTAGAGAAAAAAAAACTTTAAAAGAACGCGTGACAAGTTTTTCTACCTTTATTTCTTTTCTCTCAAAAAAAACTCTAACACACCCACCAAATTTTATTTTCTATAACTTTTCTTTCTTTTCTCTCCTTTTTAGAACTCCCAAACAGAGTGTTTAAGTTGGAAGTGAATCACTGACGTCGGACAGAATAGCTATTATCCTGCGGGCTAGGTAAACAAATAAATTCACAGAAATTCACAGGTACAAGGACAAGAGGTTCACCAAAAACACAGAGAAATCTCTCTAATGTGTAAATTATATTTTATCAAAATCAAAGTTATGTCCAACTCAACCCATAAGCCGGGTTTATATAGTTAACAAAATTTTTACCCAAGTTATAACTTTCTGTCCAAACTGCCCAAGTCATAACAAAATCCTACTAGAGATACGAAAACAAAATCCTAACAAACTTCCTATATTTATAAATAGCAACTTACTATTAAAAGATTTACTTCTAAATAAAAACTCCTTTTCCACACAAGAACTATATCGTAATAATAATAAAATTAATTCGTCAACTTCCCGAAGTGATGGCGTCCTTTCCGAGCAAGTTTACCACACACCCGAAGATATGATGCCACTACTGAAGTTATGATGCCATCTAAAATCGAGAAATCGAGCTCCCGATCCTGAAGACCTTAATGATCGTCACTCCTACGACGATCTTCCAACTCATGGTAATCTAAGGCCATCAATGTGCTATCTGATAGCTCGACATCTTCTGCTACAGATCCTCCTGCATCAGTTACCCCATGTTAGAAAGAACTCATCCTCGAGTTCTCAATTTTAATGTTCTCAATTATATGAAAATGTCTGAAGTCCGCAAATGTCATTAATTCGAAACAGAATCTCACAAGGACCAATTTTTCGATCCTTAAGTTTATTATAATCACCAACAAGAAAATGATCTCGTGTTAGTACGGCCTAAACAAGATCACCAACTTTAAAAACAACCTAACGACGATGAATGTCAAACCGATCCTTGTATTTAACATTGCTTTTTATAATGGATTTGTACACCTGATCATAGATAACCCGAAGATGATCTGACATTTCATCTGCTTTGGGGTGCATTCGACCAATCTAAGGAATAGGAGCCAAATCTAGGACCCTATAAAGGTTCTGACCACCAACTATCTCAAAAGGACTCATGTCAGTAGTTCGATTCTTCGAACGGTTATAAGCAAACTCTGTTTGAGGAAGTGTTAGATCCCATTGCTTTGGTTTTCTTGCAGCCAAACACCTTAATAGGTTACCTAAGCTTTAGTTCACCACTTCGGTTTGTCTGTCTGTCTGAGGATGATAGGCACTGCTAAAGTTCAATTGTGTCCCGAGCTTTTCCCACAAACTTCTCCAAAAATTACTCATAAACTTAGTATCATGATCAGAGCTAATAGACTGGGGAACGCCATGCAAATGTACAATCTCCCAAAAGTGTGGGTGAGAGATTTGATTAGCATCCATTGTCTTTCGGCAAGGAATAAAATGAGCCATCTTAGAAAATCGATCAACTACAACCATAATAGAATCTAAAGCTTTTTGAGTTCGGGGTAGTCCTAAAACAAAATCCATACATACATCACACCAAGGTCTTTCAGGAATAAGTAAGGGAGTGTATAATCCTGCATTGGTAAGAATTCCTTTTGACTTCTGGCAAACATAACACCCCTTCACATAGTGAGCCACATCGCTTGAAATCTTCGACCAATAATAGTCAGGCATAATTAAGGCCAATGTCCTGTCTCGTAAGAAGTGTCCTTCATTATAAAGTTTATGTACTATCTTCTGTCGAAGTGAATAATCTGGAATGCATAACTGAAGTTCTCGAAATAGATACCCATTACGTAGGACAACGTCAGATCGATGCCCTTCTCGTACTTCCTGAACTATCTTTCCGAAAGAAGGATCTCCTTCATACATATCAGTGAAGACTTAAAACCCTACAACCTTGTGTCGCATAATACTAAGGAGTATTACCCTTCGACTTAGCACATCGGCAACATGATTCAAACTTCATGTCTGATATCACAAAGTGAAAGTAAACTCCTACAAGTATGCAACCCATTTAGCATGTCTTTGGCTGAGCTTATGTTGACCATGGCTGAGCTTATGTTGACCATTGATATACTTTAATGCCTCATGATCAGTAACAAGAATGAATTCCCTCTGTATCAAATAATGATGTCAATGCTTCAGCGTCTGGACTAGGGCATAGAACTCTAGATTATAAGTAGAATAATTTTTTCTCGATCCTGATAACTTTCCACTAAAGAAAGCCACCGGCCAACCCTCTTGACTGAGAATACCACCAATACCAACTCCCGAGGTATCACAATTTACCTCAAAGACCTTTTCAAAGTTAGGAAGTGCCAGTACTGGGGCTTCTGTCATCTTCTTCTTGACCAGTTGAAAACTACCTTCGGCTTCCTGGGATCATTAAAATAATTTAACTTTAAGGCATTCGGTGATAGGTATGATCAATGTGCTGAAGTCCCAGATGAGCCGTCTGTAAAAAGATGTCAACCCATGAAAGTTTCTGACATCATTCATAGTCTTTGGCGTAGGCCATTCCAATATTGCATCGATCTTGGACTAATAGGCGTTAACACCTTTGGTATACACAACAAAACCAAGGAATGTTATTGAATCTTTGAAATAAGAACTCTTCTTATGATTAATAAATAGATGTTCCTATCTCAATGCTTCTAAGACAGCTCGCAGGTGCTCATGGTGTGCCTCCCAGTTCGGACTGTAGATCAGAATATCATCGAAGTAGACTACTACACTTTTTTCCCATAAAAGGTCATAATACTTGCTGCATGAACCTCATAAATTTACTAGCAGCATTGGAAAGACCAAAATGGGTAACCATCCATTCATATAAACCATGTTTTGTCTTAAACGTCATTTTCCATTCATCCTCATGTCTCACTCTTATATGATGGTATCCACTCTTCAGATCAATCTTCGAAAAGACCTTGGCTCCGGACAACTGATCCAACATATCATCCAAGCGAGGTATCGAGAATCTGTATTTCACCGTAATCTTGTTAATTTCTTTATTATCGATACACATTCGCCAAGTGTCGTTCTTCTTCGGTACTAACAAAGCTGGTACAACATATGGGCTCATACTTTCACGGATATAACCCTTCTCCATTAATTCCTCTACCTGCCTTTGTAGTTCTTCGAATTCCTTGGAACTAAGTCTATATGTTGGTCTGTTTGGCAAGCTCAATCCTGAAACAAGATATATCTGGTGTTGAATGTCTCTCATCGGGGGTAATTAAGGAGGTAGCTCTTTGGGCATTAAATCAGCAAACTCTGATAGTAATTTTTGTACATCGGCTGGAACTTCTGGACTTCTATCGATCGAACTTCTACCACAATGGAGTAGAGCATACATCATACCTTCGTGGTCAGCTTCTGTTAGAAATCTAAACATGGATAGTAGATTCAGATTTTGACTACCCAAACCGAACTGATTTCTTCCATTCGAGGTGTTAATACGACCTTCTTCCCTTTTATATTAAGAGAAATGTATTCTTTCGACCATCATGAATGAAACTTCGGTCATATTGCCAAGGTCTTCCCAACAACACATGGCATGCATCCATAGACACCACATCGCACAACGCATTATCAAAGTATTTCTTGCCGACTGAAAATGACATTAAACACTTTTTATTGACTATTACTTCATTACCTTTATTTAGCCATGATAGCTTATACGACTTCGGATGTTGATCCATCTTTAACTGTAATTTTTGAACAGCTTTTTCGGATACTATTGTAAGACCCCAACTTTTATAAATAAAGATGAATTTTCTATAAATATCATTTTTGAATATTATGGAGTTAATTTGATATAATGTTATAGTTATGGGTAATATTTATAAATTTTGTAAAGTACGCAAGTTGTTATATAATATTCGATTGGTCGGGGAATATTCGTTTTAACAGGGAATATTCGTACAACGGCACAATCATTAGTGGACCCCATAACGGAATTTTTATCGGATTGAAAAAACGACAAAAATATTTTATTAAAAATAACGGCGGAAGTTTTACCATTGATACTGTTGAACTACTCGGTAGTAAAAGTACAGTAATACGTGTGGTTGTATAGTAGCACACGATATTGATTATTAATGCTTATGTGAGAAGTCACTCAGTTTGATTCAATTATTGTCAGTTAATAATATGAATTATTTAGCAATAATGAAGTTTTGTTTTATTCGTATTATTAACGTAATAAAATAGAAACATCTTTTTATATAAAACAGAATACTTTATTAAAGTTATTCTATAAATAGAATATATTATATTTTATTTAAAAGATTTTTCTTTAAATATGGACCGTCAGATTAAAGTAATTAATCTGAACCGTTCATGGATTAGTTACTATGCATTCAATTTTTCTATAAATAGCAGCTCATTCCTTCATTATTTCTTACGAATTCACTGAACTCTAGAGAGAGAAACTATAAAGAGAAACTATAGAGAGAGAGAAGAAAGTATTCTGCTACTTAACTACTTCCTTATTTCAGTTCTTCTTTAAAACGGTAAGGGGTGTTATTCTTTCTTATTCATGAAGAGAACTTTTGTTATTCCATTTCTTATTATTCTGTTGGAATAACCTGTATACGCGGTCTACCCTATACTTGGTGACATTCTTCTATTATTCTGTTGGAACATCATGTCTGTGTATTTTACGCCGGACCTGGTTTCGTCTTGTTATTATTCTGTTGGAACATCCTGTCTGTGTGTTTTACACCGGACCTGGTTCCATTATTTATTATTCTGTCAAAATATCATGTCTGTGCGTTTACGCCGGACCTGGTTCTATTATTTATTATTCTGTCGGAATATCATGTCTGTGCGTTTACGCCGGACCTGATTCCATTATTTATTATTCTATTAGAATAACCTGTCTGTGCGGTCTATCGCATGCCGGGTGATTTCTTTTGTTATTCCATTCTTTATTATACTCAGTTGGTTAAGTTTTAACTTCTATACTCCATGAAATTAGTGGAATATCCTTGATAATTGCGTTTCATCCAGTATCTTTTCATGAAAATATTATTCTAAGCATTCTTAAATTTTACTCCACAAAGCAGTATCATGTTGACAATTTGGACGTTGTTAATTCTTGGATAAATTAATTCTTGAACTTATTTTACTGAATTCTTATATCATTGTCATCATCCTCATGTTTATAAAATATTAAAAGTCATCTGTGGCCTGTAGTGCATAGATGGACTTGGTATGATTATGACCAGGGATTATTCGGTATAATCATGACCGTAATGTTACAAATGATGTGGTAAAAGTCCTCATTGGCCCGTAGTGCATTGATGGACAGTTGTTGGCATGATCATGACCATTAATGAGTACACAAATATTCTTGGCCCGTAATGCATGGATAATTATGGTCGTGATACTAAAGAATATCCTTGGCCGTAGTGCAGGGGTGATTCGATGATGTGAATTATTTTATTAAGCTGAGACCCAGCGATAACAGTGTTGAAAAACCTTTTAAATCATAGAAGATAGTAGATTTTATTCTCTACTTGACTCTTTTAATGGATTGCTTGTTCCGCTGCAGTTAAACTTGATGTTCGTTATATTTTATCAATTTAACACTGTTGAAGGCTAATGATAATTTATTCTGCATTATCTTAGTCAAAATATTTCTTACTGGGATAGTTGAGCTCACCCTTTCTTTCACTGTTCTCTTCAGAAAATGAGAATATAGCTGGGACGAGTCGGGGAACGGAGTGATGGACCAGATGATAGTATTAGTAGTCCTCACTATTCTGTTAAATAGTGTGACAATAATTGTAATGAGGACTCCTTTTGAGTTTGTATAGTCTCTAGTAGACAATTATTGTATTCAAACTCACAGTTATGTTTTGCCGTATTGTACACGACAGTTGTATCAGTAACTTGTTTTTGTATTCTGTACCATGTATCTGACAACCCAAGATGGGTGATGTATACCTAATTTTGGGGGCGTCACAACTATGATTTCACAGCTGCCACTATCAATAATCATTTTACGAACCTTATCTGCCACTGTACAAGTAATGTGGAAGATAATGGTCCTTAACCAATCCTCCTCGGATTCTCCTTTAGGAGTTAGTAAACTCTTACGAATGACTAGGGTCTCATGACCATCTCCATATAACACATCTTTATCCTCGTACTCATCATATATAGGCTCACCGAACTCCTCATCGGTCATACCTTCTTCAATCAAAAGGTTCTTACCCTTCTAGTTAGTAGGCTTTCGATACTCAGTTGCTCTATGACCTGGTTCTCCACATCTAAAGCACTTGATGCTAGAATTAAAGTTTCTATGAGGTTGTTGTAGTGTAGTACGAAATTATGGAGGTTGGTTCGGCTTGCTGGGCGAATTTCTCCTTGGCATTGGCCTACTATTCTATTGTTGCTCTGCCTCACACGCTCGCTGATATGCCTCAGAAACAGTCCATAGTGAATGGAGACTGAGGGTATTTTGCAATTGCTGCTTTAATCCTCCCAAATATCTCGCTACCAATTGTTCTTCTATTTTTGAAAGATCATTTCGCGTTATCAACTGGTAAAACTCTTCGGTATAGTCATCCACAGATCTAGTTCGTTGTCTTAACAGATGTAATCTCTTGAACAGAGATTGGGTGTATCCAAAAGGGAGAAAATGACTCTACATTTTTTTCTTCATCTTCTCCCACTTGGTGATTTTCATCTTTCCTTGTCTCTCCCTTGAATGCCTTATCTGTTCCCACCAAGAAAATGCTCGGCCCTTCAATTTGATTACAACTAATTTCACCTTAGCGCTATCTGATACCTCCTTATACTCGAAGATGCGCTCTACTTCGTTCAACCAATCAATGAATCATTCTGCTTGTAGCGTACCAGAAAATTTTGGCAGCTCCATTCTAAAACCTAGATCACTACGACGGTCCTCGCGGTCACGTCGTTTCCATAGTTGTCTCCTATGGCATTAAGGATTATCAAAACTCGATTCAGAATCATAAGATTCTTCATCGTGTACAAGGTGTGGGACTTCTTCCTCTAAAACCTCTCCACGACGACCCAAATTTTGCTCTATTAGGCACTAGGTTAGCTCTGCAACTTGTCTCCATAAATCCTTAATCATCACGTCCTGGACGTTCCAATCACGGTGTAGGACTTCCTCAGCCAGAATCAGATCTCGGCGACCACGACCATGACCACCAGCCATTGAAATCGATGCAGTCTATTCCCAGAAAGATGTTGTGGTTTGATACCAACTGAGGCCGGCCAGAATAGCGATTATCCTGCGGGTTAAGTAAACAAATAAATTCATAGGTAAAGGAACAAGAGATTCACCAAAAACATAGAGAAATCTCTCTAATGTGTAAATTATATTTTATCAAAATCAAAGTTATGTCCAACTTAACCCACAAGCCGGGTTCATATAACTAACTAAACTTTCTGCCCAAGCTGTCCAAGTCATAACAAAATCCTCCTAGAGATACGAAAATAAAATCTTAACAAACTTCCTATATTTATAAATAACAACTTACTATTAAAAAATTTATTTCCAAATAAAAACTCCTTTTCCACAAAAGAATTATCGTAATAATAATAAAATTAATCCATCAACTTCCAGAAGTGATGGCGTCCTTTTCGAGTAAGTTTGCCACACACCCAAAGATATGATGCCGCTACTGAAGTTATGATGCTATCTGAAATCGAGAAACCGAGCTCCCGATCCCGAAGACCTTAATGATCATCACGCCTACAACGATCTTCTAACTCAGGGTAATCCAAGGTCATCAATGTGCTATCTAATAGCTCGGCATCTTCAGCCTCGGATCCTCGTGCATCAATTACACTAACACACCCCTCTTGAAGATTAGATATTTGACCAAATACCAATGAAAAATTAATGAAGCCACTTTTCAAATGCTTTAACACATACATTTCCAATGAGTAGCTTATTTGAAAAACTCAGAATTCTTGAAGTTAGTTAGGAAATTCTTACAGATTTGTCTTGTCCTAATCTATTCCTTATTAATGGTGATTGAAATAAGACCAAAGAACAAAAGGGGACAAGAAGTATATATGCCCACCATAAATGCGACAAGAAAAAAGACCAAGATGAATTAAAGCTGACAAGAAGTACTAAAGGGTTTCTAGTTTTGAATTTCCTACGAATTCCTCTTATTATATGTGCAATTTACTTAGAAATTTTGATTATATAGCGCAATACCAAATAAGTCAGACAACAACATCATGGACTGCGAAAGTTCGATCCATATATATGATAATAACAAGAACTTTAATTTACCTCCTAAATCTTTTTATCTCTTGGCATAAATACTAATTGAATTATCCACCCTAACATTGCTAGGCTTGGAGTCAAGTATATATACCTGCAACAATGTTATTTCAATATATTTTATAAATCTTAGGAATAATAATGATATTAATGTATCATTTATTTTACTGTGTGTTTTTTGCAGAATTTGCATAGACTTTGCTATCAACATTAGTTACACTATGAAGTTGAATAACCTTTTTCTATAAATAAAAATAAAAACAGAAAGAAGAACCATATGGCCAGCAGAATTTGGCACTTCTTTATCTGCATCCTGCAGTCCATGACTTTTGGTATTTATTGATCATTAATAAGGTGGTTGTTGCATAAATGATTATTGTGCAATTGAAATTTTATCCTCAACTTTCACCAAATTACACTAAAAGCACAAAATTATTGAAGTATGAAGCTAGACTAGCTAGTGGTTTTTTTTATGAAAATAACAATTGTGTAGACACTCAAAATTTGGATTCATGTTACTAACTTTGCAGGAGGGCAAAATCGTCTTCCGTAGATAACCTTGGAAGTCAAATCAGCTCAATCCCGGAGACAACCCTGGGATACTCGGTTTTCCATCTCGGAGACAATCCCTAGATACTCAGTTCCAGTTCCAGAGACAACCCCGGGAAATTCAGTTCCAACCTCGAAGATAACCCCGAGGGATGCAGTTTTATTTTCGGAGATAACCCCGGAGAAGTTCGTTCTAATCCCCAGAAGTCAGTTTCAACCTCAAAGGCAACCCAGAGGTGCTCAGTTCCAACCCCAGAGATAACCCCGAGAGGTCAGGCACACCTCAAAGATAATCCTGAGGACATTCAGTACCTACAGTAGCCCAATCTCGGAGATAACCCTGAGCAACGGCTGTTAAATCAACCCAGAGCCAGAGACAACGCTGGTGAGGGGAAAAATCATCATTTTACCACCTCGATCCCACATTCACGCCATCTTAGCATCATTTTATATCACATTCTACACAAAAGTGTCCCACAAGAACCATAGCTCAAATCCCGAGTGACTACTACGTAAGACAGTACACCGAATAGAATTTGAAGACTTAAAGATATGGTCATAGACCCATCTTTCCGGCTTCGTACAACCTCTTATCACATATTATTATGTAGCTCTCGACAACAGCATTTCAGAAAGGTATTATACGCCTCAATCGGATGCCCGGATTGAAAGTTATGAAGGTTCGAGCGGACAACGTGTTGTATGCGTGCACGTACTTCGAGACGAAGGGGCCCACGGAGCCCGGGGCACCCCGGGTAGCTGCAGGTACACCTGCAGCTCCCCCCTCTATAAATAGAGGGCTTGGGGTGGCCATTTTAAGGAGAGAAAAGGCGAGGAAGCCCTGTCTATTTTTCTTTGTACACACTTTAAACTGAGTGCTTTCTTTTTTCAAACACTTGTGAGCTAGTGTTTTTCTATATTTTACCAGTGGAAACCGAGTATTCATTCATTTAAAGCTATCTGAAGTATTCTTGACAGCCCACTGTAAGACATCTCAAATATCTTTCAGCCTTTCTCCACTTCCATCCACGCATACTTATTCACGTTGAGAGTCGTGTTGCGTGTGTATGCCCGAATAGTCGATCCATGGCTTTTATTGCTTATATATATATATATATATATATATATATATATATATATATATATATATATATATATATATATATATATATATATATATCCAGTCAGGCATGGAGATCATTTCGTGGCCTTTTACACCTTTTATATATATATATATATATATATATATATATATATATATATACTGTTTACAGCTTTTGTACATATTGCATCATCGTGTGAGCCTAGGAATCATGTGATCACAGATTCAGTTTCTGAATCTAGATTCGGTTCCCGTGATGGACATTTCCAGTTACAGCTAACTTGTAAATTATTCACGGTGTTTGAATTTTCTTAGATGGCTCTTATGCCCACAAGGACTTCGGCGCTGCTATGTACCTTATTTTCACGAAGATGCCTCGCATCTCAAAAATAATAAAAACAATCAAGCTGAACACATAATAAAATGGAAGTATCAAAGGCCTCAATTACTATTGAGCACAAGGGTTTGAGAAACCTGTTTTACAAAACATCACTGCCATATCTCGTTAAAATTGAACTTTTATACAAAATTCAAACCCTTTGTATATAGGTGCAAACGAAGCAATGCACTACTTCCAGATAACTGCACATTAACCTGCACACACACACATTCATATAAAATTTTAAATTGAAGAGTGGCAGTAACCGTGTCACCATGGAAGTCGGGGGGTGCCTAACACCTTCCCTCCACTTAATCAATCCCCTGGACCCTAACGAATCTCAGTTTCACAGATCAGTTAAGCAGTGTCACATCACTAGGTCTCTGTGCAAACCTTTTCTCGGTTGAGTTGGTGCAACCATTTAAAAATACCAACTGGCGACTCTTACAGTCCAATCGTCGGCATATACATGTCGGACCTTTTCACAACTTGTTTTTTCAAACAAATCTCACCTAACATGAGAACTCCAAAAGACAAGAACAGAAAGGGACAAATAAAAATCCCGACGTCGACAGGTGGCGACTCTGCTAGGGACATCTAGTAAGAGGGCTTAAGCCGCTATTAAAAGCTTTTCAAAACTTTTATTTGCTTATGTGTGGATGTTGCATTTACATTTGAATGAATATGTACTAATGCATTTACTTACTGCACTTAGTGCTTCGCACTATATCTGCCTGTGATATTAGTGCTTCGCACATGTCATCATTTCCATACGGTGAAACACGATGTATGTGAATGTATGTTGTGTGGTCCCTCCACCAGGAGGCTATCCCGTCGGTGTTTGATTACTAGACTCGTAGGGAGACTAATTCCAACGAGGCTCGAAAAAGGCACCACCCAGATTCACTCCAGTTGAAAGACCGGATTAACTTCCCATCGAGTAAATTGTGATGATATGGGGACCTTCATGCCAAAAAGCCGCGAGAGTAGCCTAAGATAGGTCAGCCTCGGATAAAACAAATGCGGAAGGAAGTCTCTTCATACCTTCCCATTTCAATTACTTGTAATTTCAATTACTTGTAATTTCATTTCCATGTCAATCTCAATGTAATGGAAAATATAAAGGAATATGTGTACATGCATTCCCTTTTTATATCAAAAACTGACATGCTATACTGTCATCAAAACAACTGACATCCGTTTTGTAGGATAATACTTCTAAAAATGGACACATTACATAGCATGTAACATTCCTACATTCCCTCAAGACTAAACTACATAAGTCTTTTTGTAGGGAAACAATTGGTTATGTTACCCGTTTAAAGTCCAAAAAGGCACTAAGCCTACAGCCAAGCATGGCTACATCTGGTCAGTCTAATCCTACTCCTGTCTCTCGCGAGGAGTTCAAAGGATTAAGCAACCAAATTACAGAGTTGGTTATTTTGCTCAAAGAACTACACAAGTTCACTCAGGGTCCACAAATACCCATCAACACAAAATCCTATGCACATGGAGGAACCCAGGGTCTGGACAAAGAAGTTCCAGAACCTGAGTCTCAGTTTGATAAAACCAACAAAACCCCTGAAATCACCCATCTTAAAGAAGATCAAGACACCGGTGATATTCGAAAAAAAGTTCTACAAATGGAAGAGACCATTCGGTCCATCAAAGGGATTGGAGCGTACGGGAGTGTTTCATATTTAGACCTTTGTATCTTCCCCGGGGTTCATTATCCAGAAAAATTTAAGACTCTCAATTTTGAGAAATATGACGGATTGGGAGATCCTTACACTCACTTAAAGGTATTCATTGGAGAGCTCGGATCTTATGCCGAGGATGAAAAGCTCAGAATGCAGCTATTTCAGAAAAGTTTGACTGGATAAGCCAGAGCATGGTACACCAGATTAGACAACTCCAAGATTCATAGCTGGGAGGAGTTAGCCCATGCTTTCCTCAGTCAATACAGCTTTCAAACTCAGATGGCTCTAAACCGGTATCAAATTACCAAGGTCAAGAAACAAGTCAATGAATCATTCAGATAGTATGCCCAAAGATGGAGGCGTCTGGCTGCTCAAGTTATTCTGTCTATGACCGAGTCTAAAATGGTAATGACCTTCATAGACATTCAAAAATCTCCCTTTTATGAGAGGGTCTTAGCTGGCATAGGCAAGCCATTCTCTGAAATGATTAAACATGGAGAAATGGCTGAAATGGGATTGAAATCAGGGAAAATTCAAGACCTTGCCGCTCTAAAAGCTGTAGCTGAGAACATCCAGTCTGGAAGTTATGGAAACAACCCCCGGATGGTCCATAAGAAGAAAGAAGAGGATGTTTCTTTAATACTGCAAGGACAAAAAGGCAATCAAAACATGCCTATTTAGAAGAGAAACTATTCCCCTTTCCAAGCACAGTCTTCAAACCCTCCATTGCCAAAAAATGGAGAAGTCAGACGTACCTGAGTGTTCACACCCTTAGGGGACTCGCTCGAAAACATTCTCAAACTTCTGACAGCTCAGAAGAAAATTACCCATCTTCTTCCACCAGTAAACCTGAGTGGAAAAGGTTTTAATGTAAACAAGACATGTTCTTACCATGCTGGAGCTCCAGGCCATGACACGCAGGATTGTTGGGCCCTTAAGCATAAGATCCAGGATTTAATTGACAATGGTAAGATTGTGGTGACCAAACCCGACCAACCCCATGTTCAAGACAACCCTCTTCCTCAACACAAGGAAGAGGAGGTTAATATGATCAACAGAGGCAATGGAGAGACCTCCAAGTACCTCAAGTATGTGGGTGGATCATCCCAAACCAGCAAGGATAGTGCTGACATATGGGATTATGCACAGTTCTAGTTTATGATGGAATGGGAAATGAAGCCTCTTGGTGAGCAAGTCAATCAATTGGCAGAACTGGTGGTTCATCAGCACCAAGTCACATGTCAATTATTCAGTCAGGAGCAGGCTAGCCTCCTTTCTCTTATTACAAGTACTCTACCACTTTCTCCAGAAAGCGAAACACTGGAGGATAAGATTGCAAAAAGAGCAAAAGCCAAAGTCCGTCAGGATTTTGCCAACAAAAGGGAATTCACCTATTTAGGCCAACCGATGGAAGAAATATTACAGATGCTGATTAATGAGGGAAAAATCACAACGTTGCTACCTCTAGTCAACCCACGCTCAAATCGGTTTGATTCTAATGGATTATGTCAATTCCACTCCCACTCTCGCAGCCATAGCACTAAAGAATGTTGGGCACTTTGCCATCTTATTCAGAACATGATTGACAACGGTGACCTGTAAATGACAAATAATGACGCTGTATTATTTGAGAGTGGGGACACATTTCCTACAAGATGGAAGGAAGTCGTAACAGTTATATCGTCTGAGGGAGACTTAGCTACCACACCAATTACAATTTAACCAATTCAGCTCAAAGGTGTTGAAAACCCTTTGAAAGTGGTTGCACCAAAGCCAATCATATTGCCTTTCAGGCCACAGTATCCTATTGTCATCCTACAAAAAGTTCCATGGAATTATGGAGAGGCTGAAGGATTCACATCCAATACAATTGTTACAGTGTCGAAAGAAAATCCACCGTATCTTCCTTATCGGGTGATGAAACCTATCATCAGATCTAAGGGTAAAGTGCCCATGGAGAAGATTGAAGAATTCCTCTGTACTATGGAACACAATGAAGCCAAGGTGGTTTTAAGCTTGAAAGAAGCTTCACAATAGATTTCTATTCTGGACTTAGTTTTCTCTTCAGAGGACCACCAAAGGGTCTTATTAAAAGTATTAGAAGAAGCCCACTTGCCAAAAATAGTGGATGTTGAAAAATTCCATCATCTGGTTGATCACATCTTCAACAGTAATGTGATATCCTTCACCTATGATGACATACCTCCCGAAGGGACGAGTCATTGCAAACCATTGCACATAGCGATTATGTCCTCTAGATATATGGTGGGAGGAGTTCTGATAGATGGAGGATCATCCTTAAACATCTGCCCCTATTCCATATTGGAGAAAATGAACATCAATCTCAACAGGATCCGAAGCAGCCATACAATTATCAAAGCTTTTGATGAATCCCGACGAAATGTTGTCAGAGAGATTTAACTACCTGTGGATATTGGTCCACATAAATTCTACGTATCTTTTCATGTGCTTAAGATCACTACAGGATACAACCTACATTTGGGAAGATCGTGGATTCATATGGCTAGAGTCTTCCCATCCACTCTCCATCAGCAGGTCAAATACATCATTAACAGTAGCCTGGTCATTATTAATGTTAAGCTAGAATGTCATATGCAAAGTGACATACCACTCATCAGTTTCAATGCATAATTTGAGCCTGTCAGCTTCCAGGCCCTTGAGGTGAGTAACACTCACTATCAACCCATTGGGGTGCCACCTCTGATACCCAGAGTTTTTGTCGAGGTAATGTCGGCAAGTCAAAAGATGATATCCTTGGGTTTTCAACCTGGACAAGGGTTAGGAAAGGATCATCGGGGAATCAAATGCCCAATTCAAGTTCCCAGTCAGATAAGGATAGCCGGACTAGGCTATTCTCTTGGGTCTAGTCACAGGAACCCTCATAATCACAAACAGGTTCCTTCATCTTCAAGGCGATTGCCTAAACCTATAGAGGCTGAGCCTATACGGCCTTCATTAAATGTTCCTGCCCATGTGGTAGCTATGCTATTTCCTAAGCCGACACTGGTCAAAGGAAAGGAAGTCTTGATTCGAGACCCAGAGGTGGAAGAAAGGAATCAAAGGTGTAAACAAGAGATTGCTAGACATCTGTCAAACATGCGCGTCCTAGTCCATACGGAGGGTATGAATAGAGACATCCCAGATGATGATTGTCCAGACATCATGGTCATCATTCAAGAGAAGGAGGACGACAACAGCCCCTTTATCACTACTGTCCACCAGGACTTCACCCTTGGCAATTGGAGCAGCACTCCTTGCATTTGCCGACAAGGGTAAAAAGGGTAGAAACTCATTTTGCCCTGTAGATAACAATAATTGCTTACTTTTGCTGTACAATATTAGCAGTTGTTTTTGTCATTTCATGCTAACACTTTGTATGATTGAACAGTTTTATATATTAAGTGAAAGCATTTTGTTTCAGGACTCTAAAGTTAGATGTGCCTAAACTTGCTGATGTGGTGTTTATCCTTCACAAGGACTGTAACTTTGATGTAAAGTTGGACTCAAACTTGATGGAGATTGAACAAGAGGACTATGAGAAACCTCAGGAGATCAAAGAATGGGTCGAAGACAAACCCAAGCCAAATCTTAATCAAACCACCTCTTTCAACCTCTAAACCTCAGAAAACCCCAAACAAATCCAGATTGGTACGGACCTTACTCCCAACCAAAGGAATGACATGGTTACTCTATTGACCCAATTTCAGGATGTGTTTACATGGTCTCATGAAGACATGGTCAGTTTGTCCACTAGCATTGTCATTCATCGTCTCCCTATCAAAGATGGATTCAAGCCAATCAGGCAGAAACTCAGGCGATTAAAACCTGAGTGGAGTTTAAAAGTTAAAGAAGAAATTGTGAAACAATTTCAAGCCGGCATCATCATGGTGTCAACATACCCTGAGTGGCTATCCAACATAGTCCCCATGCCTAAACCTGGAGGGAAGGTGCGAGTTTGCATGGACTACAGGGATCTGAACAAAGCTTGTCTCAAAGATAGCTTTCTCGTGCCATTCATCCACATACTCATTGATAATACAGCTCAGTATGACATTTACTCCTTTGCTGACTGCTTTGCGGAGTACCATCAAATCATGGTTGCTGAAGAGGATCGTGAGAAAACTGCATTCATCACTCCTTGGGGAACCTTTTGCTACAGACGGTTGTCATTCGGCCTCATCAATGCCGGAACTACCTATTAGCGAGCCATGATGGCCCTTTTCCACGATCTAATGTACAAAGAGATAGAAATTTATATGGATGACATCATTGTCAAGTCCCGAAAGGAGGAAGACCACCTAGATCATCTCAAAAAGCTCTTCAACAGGTTGCATAAGTACAATTTAAAGTTGAATCCAGCCAAGTGCGCCTTTGGTGTTAAATTAGGTAAGTTGTTAGGATTCCTAGTCAGTCACAAAGGGATTGAGCTAGATCCTACAAAAATCTAGGCCATCACGGAAATGTCCATACCTCACACAGAGAAGGAAATACGGGGATTTTTAAGAAGAATCAACTTTATCAGCCGATTCATCTCCTAACTCACAGCAACCTATGAGCCTATTTTCAAGTTGCTAAGGAATAACTCCTCCATGAAATGGAATGATGAGTGTTAGAAAGCCTTCCTTGCAATCAAAGCTCCTGTTTTGGTACCTCCCAAGGATGGTGTTCCCCTATTCATGTACCTGTCAATCAATGACAACTTTATGGGCTGCATGCTAGGACAGAAAGATGATAGAGGCCAAGAAAGAGCTATCTATTACCTCAGCAAAAGATTCAGCAGCAGTGAACACAAGTACACTCTGATTGAGAAAACTTGTTGTGCTTTAGCATGGGCTTCTATGAGATTACAGCATTATCTCCATGGTCACACAACCCATCTCATATCCCGCGTGGATCCTCTCAAGTATATGTTCAATAAACCCATATTAAATTGCCGACTATCCAAATGGCAGTTGATCATATAACAATTTGACATTATCTACGTAACACAAAAGTCTATCAAAGGTCAAGGTATTGCGGATCAACTTGTCGCCGCACCTACAGGGGATTTCAAACCTTTGGAAACATACTTCCCCGGTGAAGGGGTAATGACAGTTCAGCAACACCGTCAAGATGATACACACCAACAATGGAAGATGTATTTTGATGTAGCTATAAACATGGAAGGTTCTGGAGCTGGAGCAGTTCTAGTATCCATTACGGGGGAGCAACATCCCGTCGCCGACAAATTACAGTTTGCCAGTACCAACAACAGAGCTGAGTATGAAGGTTGTATCATGGGGTTGAAACTATCCTAATCAATGGGTATCAGACGGTTAACTGTCTTTGGAGATTCCGAATTGGTAATCAGACAAACCACTGGGATCTATCACACCAAAGAGCTACATTTACTGCCTTACCATTGGCAGGTTATACAGATGGCTTCGGAGTTTGAAGAAATATCCTTCCTCCACATTCCTCGGAATAGGAATGACTTTGCAGATGCACTAGCAACTTTGGCCTCCTTGATCAACATACTTGATAAGGAAGACACGCCAAATATCATATTTTCCCTGCAAAAGGCTCTAGCCTATGGGAATTACATTGGAGAAGTATAGGATGAGCTACCTCCCATCCAACACCCTTGATATTAGCATATCATGGAGTATCTGTGAGATGGATCTACACCCGCTGAGGCGAGTCAGGCTGAAAGAAAGCGGATTCATCAAATGGCTATGAAATTTTACTTGAGCGAAGACGCACTCTATAAAAGAGATACAGGACTAGGTCTTCTCAGATGATTGGATAAAGACCAAGCTCAAAGGATCATGAATGAAATCTATGGTGGAATATGCGGCCCGCACATGAGAGGCCCTCTACTTGTCAAAAAAATCCTAAGAACAGAGCATTATTGGCTCTCTCTCAAGGCTGATTGTGATGATCACGTCAAGAGATGTTATCAATGCCAAATTCATGGGAATGCTATCCACGCCCCTCCAAGGGAGCTCCACAATATGAGTTCGCCCTGGCCTTTCTCAATGTGGGGAATGAGCGTGATCGGGCCTATCGAGCCCAAACCCCGCAATGGTCATCGGTTTATCTTTACCATGATCGATTACTTCACCAAGTGGGTAGAAGCAGCCTCTTCCCCCAAGGTTACTAAAGAAGTTATCATTGGTTTCATCAGAAACAATGTCATTTGTCGATATGGACAACCAGAGGTGATTCGGTCAGACAATGCCAAGAACCTCAACAACCAAATGATGGAGGAGTTATGCATTAAATTCCACATCAAACATCCCAAATCCGTCATCTATCGTCCAAAGATGAATGGTGTTGTTGAAGCGGCTAATAAGAATATCAAAAAGATCATGCAAAAGATGACTGCCAATCACAAAGGATGGCCTGACTTGTTGTCTCTGACTCTGTTAGCCTACAGAACATCAATGCGCACTTCTACTGGGGCAACCCCCTACTCATTAACCTATGGAATGGAAGCAGTGCTCCCCATAGAAGTGGAAATGGAATCCCTCAGGGTGTTGATAGACGCTCAGCTAGATGAAGACCAATGGTTACAAGATAGGCACTACCAATTGTCTCTAATAGATGAAAGGCGAGCCGCTGCCATCTTCCATGGTTAGTTATACCAACAAAGGATCGCCAGATCCTACAATAGAAAATTCTGGCTACGGTAATTCAAAGAGCATGACTTGGTCTTAAAAAAGGTTCTTAACAACCAAGATCAATTCAAAGGAAAATTTGCCCCAAACTGGGAAGGTCCGTTTATTGTCAAAGAGGTATTAACAGGAGGAGCTCTCAGATTATAAGAGATGGATGGCAATGAATTTTTGCAACTCATTAACTCGGACACCGTGAAATGATACTATGCCTGAAGTTACCAACAAACCAGCATCCTGGTTTTGGATCACCAAATCCCCTCTTCACTATATACAACCTTTTTTCACATCTGTTTGCCCCATCAGGGACAAACACACATTCCAATCAGCAGCCTGGTTTCGGATCATCAGATCCATCACTCAACTCAGGTTTTTCAAAACCTTTCACACTTTCAGTTTTGTCCCACCAGGGATAAAACATTTCACACTTTCAGTTTTGTCCCACTAGGGATAAAACTTTTCACACTTTCAGTTTGTCCTACCAGGGATCAAACTTTTCTTCTACAGTCTATCCTGTACACGAGGCGAAATACGCAGACCTGATCTCTTCAATATATGGGAATACGTAGGCAGCCATTTTTATGGTCTGGTCTCACCACAGAAAAAATAAACACATCTCTACACCCTTTTTACCACTTACAACTTTGAACCTTTTCACGCCAGGTTCAAACTACGCATACCTGATCTCCCCTCATCAATGGGAGTACGTAGGCAGCCATCCATAGTTCGGTCTCACCCCTACCAAAATATAAAAACTTGTCAACGGTACTGGGATCATCCTTTAAACCATACATCATTGGCTTTAGACCAAAAGGATGGAACTACTTGGCCTCCCCACACTAATGGGAGAACCGGTGACCATCTAAGCTGCGGTTGAATCCTCAAAGAGAAACACCAATCCATGAGAGATGGAACTACCTGGGCTCCCCAATACAAAGGAGTACTGGCGACCATCTGTGGGGCGGTCAACCTCAGAGAGGAAAGCCAAACTCCTCTCCATAACCACATACAGAAACCAGTCCCAAGACACCAAAGGATAAGGAATACACACAGATGAACGATCCATTCTGAAAGATCCTGAGACATCTTAATGTTCATCCATCAAGGCGGAGTTCAGAATACATCAAGATCACAAGCCCTGGAGAAACAGGCAAATATCAAGCAAGTAACAAGGCATAACTAAAAGGAAAGTGAATCAAAATATATTTCCCTGCCATATATAATACTGTTTGATATATACAATGTGTACTGTACATGACAAAAATGGCTAAGCTAGTTTGTGTAAGAAAATCCAAGCCCATCTACAAATTAGTGTATATGTGCGCTATCAAATACAACATGACATCCTTCTCAAAAGAAGGGGGTAACTCTGTAATCCCCTACCCTATGGTATCAACACGAGCTAAGAGATCCACAACCATCTGCATGGTAACACTATGCTCATCAATGAACGTGCTCATCTCTACAATGATATCAGTAGTATGGGACCTCAATGCAGTACTATCTGTAATAGCGGCATCTCAGGCAGATATAGCGCCATCCCGTTCAACAACCACTGCATCTCTAGATGATCTAGCCTCATCCCGCTCAGTAACAGCGGTATCTCTATGAGCTAAGGCATCATCTCTCTCTACTAGAGCAGCATCTCTCCCAGCAAGAGCGGTCAACATCAAGGCCCTAGCCTGATCTCTCTCAAATGTCATCAGATGCAGACTTTGCTCTAAATACTTTGGAAGATGCGGGGTCACAGTAGCAGTCATACTGGGAGAATCAATCAAAGATGTTGTCAACCCAGCAAATAGCTCCTCCTCAGTGGGAGAATCAGTTTCCTCCATGGGCTCCCCACTGTCATAATCAATCCCTGGCTCAGAGGATACAACCCCAGCCGATGTAATCTTTGCCTCCATCCATGCAGAATACTCTGTAGAACAACCCAGATGGCTAATACTAAACTCAACCCTCTCACGCTGAGGCCAATAGGCATAAACACCGGATCTATCCTCTACTGATAAATGCCGAGAAGACAAATGTTGACCCAATGCCCCCTCAAAGGGATGAACATCCTGAAACTAGTCAAACTGTGCCATCACAGCTAGTGGATGATACGTAGTCATACCCCTCAAACCAGCCAGAGGAAGATAATACATGCCAGGTGCATGAGTAATGAAGCTGTAGGGAGAACTAAGCCCTGAACACAGCAAGATGTCAAATGGATCCTCGATCCCTGCCAGGAACACCGACCAGGAAGCAGCGTTTGTACACTCCGTCGGCTGAAAGGAGTAAGACTTGGCTATCTCATGGGAAAAGCAATACCCATGGCGTCGAAAGGTTTCAATCAGTCTTAGGTGTGACATGAACCATACAAACAGTAAGACCAAGCTGCCTGTGAATACCCCTATAGAATGGGTGTGGCAATACGTGGCTGACCTCAATGTCTCTGCCACAATCATTGGTACAATGGTATGTCCCTCCCTGAGAGCCCACACTGCCATAACTACATCGATGTCTAAATGGTCCATGTACAGTGGCATGTACAGATAGGCCACTACACACATCATGAGTATATCTACTCTGGTAACACGCCACTCATTCTCCGACGTGGTGAAATCCCCGGAGTGTTGTGCATAACTATCCAAGGAGTTGAATCTGTCTATCAAAAAATGCAGGGACACTACATGCCCAGAGGTGATCTCATCATGGGCTACTCTACGCCTCAAGCCAGTGAGGGTCATAAACTGTCAGCTCATATCGTCGATAGCCATCTGAGCACAAGGCATGTCCAGTGGCAAAGCTATCAAACGCTCATACTCCTCTAAGGTGAAAGTCAACTCCTGGGTCTCAAACCGGAACACCTGCCTCTCCGGTACCCAGTGCTCCAGCATGCCCTCTACAAAACCCACAGGAACCTGGAACATCAGGAGGGTCATGGAGTAATGCAACAGCTGATCTACGGTCACCCAATCTGGAGGTGACAAACTATCATACCATGATCTCAAACATGAGGCTACCAATATTGGTGGGGTGTGATCAATGCGACTAACTGTCGAGGAAGACATCTATGTGGGCCGTATCATAAGACCATCCAGTGGTCAATGCTAAACATCTCTGGATATACATATACATAACATAATTCATGCATGATAAATAATAGATGGTAATATGATGTAGGGAATGGAAAATAGTATATATACATTCCTAAGTGCATCATTATCTAATACATCATCTCTGTATACAACTGGAAAATACAGAGAAATGGGGCACAGCCGCCCAACAACTAACAGAGGCCTATCAAAAGATATAACGAGAATGGGGCACAACCACCCAGTATCTAACAGAGGCCTATCAAAAGATATAGTGAGAAATACATTAGAAGAAGTCAATGGTGTTGATGTCTACATCATTTATCCTATCCATATGATGTAACTCCTCCTGAGTCACTGGATCTCCACCAAGAGGGATATCAGGCCGGTACAATGGAGGATCTACACCTACAAAATTGTATGGGCCACCTGAAGGGTCAGCCCCTGAGCTGGAAGGATCAAAAGTATCCGCCTCGGAAGGATCTCTGCCCAAATATCGGATGAAAAAATGTGCCCGGTCCAACTACCAGGTCAAGCTATCAATCTGCATCAAATAAGTAGGATCTCAGACGCAGGCCATCCAATTCGTCATCATCACAGATCCAGGAACCATATCCCTCATGAACTAAGTGGCACGGGTTTGGGCTCCAATGGTACGAGGGGACCACCAGCGATAGAATACCTCCTGAATGAATGGACCCTCTGACAAAGTAAAGCCATCACTCCCATCAATGGGATATTATTGACAGGCGACTTCGACATAGGCCAATAACGCCTAGTAGGAGGACAGATCGGTATACGGATCTCTCATGTGGTGCTCCTAATAGCACGCTCTCCCAAATAGAGCTCCCATCCTCCATATGTGAATAGAGGAATCCGACGGATGGACATCACATGCTCGACACCAGTCGGGAACCCATCCTCAAAGCCAACTGTCAAATGGTCCCCAAAATAGGGAATCCAAGTAACGACATCGACTGTCAATAACTCCAACTGTAGGCGACAATGGGTGAAAACCTCAGCTACAGGAACCTCCACTAATGTGGAGTAATGTCATCGTCGTCCCTGTAGGTAGGTGTCTAAACCGAACACGCTAATAGGATGCATACATGGGAGCCTCTCATAGGCCCAAAACTACCAATACAAGAGTAAACATCTGCGGTCAGTCAACACTCTTAACTTGTACAAAGGAAATCAAAAGAGAAATACTCACCAGCAGAAACGGGTAAAATTCTAGCTAAGCCTCTGTCAAGCCCTACGAATGCATATGTATTTTTCTAAGGAAATAGGCAAAGCTATAGGAGCCCCAGTCATACTCTCCAATACGGTCCACCTCTCGTGTGGCGCTGACCAAAGTGAACGACACCGTGGAAGAGTTATCCGCTATGAAATAACCCCGAAGGATGACCAGGAACAATCGCCGAAGAATGCGATCTCTAACTCTCACATCATCAGGTATGGGCTCACTCAATGCCCCACTCATAGCATCTATACTCAAAGGACCAGCGCAGACTGTCCTACCTTTGAGCTCCTCAGTCGGGACTCCTAGCAAGGATCTGATGGCAATAGGGGTAATATTCGCCGCACAAGACACTGGCACCCCTCCAAACTCTATACCGGTGATAAACTATCAATCCATCAGCGTCATCATCACCTCGCAATCCAGTAAATGAAGAGACTGAGTCTGGTGAAACCAGCGCTCAGACAACGCCTTGAGGTAACCCCAGGGACAACGGTGGAGGAAGATGGAAAAGAACGCCTCAAAGTCCCAACCATGGACAATCTCTCGATACTCTGGATAAAGAGTCTAATATAGAGAGTGTATGCTGAACCAGTTCCCTCGAGGCTGCGTAAAGCCAGGAACCTACATCACAAAAGAAAATCAACATCAGAACCTTTGCTCCTCATCAATAGGAAAAAGGAAGATCAAACCCAGTGTTTACCTCGTTCGCATACAAGTAGATCGATGGGTGACGACTCAAATCATCCAGAAGCTCTGGAATCATCACATTAATGCCTGGAAGATCCCTGCAAGGAGTATGAGTAGCAGGAGAGGGGCCGCAACTGGTACATCCTCCTCCTCGTCCTCAACATCCGGTACCTCAACTCGGATAAGACGAATCACTGCCTCCACTAAATGATGAGGCTGTCAAACTGTACGAGACCGAGGCACATCAGAAGCCCTCCTCCTCACACCTGAAGTGGTCCTGCGGGAGCTACTCGGCTAATCTGGATCTATATATCTGGACACAAGTCTCTAAATCACCTCAGAAAGGGTGTGATAAATTCTAACCTGGAGCTTTTCAAATGCATTTTATGACTATATACATGCATGCATTACTTTAACATACGCCTACAGTAGAGTTAAAAATGCATGTCTACTCAATGTATAGGCTCTTGGAAAAATTTCGCTAGAGTCTCCTTTGTAAAAAGGACTATCTACATGCACGTAGGCATAACTAGGTGACCATTCAGTAGCACACCAACCCAAAGTCATAAACATCCTACATGCATAAAAATGTTTAAGTCATAATCCATAAGGGTAGTCTAATTACCAGGATTACTTTGCTTTCAACCTTTGCTCATTTGTCCTCAAATAGGATAAGAAATAGCAGAAAAAAGGTGCCAATTTGACTGTTTCAAAAGTCAATTTTTTTCACATCATTAAGTTCAGCATGGTTAAATACTAACATTTACTATGTTGAATATTTTTTATCAAGTCATATGAGCATGTATATTCACTACTATGTGTTTAGAAGCATTTCATGTGATAACTCATTTTCCAACAGATAAAAATTGGAAAAGATGACATGCATACGTTACCAGGATATTGCAGAACACTTGTACGGTGACGAATTTTGCAGAAAATAGCCCGAACTCAGCAGATCTGAAGAAGAACTCTTGGATTCTCTATGTGGCACGACTTAAAATAACTTGTGAAAGGGAAATGACCAACAAATACAGCCACGGATGGCTGCAGGTGTACATGCGGCTGTCCTAAATTTGAGTTGCAAAGGAGGTCTCACAAGCTAAAAAGTCAAATCAGGAAAAAAGACGCTACATGATTAAGCGAAAAAACCTGAAATCCTAATTTTCAGAGACTAAACTTCGGGTCTACATATCACTCATTAGTATTTGCCCAGACACAGGGTTCACAACACCGATGATCATAGTTGTTACAAACTATGCTCGGCAATACCTCACAAAGGTTCGATGCCATCAACTTGAGGTTGTGATTCCAGTAACAACCTCTCCCCAGCGGAAACTTCATACAACATCAGTCGTTAAAGCACATTTCAACGAAGGTCAAGCAACCTTGACGTTCTTCAGCCGTTGGCAAGTAAATCCAGTAAAACGTCGAAAGTAATCCGATGATCTCAGTCGTTGAAGCACATTTCCACGAAGGTCAAGCAACATTAACGTTATATAACCGTTGGTAAGTAAATCCAGTGAAGCATCAGAAGTGATCCAATGATCTCAACCGTTGAAGCACATTTCAACGAAGGTCAAGCAACCTTGACATTCTTCAGCCGTTGGCAAGTAAATCCAATGAAGCATCGGAGGTGGTCCGATGATCTCATCCGTTGAAGCACATTTAAGCGAAGGTCAAGTAATCTTGACAACATCAGTCGTTGGCAATTAAATCCAATGAAGCATCGGAGATGGTCCGATGATAGTATCCGTTGAAGTACATTTCAATGAAGGTCAGGCAGCCCTGACAACACAAATTGTTGGCAGTAACTCCGACAAAACACTGGAAAGACCTGGCGATACAAACTAGGGAAAATCATCCTCATCGGGGAGGACCGATGATGGAATATGTTATACAAGTCTTCATCAGACAAAGTACGATTCCCCACGAGTCTCTCGTACATGAGAGGTACATCTTTGGTGGGAAGTCTGTACTCAGGATTAAAGACTTTGGTGACAACCCCAATGTCAACATCCTGGAAGTTCTTGTGAGCTTTGGAGTAGACATCCAAGCAGTTTATCAGGATCATTAGTGATAACTCCAATCCCCAATGGAAGTCGTGGGAGCAAACAGTCATCGCATCCCGTTGGAAAATGGTCCAACATGCCACATTCAGCATACATTTACATCATGTTGCATTACATTGCATCATGATTATCCTGTCACATTTCAAGTGTCTAGTATTCTTTATCCTATCCATGCAAATATATTACATGAATATGATAAAGAGGGACATCTGTAGACACTCGAAATTTTGCATTCTTGTTACTAACCTTGCAAGAGGGCAAAATCGACTTCCGGAGATAACCCTGGAAGTCAAATCAACTCAATCCCGGAGACAACCCCGGGATACTCAGTTTTCCATCTCAGAGACAACCCCGAGATTCTCAGTTCAAGTCCCGAAGACAACCTTGGGAGATTCAGTTCCAACCTCAGAGATAACCCCGAGGGATGCAGTTTCAGTTCTGAAGATAACCCCGGAGAAGTCCGTTCTAATCCCCAGAAGTCAGTTTCAACCTCGGAGACAACCCCAAGGCGCTCAGTCCAACCCTAGAGATAACCCCGGGAGGTCAGGCACACCTCAGAGACAACCCTGAGGACATTCAGTACCTACAACAGCCCAATCTCAGAGATAACCCTGAGCAACGACTGTTAAATCAGCCCAGAGCCATAGACAACCCTGGTGAGGGGGAAAATTGTCATTTTGCCACCTCAATCCCACATTCACACCGTCTCAGCATCATTTCATACCATATTCTACACAGAAGTGTCCCACAAGAACCATAGCTTAAATCCCAAGTGACTACTACGCAAGACAGTACACCGGATAGAATTTGAAGACTTGAAGATCTGGTCATAGACCCATCTTCCCGGCTTCGTACAACCTATTATCCTATGTCATTGTGTAGCTCTCGACAACAGCATTTCGAAAAGGTATTATACGCCTCAATCGGATGCCCAGATTGAAAGTTATGAAGGTTCGAGCGGACAACGTGTTGTATGCGTGCACATATTTTGAGACGACGGGGCCCACGGAGCCCGGGGCACCCCGGGTAGCCGCAGGTACACCTGCGGCTCCCCTCTCTATAAATAGAGGGCTTGGGGTGGCCCTTTTAAGGAGAAAAAAGGTGAGGAAGCCTTGTCCATTTTGCTTTGTACACACTTTAAACTAAGTGATTTCTTTTTTCAAACACTTGTGAGCTTGTGTTTTGCTATATTTTACCGGTGAAAACCGAGTATTCATTAATTTAAAGCTATCTGAAGTCTTCTTGGCAGCCCACTATAAGACATCTCAAATTTCTTTCAGCCTTTCTCCACTTCCATCCACACATACTTATTCACATTGAGAGTTGTGTTGCATGTGTATGCCCTGATCGTCGATCCGTGGCTTTTATTGCTTATATATATATATATATATATATATATATATATATATATAACTGTTTACAGCTTTTGTACATATTGTATCATCATGTGAGCCTAGGAATCATGTGATCACAGGTTCAGTTTCTGAATCTAGATTCGGTTCCCGTGATGGGCATTTTCAGCTGCAGTCAGCTTGTAAATTATTCACGGTGTCTGAATTTCCTTAGATGGCTCGCATGCCCACAAGGAGTTTGGTGCTGCTATGTACCTTATTTTCTCGAAGATGTCTCGCATCTCGAAAATAATAAAAGCAATCAAGCCGAACACATAATAAAATCGAAGTATCAAAGGCCTCAATTACTATTGAGCACAAGGGTTTGAGAAACCTGTTTTACAAAACACAACTGTCATATCTCGTTAAAATTGAACTTTTATACAAAATTCAAACCTTTTGTATATAGGGGCAAACGAGGCAAAGCACTACTTCCAGATAATTGCACATTGACCTACACACACACATTCAGATAAAGTTTAAATTGAAAAGTGGCAGTAACCGTGTCACCACGAAAGTCGGGGGTGCCTAACACCTTCCCTCCGCTTAATCAAGCCCCCGGACCCTAACGAATCTCAATTTCACAGATCAGTTAAGTAGTGTCACATCACTAAGTCTTTGTGCAAACTTTTTCTCGGTTGAGTTGGTGCAACCATTTAAAAATATCAAATAGCGACTCTTACAGTCCAATCGTCGACATATACATGTCGGACCTTTTCACAACTTGTTTTTTCAAACAAATCTCACCTAACATGAGAACACCAAAAGACAAGAACAGAAAAGGACAACGACATCGACAAATTGATAATCCCACTTTTTTAAGTCATACAACAATACTCACTTCAATTCAAAATTATAGATATATTGATAAAATGGCCGAGTAGAGCCGATCATGATATTGAGGAACCAGATATTTTTCTCAAAAAACTTTGAATCATGTGTTTAGAGAGTGCATCTATTTTTTTTAAAAAAAAATCCCCCAAACATACCCTTAATATTTGAAATATAACGCTAGTGGCATTATAGTATTCTACTCATTTAAATAAAGGTAATGACATGTTAAAAATTTTAAGACATTATAATCTCAAACTAAAAGTGTCACTCTGATTTTAAAATGAACTTAAAAAGAAAATGCATTTTTAATTAGGAGAGGAGGGAGTATTACTCATTGCAGTTATTTTCATGATCATTCTCTTTTAAAATCAAATGACAAGGGTCGATCTTTTTGGTTTCCATCAAAATCAATATTGTAGGAGCTTAGCACTTCTTCCTTTCTCAGTAATGATTTGTAGTTCCTATCTCCAAGTTCATTGTGCAAGTATGGAACTAGGAGACTGCACATAATTACAACATAAATGGTTTACAAATTAGCCATAAACCTATTGTGTTGCATGACTGGTAAATCCCAAATCTACAAGAAATTAATAAAAAGTATAATTATAATACTCAATAAATAAATAAAAAATAAGTAAAATTGGGTCCAACCTCAAGAGGTTGAAGGGTAGCTTTCCCCATTTATGATTTGCCAACCTTACAGCTTGAGTTGTTGTATGGAAGAGGCTTAATTTCGTGGCTCGTGTTTGATTGCACTACATCACAAAATCTCCAACCCCTGGCTTCTCTTTCTTCATTTCGAGTCACTTTTTCATTTATATGAATTTGGAATCTAATAATTGATAAAGACCAGTACATATGGGGTATATAACTCAATTCTAACCAGCAAAAACCTTTTAGTAATTAAAGCTTTTAAATGGCAGTGGACAAGAAACAAGTAGCAAGTTTTGCAAGGAGGGTCACTGCATTTATTGTAACGTCTCAGTTTCACATCGAAAGATATGAAAAAAATTTATCTGTATATAACTAATTAAGTTACTACTAATAGATTTTTAAGTCATGAACTTTTAGATGAGTCTGTGGTAGACTAAGATGGCCCAAAAAAATACTATTGGGTCAGTGGTTTAAGGTTTTATTTGGATGAATTTGATTCGATTCGAAATTGGGATTTGACCCGAGATTTGTTCCGGACTCGGGATTTGACCCGAGTTGTTTCATATGATATTAGAGCGAACTCTCGAACACTAAGACTGGTAGTATTATCCCACAATAAAGAGAGGAAGGTCTGGAGGTGGAGACACGAAGTCAGTTAGTATTATCTCACAGTGGCTAGAGAGACAAAGATTTATGGACCGTGTGTGATTGGTTCTGACGAGGACGTCAGAAATTTAAATGGTAGAGTTCGTAACACCTCAGTCTCACATTGAAAGATGTAGAAAAAAATTGTTTATATATAAGTAATTAAGTTACTACCAATAGATCTTCAAGTCATGACCTTTTAGGTGAGTTTGTAGTGGACTAAGATGACTCAAAAAAATACTAGTGGGTCAGTAGTTTAAAATTTTATTTAGATAAATTTAATTAAATTCGAACTTGAGATTTAACTCAAAATTTATTTCAGATTTAAAATTTGACCCGAGTTATTTCATATATGTTATGGCCTTCCTCATAATTTCTTTTTGCCAGGTGCTTTGCATTTTAGTTATTAAAGTTAGTGCGTTGTTTTGCCATCCAAATGAAGAATATAAGCCAGAAATTATCACCATGTTTTCTTAAGGCGGTTGAAACGATATTTCTATAAATGTCTAGTATTAAATATCCTTAAAATAATTGTGAAAGTGTTGATAAATATTTATTTACTCTGACAACATTATTTTTATTCTTACCGTCTTTCAGAAAACCAATAACTATCAAGACAATGATCATGGAGATTCTTTCATTCTTCATTCTGTCACTGAAATTTCTTATCTACTCTTGATCTGTCTCAGTTTAGTTGTCCATTTTTTTTTATTAAAAAAAAGGGTGTGATAGCTATTTATAGGCAAAATTATGAATTTAGCCACTATAATTGACAAGTTTTACTTAATGCACAACTGAATTTTTTATTTTTTAAATTACCCCATTAAACTAACTATTATTTGCAATTAATTCATTCTGTTATCTCTGAACTAACGGCTGTTAAATCCTTTTAGCCATGATCTTACGTGGACTCCTACGTGGACGTGCAAAAAAAATGACCTGGCTTATTTTCTACATGAAATTGGTCTCTCTTTTTTTAAATCTGTTTTGATTTATTTCAAATGGATTTAACTGAGTTTTTCACAATTGCTAAACTCCCTCGCTTCAACTTCATTTTCATCTTCCGTTTTTCGTTTAAACCGACATGAATCAAGGACAATAACTTCACATCATGAAATTCATCCTCTTGAGTATCACCAGATTCACCACCATCTTCATTTTCATCCTAGACAGCTCAAACCCCCAGTCGCCTCCGTCTCTATCTCGGTTGCGTCTAGCTCATCGGCCCACCACTTGAATTTATGAACAGTAATCGGAAGGAGAAAAACCTCTACGCTTTCTTTCTTCTTGGATTCTGGGTTGCTATTCTCCTTGTTGCTTTGGATCTGTGTTGGATCTGGTCTGGAGGAGTTTGGATCTGGATCTGGGTAGTTGTCGGATTCTGGATCTGAGTTGTTGTGTGGGTGATGGTTGCTTCTGTTGTTGCTGAAGTGGCTTTCGTCGAGAGCAGATCCTCTGTCCCCAAATTCTCTGTCCCCTTTGTGTCTCCCCACTTAAATTATGACACATGTCATTTTATTTTATTTTAGAATTAATTAGTGTTAAGTAAGAGATTATGTGTCAAAATATAAGTGGATGGACACAAGGGGACAGAGAATTTGGGAACAGAGGATCTGCTCTCGCTTTGAGAGCAGATCCTTTGTCCCCAAATTCTCTGTCCCCTTTGTGTCTCCCCACTTAAATTATGACACATGTCATTTTATTTTATTTTAGAATTAATTAGTGTTAAGTAAGAGATTATGTGTCAAAATATAAGTGGATGGACACAAGGGGACAGAGAATTTGGGGACAGAGGATCTGCTCTCGCTTCTGTCCCCTTTGTGTCTCCCCACTTAAATTATGACACATGTCATTTTATTTTATTTTAGAATTAATTAGTGTTAAGTAAGAGATTATGTGTCAAAATATAAGTGGATGGACACAAGGGGACAGAGAATTTGGGAACAGAGGATCTGCTCTCGCTTTGAGAGCAGATCCTCTGTCCCCAAATTCTCTGTCCCCTTTGTGTCTCCCCACTTAAATTATGACACATGTCATTTTATTTTATTTTAGAATTAATTAGTGTTAAGTAAGAGATTATGTGTCAAAATATAAGTGGATGGACACAAGGGGACAGAGAATTTGGGGACAGAGGATCTGCTCTCGCTTTGAGAACAGATCTTCTGTCCCCAAATTCTTTGTCCCCTTTGTGTCTCCCCACTTAAATTATGACACATGTCATTTTATTTTATTTTAGAATTAATTAGTGTTAAGTAAGAGATTATGTGTCAAAATATAAGTGGATGGACACAAGGGGACAGAGAATTTAGGGACAGAGGATCTGCTCTCGCTTTGAGAGCAGATCCTCTGTCCCCTTTGTGTCTCCCCACTTAAATTATGACACATGTCATTTTATTTTATTTTAGAATTAATTAGTGTTAAGTAAGAGATTATGTGTCAAAATATAAGTGGATGGACACAAGGGGACAGAGAATTTGGGGACAGAGGATCTGCTCTCGCTTTGAGAGCAGATCCTCTGTCCCCAAATTATCTGTCCCCTTTGTGTCTCCCCACTTAAATTATGACACATGTCATTTTATTTTATTTTAGAATTAATTAGTGTTAAGTAAGAGATTATGTGTCAAAATATAAGTGGATGGACACAAGGGGACAGAGAATTTGGGGACAGAGGATCTGCTCTCGCTTTGAGAGCAGATCCTCTGTCCCCAAATTCTCTGTCCCCTTTGTGTCTCCCCACTTAAATTATGACACATGTCATTTTATTTTATTTTAGAATTAATTAGTGTTAAGTAAGAGATTATGTGTCAAAATATAAGTGGATGGACACAAGGGGACAGAGAATTTGGGGACAGAGGATCTGCTCTCGCTTTGAGAGCAGATCCTCTGTCCCCAAATTCTCTGTCCCCTTTGTGTCTCCCCACTTAAATTATGACACATGTCATTTTATTTTATTTTAGAATTAATTAGTGTTAAGTAAGAGATTATGTGTCAAAATATAAGTGGATGGACACAAGGGGACAGAGAATTTGGGGACAGAGGATCTGCTCTCGCGCAGATCCTCTGTCCCCAAATTCTCTGTCCCCTTTGTGTCTCCCCACTTAAATTATGACACATGTCATTTTATTTTATTTTAGAATTAATTAGTGTTAAGTAAGAGATTATGTGTCAAAATATAAGTGGATGGACACAAGGGGACAGAGAATTTGGGGACAGAGGATCTGCTCTCGCTTTGAGAGCAGATCCTCTGTCCCCAAATTCTCTGTCCCCTTTGTGTCTCCCCACTTAAATTATGACACATGTCATTTTATTTTATTTTAGAATTAATTAGTGTTAAGTAAGAGATTATGTGTCAAAATATAAGTGGATGGACACAAGGGGACAGAGAATTTGGGGACAGAGGATCTGCTCTCGCTTTGAGAGCAGATCCTCTGTCCCCAAATTCTCTCTCCCCTTTGTGTCTCCCCACTTAAATTATGACACATGTCATTTTATTTTATTTTAAAATTAATTAGTGTTAAGTAAGAGATTATGTGTCAAAATATAAGTGGATGGACACAAGGGGACATAGAATTTGGGGACAGAGGATCTGCTCTCGCTTTGAGAGCAGATCCTCTGTCCCCAAATTCTCTGTCCCCTTTGTGTCTCCCCACTTAAATTATGACACATGTCATTTTATTTTATTTTAGAATTAATTAGTGTTAAGTAAGAGATTATGTGTCAAAATATAAGTGGATGGACACAAGGGGACAGAGAATTTGGGGACAGAGGATTTGCTCTCGCTTTGAGAGCAGATCCTCTGTCCCCAAATTCTCTGTCCCCTTTGTGTCTCCCCACTTAAATTATGACACATGTCATTTTATTTTATTTTAGAATTAATTAGTGTTAAGTAAGAGATTATGTGTCAAAATATAAGTGGATGGACACAAGGGGACAGAGAATTTGGGGACAGAGGATCTGCTCTCGCTTTGAGAGCAGATCCTCTGTCCCCAAATTCTCTGTCCCCTTTGTGTCTCCCCACTTAAATTATGACACATGTCATTTTATTTTATTTTAGAATTAATTAGTGTTAAGTAAGAGATTATGTGTCAAAATATAAGTGGATGGACACAAGGGGACAGAGAATTTGGGGACAGAGGATCTGCTCTCGCTTTGAGAGCAGATCCTCTGTCCCCAAATTCTCTGTCCCCTTTGTGTCTCCCCACTTAAATTATGACACATGTCATTTTATTTTATTTTAGAATTAATTAGTGTTAAGTAAGAGATTATGTGTCAAAATATAAGTGGATGGACACAAGGGGACAGAGAATTTGGGGACAGAAGATCTGCTCTCGCTTTGAGAGCAGATCCTCTGTCCCCAAATTCTTTGTCCCCTTTGTGTCTCCCCACTTAAATTATGACACATGTCATTTTATTTTATTTTAGAATTAATTAGTGTTAAGTAAGAGATTATGTGTCAAAATATAAGTGGATGGACACAAGGGGACAGAGAATTTCGTCGCCGTATCTTAACCCAGAAGTGACGGATTCAGCTACCGTGACTATCGTTTCTGGCGGGTTACCACTGCGATGACCCAGATTATGGGGCAACTCAATTGGGGCTCTGCAGAGTGGACAATTAGAGTGAGATAATAACCACATATCAATGCACTCCACGTGAAAAGCGTGGTTGCATTTGGGTAAGATCCGACCCGTTTCGTTATCTTCGAATTCTGATAAGCACACGGCGCATTCTAGCGGTGGGTCGTCATGAGCGGCGAAGTAAGGAAAGGTGAGGAGTGATTTGAGGACGAAAGGGGAGAGGGCTTTGGGAGTGGCGGAGGGATTAGTGGTGGCGTCGGTGGAGGCGAAGGAGAAGCGACGCCGGCGGTGGTGGCGGAGGTTGCGGGAGCGACGGACGAGGAACCACCGCGAGTAGAAATGGAAATCGATAAAGATGATGCAGAATACGAAGAGTACAATAACAGAGATTAAAATGTTTGTTGAGAGCTTCCTGATATGCCCAAAATCTTTGCTTTTCATGTTTTAAATGACGTTTCTATTCCCAAGTCACTCAAGATTGGCATGTTTCATAAGAAAATTGTTAATCGAGTTTAGAAGATGATGATTTGTTTAAATTCTTGAATGTTATAAAAAAATTTGCCATTGAGATTTATATTTTTCCGGTAGTTGATTCTTGGTAATATAAAGGAGAGGAAATGTCTGTCAAAGTTGAACTTTTAGAATTCAGATTTAAATTTTTAAATAATTGGTTACTGAGTAATATGTCATGTCATATTCCTTTCTTTTTTCTTTTATTTTGCACGTCCATGTAGGATAATGGCTAAAGTAATTTAACAGCCGTCAGCTCAGAGATAACAGAATGATTTAATTATAAAATAATAATTAATTTAATGGAATAATTCAAAAAATTAAAAATTCAGTTGTGCATAAGTAAAATTTGCAACTATAATACCTAAATTCATAATTTTGCCGTTATTAATATAATGAACATTGAAATCCTAAGTCCTAACATTCTGGCACCGAAATTCTTCATCTTAAATTCCGTCATCTGCCCAGTTTAGTTGTCCCTTTTTCTTAACATTAGTGAAAACTATACTCCCTCCGTAAATGTAACACGTATTTTAGTGTTTGCGCCCACGAGTTTAAAACTGTGTTAAAAGAATATTTAAAATTAGTAATCGAATCCGTGCAATGCACTGGAATTAAAATTAAACAATTTTACTTGACTAATGGGCAAAATAATTGAATATAAAAAAAATAGAGTATCAAATTAAAATACATTAGTCATTTTATTTCATGTACAAACCAACTGATCCTTTCAAGAAATAAAGAATAAACAGACAAAATAAAATATTAGCAAAATAGTAGTATGCATTAGGTAAATGTTTACTGCAAATATAACATGCTCACTCTACATCTTTCAACACAACATCAACTCTCTTAGTGATTTTTCCATCCTTTGTGCTCTGAATAAAATCAACAGTTTCTACAATCTCCCCAATAACATCAATAACATCTAAAACAATAAAAGGATCAGACACTTGCAAATAACAACTTGAATTAAAAATAAATTCAAAGAAAATATAATATAATATCATGATCATACCAATAAGATACGACTCATCCATATTCGAGCTTAAATCAGCAAAAGAAACAAATAAGAAAACTTCCTTGGGGATATTCAACTCTATTGAAGGAGATACATCAGTTGTTGCCATAAAATTTAACTTAAACTTATGATGAGTGGATTTAAATTTGGCACTATTGTAACCAACAATTAAATTTGTCATACGATATCCAACACGCTCTACCAGAATTTTTTTGAACCTTCTTAGTAAAAAACTCTTGACTGATGCATGAATTCTACCACACTGTTATGAGGAGAGGAACAAACGTGATTAACTAAATATGATTATTTTAATAAATAAAGGGAACTAAATATTGAGTTACACTTAGTATATGAAAGATTATAAAGATTGATACCTTTTCGTCGAGTAATATCATCTCAATAGTATTAATATGTTCAGGATTCACAAAATTTGGGATGGTCCACAGGCGGATTATTCGGACTCTCAACCTCCAATCATGTCTGTCTAGAGTTATATAAGAAATGAAGTCCACTCTTCGAGCCATTGAAAGTAAAAAACATTGTAAAATTAAAAAAATGGCAATAAAAGAAGAAGAAAATATAAGATGGTAGTCAAACTGAAACCAATCATCATATATATATATATATATATATATATATATATATAGCTCAAAAATAAATACCTAGGGATTTTCGAAAACTCCTCCGAATTAAAGATAGAAGACGAATAGAATAGATCCCATCATCTACAGGTTGCTTTAAAATCCACAAAATTATCTAACAGAATACCCCTTTGTATTCTCGACAATAAATACTATGCAATAAGAAAAGATGAAAAGATTTGTAAATAAGGCTAATTGAGTTAGGGCATCTTCAAAAATGAAGTGTAAAAGTCGAATGTGAAAGAGTTTTGGTTGGGTTAGGGCGATGAAGAGTTAATAACACGCAAGTCAAATCATCAAATGCCCAATTTGAGTTGAATCCATGGGGGAAAAGAGAAACTGATTATAAATGTTATTGATGGTGATAGATAGCATTAAAGGAGAGTGAGATATTTTGTTGTTAAATAAACAATGATATAAAAGAAATGAAGAGTTTTTTTTGTTAAACATGTATATCATATGATAATGTAAGTTTTGGGGGGAAAATTATGTGTCAATTTTTTTTTGGAGTGAAATTTTTTTGTTTGGAGGGAAAAATATAGTTTCAATGTATTCTACTTTTATATATAGTATGATATTACTCTCTAGGTTCCGTTTTATTTGACGTTTTAGAGATGAGCACCAAGGGCGGATTTAGAAATTTATATATAGTTTCACTTTTGGTTGGTGAAAATGTGCTGAGATTTTTATTCAAATGTGGTGGATGAGAATAGTAGCAGGTAAAGCCATCAGGTTGCAGATTAAGTCTGCTTCGACGTGCTAACATTTTCCTATAAATAGAGGGCTAAGTTAGAATTGAAAATCACACCAGAAACAAGTTTTCTCTCTTTCTTTCTCTAGATTATTGAGTGTATTTTGTGAGTATTTAGATACTTTGTGTGTTTCTATTCATCAGTGCAAGTTTTCTTCAGCCTTATACCGATATTCCGATCAGAAGTACTGATATTTTGAGGTTAGGGGTGTTATATTCTTCTTAAAATGATATTTTCTTCAATATCATTATACCAAAATGTTGGTATGAACTTTTTATCAAATTTGAAACTTTTTGTGTTGGAGTTACTATACACGTATACGTTACTATTCACGTATACGGCACTATTCACGAATACATCACTATTTACTGAAAAATAAATTTTTTTTGTTTTTGTCTAAGTTGTCTATTATGGTTACTATCTTTGATTGTATTCATATTTTGATCTTTATTTTTGAATTTTGCTTCAAAATTGGTTATTATGGAGTATTTATTGAACTTGGATAAACTGTAATACGAATCCCTAATATTTATTCTTTTATCTCACTGGATTCGTTTTCTTTAAAATATTTTTCATCATCCTCAGTCCTAAATGATGATACTACTGAATATCTTTGGCCTGTAGTGCAAAGATGTATGATTACCTGATGAATATCTTTGGCCTGTAGTGCAAAGATGAACAGGTGTTGAGATGAAAATGACCAACTGGTGATACAAATGAATATCTTTGGCTTGTAGTGCAAAGATGAATATTTGATTCAAGATGTATATTGATTGATGTTACAAGAATAAAATATTGATGATGGACTTTTAAATCTTAGAAGATAGTAGAATTCTTTCTTTACTTTACTCTTCTAATGGATTGCTGTTTCCGCTGCAGTTGTTGATCTAAAACTTGTTGTCTATTATATTTTATCAGATTTTCTCTGTTGAAGACTAACGATAATTTGTTGTATATTATCTTAGTCATAATATTCCTTACTGGGCTAGTTGAGCTCACCCTTTTTGTTCCATTTTTTTCTCAGGAGGAGATAGTATAGTAGGAACTAGCCGGGGTATGGAGTGACGGTTTTAGAAAGTTGTTTAGCAGTCCTCACTATTTTTGTAAAATAGTGTATTAATAATTGTAATGAGGACTCCTTTTGAGTTTTTATACTCTCTATTTGTATTCAAACTCACAGTATATGTGTTGTCGTATTTTGCACGACAATTGTATTACTAAGGTTGTATTTGTTTTTGTACCATGTATTTGACGACTCAAAATGGGTGATATATACCTGTTTTGGGGGCGTCACATAAATATTTTTCTTAATTCATATACATGAAGCTAAAACAGGTATTATTATGAAGTGGAGGGAGTATTATTATTAATTATATTACCTATTTTTCAGAAATATATTTTTGAAACATGTTAAAAATCCGTTAAAAAAATATTTAAAAATGTGATGCAATAAATATAGAATAATTTGAACAATGTGTTTGTCACGTAAATATGTTTATTCTAAAGCATCTAGAAACATTTGAGGCAACCACTTTAGCACCCTCTTTAGCACGTTCATGTGGGCAAGTTGGCAACCAAACTTTTATTTAAAAGAAACAAACAACTCTGTCAACAAACTCCATAAATATTCATTTGAATTCAATTAGTAGTCAAATCTCGCCTCCCCCATGGTTGTAATGAATTAAAAGTATCAAAAAAATATATATTAGTCAACATATCGAGTTTTCTATTCAAGTATGATCTGACATACCTTTTATTTCCTCTTGTATACAGTCATACACACATGAGAATACATTATATATATATATATATATATATATATATATATATATATATATATATATATATATAATCCGTTTCTCCAGTGAATTAAAGGGAGTGAATTAAGAACGAACCGTCTATAGTGACGGTTTTTTTCTGTCGCTATAGTATAGAAAATCGATTTTTTATGCTATAGCAACGGAAAAAACCATCGCTATAACCGATTTGTTTTTAGTTCATTGGAGAAAGTTGAGCTATATATATATATATATATATATATATATATATATATAAAAGATCTCCAACGGACTGGTCCGTTAATGGACCAGCTATGACGACGGTTTTTTGAGCTATGGCGACGATACATACCGTCGTAACCGTCGCCATAGCTCGTTCATGTCTATGGCGGCGGTACATACCGTCGCCATAGATCAAAAACTCATCGCCATATCTGGTTCGTTAATAGACCAGTCCGTAAGAGAACCGACATGTATATATATATGGTTTACTCCAACACTATTCGAACAAACACATCTCTTGCCATTTGAGAAGCAGGTGGTCGAGATTTAAACTTTTCAATCCTTCAAATAATACCTAGGGGCTATTTGATAAAAATTGAATGAAATGGTTCTGAATCTGAATGAGGTGAATGAAACTGAATATTAAATGAAAAAAAATTGTTTGACATCTAAATAACAATTTTTTATTATTTTACCCTCTGAAAGAATTCAAAATTATTATAAATTTATTTAATATTACTTAGTATAATACTTAATATTGTAAAAAAAAAAATACTTCATTCGACAACCCATTTGACCAAAAAAATGATACTAAATCATTCAGCACAAATCGTCTAAATAGCTGAATCGGTCAGCCATTCAGATAATTTTTTTTCAAAACAAACGCACTAAATAGCTAACTGATTTAACCATTCAGCGGTTCAATACTTAACAAACAGCCACTTCATTTTTTTAAATCTCGAATGCTAGCTTCTCTTGTGAACGATCATAAATGTGTTTGTCCGAAGAACGCATTAACATTCATTTGTTATGAATCGCTCACATATGTATGCACGCAATATGAATAAAAATATTCCTTGCAATGTTCACTTCATACTAGTCTTTTTATTCTTTTGCTGGAAATTGACCAACAAAGATGACAGGAGTAATAATTTAGTTCTTACCTTTTGACCCTTAGAAATAAAAAAACACCGATTTAACAGTAAACTTGGAAGAAGAAAAAAAGTGCACCCAAACAATGAAAGTGTCAAACAAGAAAGATTGACCTTGACCAAACACTAGAAGCCAACACCCTCCATTATTGAAAGTGGAAATTTCAAATCTTTTTAAGTATTATTATACATTCTGAGGGTCAAAACACTACAAGATGAATAAATAACTAATATGCAAGTGAATCATTGTCAAACATACCCCTCTCAATTCTCAAAGATTAGATCTTTGACCATATACTAAGGAAGATTTAATGAAGTCAACTTTTGAATGTTTTAGTATATTCATTTCCAATAGCGTATTTGAAAAAGTCATAATTCTTGAAGTCAGTTAGGGAATTCTTATGGATGTATTTAGGCTGACATTAGCAAAAGGTTTAAGATTGGAACATTAAAAGGGCATTTTAGTGGTGAATTTCCTGCAAATTCCTCCTATTTAATTGTGGTAACTCTATATGCAATTTCTGCAAGCTATAGATACTGATCAAGATGAGGTAAACACCATAGGACAATTCTTCTCGTAGAAAGTGAGAAAGCATATTCCAAGGAGCTTAATTTTCAAAAACAATCAATGACATTATTCAACAAGATATCATTCCACAAGAAAACCAAAATGTAATGCCACTAAATCTAATAAACAAATTCTTTAATAAACATACACAATATATGCACCATGAAATCAGATGATGAAGTGAAAAAAGACACCAACAAAATGAAGAAGCCAATTTAATGATAAAATTTGATAATTTATTAGTACCAAATTAGTTGGGCAACAACATCATGGACAGCGAAAGTCCAATCCATATCTGATAATTACAAGAACATTACCTCCTAGATCTTTTTATAGCTTGGCACAATATCATGAAATTCTCCATTTCCTCCCAAGAGTATCTATCTATCAAAACTCGAAACATATCTTTCGAGTTCTACTTTCAATGCTCTTAGGCAATTCAAATACTGATTGAATTACTCATGTTGATGTGCTGCTCTTCCCAATTCCCATAGAGTTAAGACCCTCAGTTCTACTCCGAACAATCCTTTGAAACACTTCCCTGACCAGCCGCTCGGTTGGATTCAATCCTACCTTTATTGATTCATAAACTACTCCTACCTCCTTCACTCTCTGTCTCACTTCTTCCTCCTTCTCCTCATTCAAGGGGAATTTAACCAAATCGATCAGCTCATTCATATGACGCACACATTTCTCAATCTCATGAATCTCCCTCAACAATCCACTAGCAATTCTTCGGTCCCTCTTCTTTGAATCTTCCAAAATCCTTTCATGAAGTGACAGAATTGGACCAGCCCAAACAAACTGCCTACTCACATGAAAAGGAGTCTGTAGACCTCGGTCCTGACAGGGTATTGCGGCTACAAGAGCCCACATTACAAAATATAGCACAAAATTCATGGTAAAAACAGCCACAGCTAATCCACTGGTGGCCATAACTTCACTAGGCCTTGGAGCAAACAAATTATTCCCAATTGCTTGTAGCTGCCTAGCAGCTGACCATGACCTCGAAACACTCCATGACAATGATCGATAATGTCCCAGAGACTTATAATCCTTATGCACATTATTACGCCCAAAAGACCGGTTTCTATTCGCAACAGCGGAATTAGACTCTTTCTCATCAAGCATTTCAATTGCCAAATCAATCAATGCCTTCTTAGCGCGACGAAATTGACCTTCTCCAAGACTTTTTTGATTGTCCAATGCACACAACACAATCTCCAATTGCTTCTGCCATTGCCTTATCTGCTCAATACCGTCTCGAATTGCATTACAAACATCTAAAGCTTTGACACTCCTCTCGAAAAACTCTGAAATCAATCTATCCATTGGAGCTTTGCTTAAATGTCCTTTATTGCTAGACAATAATGCCATGAATTCCTGTTGGCAAGAAAGGAATACATTGAGAAGCTTTTGAATCCATGAAAGTGAGAGAATATCATCTGCATTAGCAGATGATAAATCAGTAAATTGAGAAGCTACATGTTTCTGAAAAGCTTCAAGTTCTTGCTCTTGACTTGTTGCCGGATCATGTGTAGAATCCATTGAATGGACCCGGTCACGGCGTAATCGGAGAAATAAACGGCTTGGGTGAGATGCTGACGAGCCTTGAAAATCTGTTGCTGGCATTTTTTAACATCAACAAGAAAAAAAAAACCCCAAAGATTAAACAAAAAAGAGAGAGAACCCAGATACAAAACAACCCAAATGAGCTCAAAGATGCAACTTTTTTGAAGATTAATATTTCCCCAATGAATACCTAGAACACAAATGGGTGCAAGAATCAGGACAAGAAAAACCAAACCCTTCAAGCTCCACTTGAAATCAATAACTAACACACCCAGAAACACAAGAATCCAATAGGGTTCAAGAATCCTGGGCAAAAAGCTGAAAATTGAACACAAAATTTGTTCTTTTTTCTTCAATTTTTTTGCCAAGAAAAGAACAATCTTTTCAACAAAAAAAAAACCCAATTTAGCTGACAAATGGAAAACTCTAATCCAAAAAATGGGTTTTAAAATTTAAACCCAAAAAAATCAAGAAAATCTTGATAAAGATGAGATTAGGACAGAACAAGTGTAGGCTGCGTAGGGATTGAAAATGGGTAAATAGGATGTTTTGAAAGGACAAGGGGAGAGAGAGGGGATTTATATGGGGCAACTTGGACCGCGTACTATGTTATTTTGGAAAATTGAAGAGCTCGTCAAAATCAAGATTAACCAAAATTAGTAAAGTTAATGTAACATTTAGAGTGATTTTAGCAGTTACTAATTTACCTCCAAACACTCTTTTAACTCGGATTGGACACGCCTTTCATTGTATTTGGTCTGTGGCCCACAGTTTAAGGAATCGCTGTCTTTGTATCTGAACCGTTGGTAGAGATCTTACGGTGGGAAATTGAGGGAGTACATAGAGGTGAGAAGTAGCGGTTAATAATTGGCCACGCTGGCAGATTATGTGGATGTGAAATGACATGAGTGTCCACGTGGCAGGGGTAATTTATGAAATTAAGTAGACAGTACCTAGAATGTGACGGAGTCATCAATTGAATAGGGTGGGCCATTGGTGGGATTTGTGCACACGTGGATCATAGCCAGCTTCTATGTTGGCGCGTAGTGTAAGATAATGACTTGGTCTAATAAAGTACAAATATAATTATAACTTGTTTATTTTATTTTATTTTATTATTATTATTTTTATTTTATATTATATATTGGAAAAGTGAGGGTAAAATATAAATATTGACACTAAACTTTAGGTATTTTTGAGTATTGAGCTTCTTTCTTTCGATTAACGTAATGTGTTGACTTACCTATATGGCAGATCTGACGTGAATATTTTTTATTTAAATTTATACGTGTACGAGCTGGCGTGGGTATTTTCCAATTTTATTGATGGATTCGAACTCAAAACCCCCAGTTTGAAACTTTAATCATATGACCACTCGAGTACCACTAGCCTAATTATTAATATTTCGCAAGGATTAACCTTTCTAACGAAACAATTCATTTTGCCTAAAAAAATTAAAAGACAAAACAGATCTTTCAGATTAGCTAAGTCTCATTTCGTTCTTTATCTTTCTCTAAACCTCTCACATGCACAGAAAAAGCTAGGGCTTTTAATTTCGTCAAATTGGAGGTTTGTATTGGTCATTCTTAAGCTAATTGAATGATCTGAAAGTGCTTTATGGTAGGGAGATAGTGTAAGTGTCTCGAAATCCCCCTTTATTGATGTCGCCCCTTTATCTGTCTATTGTCGCCCCTTTATCTGTCTATTTTCACCCCTTTATTTACCTTCACATGTCTTTTTCTAGAAATTGTTTGTTATTATATAAATATCAACTTGTTTGGGTATTATGGTGTGGTCCTTATGTTGTGGTCCTAATATTGTCTGATAATAATTATATATTGTCTCATCTGTATATGTGGTCTGTTTTTTTGTTCCATAGTCAAAACATTTTATTTTACTGTAGATTAAACTCCACCCTAGATTATTGTATGTCTTTTGCTTTCATAGTCAAGTTTTTAATATTCTACTGGAGGGAAGTAAATTATTGTCTGTCCTGTTATAATAATAAATATATTTTTTAATTCATGTTTATGGTATTTTTATTATAAAAACTTGGAAGTGGAACTCCACTATGGGGGTTTATTTGGGTTACATCCTGTTTTTCATTATGATTATGGGAGAATTGATAAATTTAAAATCCCTTATTTTGAATTGAATTTTGATAAGTTGAAGACAATGTGTGAGGGTTTTGGGTACAATGATGCAATTGGTTTATATTACATATTGCCTAGAACTATATTTTGTGGGCATTTTGAAAATCCTGCAAATGACGATGACCTAAATAAAATGTTGGATGAAGTTGTAGATTATAAATATGTTGAAATTTATCTTGAGCATGATTGTGAAGGGGGTAAATAGGCAAAACATGCTACTAATGCTAGGGATAGGGATAAACAAGCTAAGAAGGTTAGTTTGTTAACTGATATTAGTCATGATGGTGATGTGGTGGTGGAAGAAAATAATTATGAGGACTCAAGTTCTTCTAGTGATAGTGATATTCTTGATGAGGAGGAAAAAGAAATGTTTCTAACCGATGATGAAGAAATGATTGAGGCAAGAAAAAAAACTAGAGAATATAAAGAATAGAAGAAGTGTGAAACCCCAGATTTTATGAAAAAAGATTTAATTTTTTCAAAATATTTTTTTAAATATTATGGTGTGAATTTGAGATAATGTTATAGGTGTGGGTAGTATTTATAAATTTTGCAAAGTATGCAAGTTGTTGTATTATATTCGATTGGTCGGGGAATATTATTTTTGTCGGGGAATATTCGTACGACGACACAATTATTGGTGGACCCCACAACGGAATTATTGTCGGATTGAGAAAACGACAAAAAATATTTTATTAAAAATAACGGTGGAAGTTTTACCGTTGATACTGTTGAACTACTCGGTAGTAAAAGTATAGTAATACGTGTGGTTGCATAGTAGCACACGGTATTGATTATTAATGCTTATGTGAGAAGTCACTCAGTTTGATTCAATTATTGTCAATTAATAATATGAATTATTTAGCAATAATGAAGTTTTGTTTTATTCGTATTATTAACGTAATAAAACAGAAACATCTTTTTATATAAAACAGAATACTTTATTAAATTTATTTTATAAATAGAATATATTATATTTTATTTAAAAGATTTTTTATTAAATATGGACCGTCAGATTAAAGTAAATCAATCTGGACCGTTCATGGATTAGTTACTATGCATTCCATTTTCCTATAAAATAGAAGCTCATTCTTTCATTATTTTCTTACGAATTCACTGAACTCTAGAGAGAGAAACTATAGAGAGAAACTATAGAGAGAAAGAAGAAAAGTATTCTGCTACTTAACTACTTCTTTATTTCAGTTCTTCTTTAAAACGGTAAGGGGTGTTATTTCTTTTGTATTCATAAAGAGAACTTCTGTTATTCCATTATTTATTATTCTGTTGGAATAACCTGTATACGCGGTCTACCCTATACTTGGTGACATTCTTTTATTATTCTGTTGGAACATCCTGTCTGTGTGTTTTACACCGGACCTGGTTCCGTCTTTATTATTATTCTGTTGGAACATCCTATCTGTGTGTTTTACACTGGACCTGGTTCCGTCTTTAGTATTCTGTTGGAACATCCTGTCGGTGCAAATTTTGCCTGACCTGGTTCCGTTATTATTATTCTGTTGGAATAACCTGTCTATGCAAAGTACCACATGTATGGTGATTTCTTCTATTATTCCATTCTTTATTATACTCAGTTGGTTAAAGTTTTGACTTCTATACTCCATGAAATTAGTAGAATATCCTTGATATTTGCGCTTCATCCAGTATATTTTCATGGAAGTATTCTTCTGAGCATTCTTGAATTTTACTGCACAAAGCAGTGTCATGTTGACAACTTGGACGTTACTAGTTCCTGAATAAATTAATTCTTGAACTTGTTTTATTGAATTCTTATATCATTGTCATCATCCTCATGTTTATATTTTTTTGAAAGTCATCTGTGACCTGTAGTGCATAGATGGACTTGGTATGATTATGACCAGAGATTATTCGGTATAATCATGACCGTAATGTTACAAATGACGTGGTAAAAGTCCTCATTGGCCCGTAGTGCATTGATGGACAGTTGTTGGCATGATCATGACCATTGATGAATACACGAATATCCTTGGCTGTGACGCATGAATAATTTGTGGTTGTGATACTAATGAATATCCTTGGCCGTAGTGCAGGGATGATGTGGATTATTTATTAAGCTGAGTCTCAGCGATAAAAGTCATGAAAAACCTTTTAAATCATAAAAGATAGTAGATTTTATTTTTTTCTTGACTCTTTTAATGGATTGCTTGTAGCCTTACCTCCAGCACTCGAGAATGTCCACAACGTTTTCCATGTTTCTGTGTTACGACCCTACAAACCCGATTACAAGCATGTAATTGAATATGAACCCCTACATTTTGAGAAAGACTTATCTTACGAAAAAATCCCTGTCCAAATTGTTGACCGAAAAGAACAAGTTCTGAGAAATAAAGTAATACCTTCTATTAAGGTAATTTGGAGGAACCACAACGCTAAAGAAGCTACGTGGGAACTCGAAGAGAATATGTTGAAGAACTACCCTCATTTATTTACTTAATTATTTGTAAGCGATTCTGGGGGCAGAATCTTTGTAAGGGGGGGAGAATGTAACGGGTCGAAATTTATTGAGTCGTGATTCTGGGGACAGAATCCTTTTAAGGGGGGAAAGATGTGACGAACGAGATTTTGTAATTAATTTCTAATATTTATTGAATTAAATAAATATTTTTCGATGATTTAATTATTGGATTAAATAATTAATTGATGCAGTTATGGTAGATTAATTTAATTATATGTGTTATATTTATTAAATTAATATGGAAAATTTTATTATTTGAAGTATGTGAGCTTATTGTATTAAAAGTAATATTTAATAAGCCATATTACTTAATTAATATAATTATTAATTAGAGAGTTAATGATTTGACATTATTAATTAATGAGAAAATTAATTATATGATTATGTGAATTTATGAGAGATTATTATGTGTTATTTAATTAATTTAAATAAGATATTTGAATTGGGTGTGACAAGAATTAAACTATATGATAAAGCTTTATTAAATTAAATGGTTTTAAAAATCTATTCTAACTAACCAAACGGAGCCTTAATAGGAGTTATGGGCAGTTAACCCATGCTGGGTAACTGACCATAGTGCGTGTCAATTGCTTGATTAATATACGTATTCTCCTTCTTCCTTTTCATTATCTGGCTAAGTCTGGCATATAACAGAGAGGGAAAAGAGAGAGAGTGAGAGAGAAATTGATTTAGGGAGTTTGAGAATTGTTGAGGAATACTTTAATTCATCTCCTATTACTTTATCTACGCTTGGGTAATCTCTTTAACCCAGTTTTTTTTACGTCATTTAAAGTTTCGTGAATATGACTCCAAGGTCTTCTTTAAAGTCTATGTAATTGAAATTGTGAGAGTTATGTGCATATATGTGTAAGATGTCATTTTAATGTGTTTTAATATGTATTATATATAATTCCTTATCATCAGTTCATAAGTTTATGTCGTTAATCTGATGACTTGCCATTTCAAAAATATACAGAGTTTGGTTTTTGGCCTTATGGTCTTATACGTGATTTTAGTATGTCAACATAAATGTTTTCGTACATTATACACCCGTATATTATTGTGCATGTTAATACAAAGAGACCAAACTTTAAATGAACGGATTTGGCTTTATAACGAATCCGTGGCGTGTTGAATTTTAGGAATTTATGTTAAAAACTTCAAGAACATCAAGAACAGAGGAAAATTTTATGTTTTAATTCTGTGATTATATGTTTAATGGGTTAAAATCACTTTATAGATGTTGTATTATGATTATACATGAATTATAACATGTGGGTATGTCTAAATTTGTGTAGTAATAAATTAATTGGAGTTTTTGGCTGTGTTCTTCAATTTTCGCGAATTGCAGAACATTTTCTGGTTCGCCGCGCCGCGGCGCCAGACTCCCGCCTAAACATCCGCGCCGCAGCGCCACAGCGCTGCAGTGCCATGTGTCCGGCTGCAGCGCTACGGCGCCGCAGCGCGAAGATCAAGTATAACAGTGGCGCCGCAGCGCCACTCTCCAGAATGTCCAGAAATGTAATTTTTTTTAAAATGTTAAGTCTAGCAATGTGTTAGTAACTTAATATAACGAACATATAAACATGTTAGAAATATAATGAAATGATGACATAGTTGTTTAACATGTAAATAACATAATTACATGTGAATTGAATTATTGAATACATAATTAGCTTGATAATTCGTGAAGTGTAAATTATGTGACAAAGTGGTAAATTGATTAAGTATAGTGTAAGACCCCGAATTTTATGAAATAAAAGTATGCAATTTTTCTTATAATTACTATTCAGTAAATGGTTAAATTGATAAAAGTTTAAAGTTATGGGTGAAATATGAATTTTTTTTCAAAATAAGCAAGTGGTTATAAAATAATCATTGTTGTCGGGGAATATTCGTTTGGTCGTGGAATATTCTTTCTGTCGGAGAATATTCGTACGACGGCTGTAAGACCCCGAATTTTATGAAATAAAAGTATTCAATTTTTCTTATAATTACTATTCAGTAAATGGTTAAATTGATAAATGTTTAAAGTTATGGGTGAAATGTGAATTTTTTTTCAAAATAAGCAAGTGGTTATAAAATAATCATTGTTGTCGGGGAATATTCGTTTGGTCGTGGAATATTCTTTCTTTCAGGGAATATTCGTACGACGGCACAACTATTTGTGGGCCCCATAACGAATAACTGTCGGGTGAAGAAAACGACAAATTTGAGTTTTTACAAATAACGGCGTAGTTGTTACCGTTAACACTGTTGGAATACCCGGTGGTTAAAATACAGTAATACGCGTTATTGCACAGTAGCACACGGTATTGCATAGTATTTTTGAAATTATTGATTCTTACGTAAGAAGGCACTACTCAATAATTGTTACAGTAATTACTGTTCAATATTTTATTTTATTGATTCAATAATTGCTGCGTTGATATTTTATATTATTGTTGTTTCAATAATTGTTGCTGCACAGTATTTTCTATTATCAGATCAATAATTCATATTATTTGAATAATATTATTAGATAACATTATTGTCAATGTCTAGAAAGTTCTGTCTAAGGAGAGGTTTGGTCATCTAATTGCGCGCCAGTAAGGAGAAATTCTTATTGGAAAGCCCCCTCTTTCCTGGGAACGGCCTGGTTGTCATAAATGTGATTCTGTAATATTATTTGTGAATAATTAATTATTGATTCATATGATAAGGAAATATTTATATTATGTGGATATAAATGAGGGATATATTTTTGTGGTTAAAAATGAAGGAGTTAATGTTGAGGTTTTTATCAGTATTTTTGTCGGAATGGAGGTATTAAAAATCAGGGTTTTTGAGATATTTTACGGGGGTTATAATTTTTAATCCGACCGTTGGATCGTGGTAATTTTTGAATATGTTATACATATGTAAGTTGAGTATATGTCCATAAATTTTGAACCGTTAAAAATGAACGTATGATTTGTTATGAATTTTAAGAGGTGGCTGATTCGGAAATCTGGTTATAAATCATTTTTGGTGGAAAATTCTAGAATTGGTGGGCCCCACTTGTGGTTGGTGAAGAAATGTGCTGAATTATATTTCAAATGTGGTGGGTGGGAATAGTAGCAGGTAAAGCCATCAGGTTGCAGGTCAAACCTACCAAAGTTTTCCTATAAATAGAGGGCTAAGTTAGAATTGAAAATCACACCAAAAACATAAGCTTTCTCTCTTTCTCTCTCTATATTATGAAGCATATTTTGTGAGTATTTAGATACTTTGAGAGTTACTATTCAGTGCAAGTTTCCTTCGGCTTTACATTCCGGTCAGAAGTACTGCTGTTTTGAGGTAAGGGATTGTAAGGGATAGTAAGTGATTTTAAGGGTTGTTATGTTTTTCAGTTTCGTAATTTTTCTGAATTTCAAAAATTCTGGAAAAATTTGAAATGATATTTTGATGAGTTTTCTTGATTGTGTCCAAAAATGGTGATTTTTGGATGTATAGATTGAGAGTTATGAATTTTATGAGAAAAGACTATTTTAAAAGTAACAGCTTATAATTCCTTGTGGTTAACTCCAAAATTGATGAAATTTTTATTGGGAGTACATGTATATGATAGAAGTATACTCTGTAAATTTCAGAATTTTTAGACAAAAGTATAATTTATGATAAATGTCTAAATATTCGGCTATTTTGGCCATATGAAAAATAGTAAATGACTTTTAAAAATTCTGAGAAAAATATATGTTCACTATGGGACTATATTATGCTAAATTCCAGAAAAGAAATATTTTTGGAACTGATTTGGTATTTTTCATGAAAATGTACTAGTTATGAGTAAATGAATTAAATATGTTATGTGAAGTAAGAAAATTGGAAAATAGGATTTTATAGCTTGAGAATCCTATATGAGGTATATGCAGATTTTTGATGAGGGTTTTGGTTATTGGTAATGAAATCTTATGAGTTTGGTATTTTTGAATGATTAAATGCATTATTTAGTAAGTGTAAACAATTTAAATAAATTGTTTATAAGCTTAAGAAATGTTATTCTTTCAATATCATTATACCGAAATATTGGTATGGATTTTATTGTGGAATTTCTACCTTTTTGTGTTGGGATTACTATTCATGAGTTACTATTCACGAATTACTATTCACGAGTTACTATTCACGGGTACTATTCAAGACAAAATTGGTTTCTTTTTCTAACTAAATTATAGTTGATTTATGAATATTACTCTTGAGATTAAATCTAGATGTTTTGATTATATTGATTTTACTATTATATATAATATTTTTATAACTTTGATGTTGAAATTCTCTTTCACTGGAGTGTAAAGATGGGTAGATTATTGGTATGATCATGACTAGGGTTCTCTTTGGCCTGTAGTGCAAAGTTGAATTGTGACTGGTATGATCATGACCATTGAATTTATAATTGAATATCTTAAAAGCTTAAGTGCAAAAGTGAATTGATCAACATGGTTATAATTATTGTTTATATAAATTTTAAAATGATTATAATTCTTTGAGATATTAATATATTTGGCATGTAGTGCAAATATGAACTGTTGATAAATATATTTGGCCTGTAGTACAAATATGAACTGTTGATGAATATCTTTGGCCTGTAGTGCAAAGATGATATGTTGTTGAATATCTTTGGCCTGTAGTGCAAAGATGAACTGTTGTTGAATATCTTTGGCCAGTAGTGCAAAGATAAACTGTTGACGAATATCTTTGGCCCGTGGTGCAAAGATGAATTTATTAGTATGATTATGAACAGGAACTGTGATTTGGTATAACCATGATCTTTGATGTTTCAGGTAAAGACAGGTGATAAAAATTATCTTCGTCTTGGATGCGAAATTTAGAATCACAATTATGATTATGAATTATTCATATGATTGTGGAAAGGAACTGTTGAGTGATGTTACATGGATAAAACATTGTTGGTGAATTTTTAACATGGAGAAGATAATAGACTTTATAGTCTATTTGACTCTTCTGATGGATTGCTCATTCCGCTGCAACTATGGTTGAAATTTTTATCATTTACCATATGTTCTAAATCTCTGATTTATTATTGATGAAGGCTATTGATAATTTAATTATCTTTAGTCATGATATTCTTTACTGAGCTAGTTGTGCTCACCCTTTTGCTTCACAATTCCTTTCAGGTAATAAGAGTGTAGCTGGGTCGAGCGGGGGTAACAAGGGAATAGAACGGTGGTCATCATTTAGTAGTTATATTTGGTGAAGAAAATAGGGTGAGGCGAACCCAACGTTGGAAGGGTGTTTTGCCACTATATATACAAGATGTCTAACGACATACAACCTCGTGTCATCATAAGACATGATTGTGCACATCCGCTTGCCGAGTATATCTACAAGCACTACCTATATAATCTTGGTGTTTGTTTGAAGTATAATTCTCAATTAGAGACAGTGGAGATAATGATAAGTCAAGAGAAGACTCACCATTGGGAAGAATATGATAGTAATCTTCTCGTTTTTTTTTGGGGTCTATTGGGTCAACCAAGGATAATTCTGTGGCCATATGATATCTATCATAACCTAGACGCGTGGCCTCCCATGTACAAAGGTTTCCTTGAGCACTTTCCAAAGATTCTAATTTCTAAAACAGTTTTTGACTATACCTTTATGTAAGGTGTTACTGTGAGGTGCTGTCCACGGTTGGAACATGAGTCACATTTGGTATATATTTGTATCCAAACTCACAGCATATGTGTTGTTGTATTTTGCACGTCAATTGTTGTATAAAGTTGTAGTTGTTTTCTGTACCATGCATTTGACGACTCAGAATGGGTTGGGTGGAATGAACCTATTTTGGGGTCGTCACAACGGCACAGCTATTTGTGGGCCCCATAACGAATAACTGTCGGGTGAAGGAAAACGACAAATTTGAGTTTTTACAAATAACGACGTAGTTGTTACCGTTAACACTGTTGGAATACCGGTGGTTAAAATACAGTAATACGCGTTATTGCACAGTAGCACACGGTATTGCATAGTATTTTTGAAATTATTGATTCTTACGTAAGAAGGCACTACTCAATAATTGTTACAGTAATTACTGTTCAATATTTTATTTTATTGATTCAATAATTGCTGCGTTGATATTTTATATTATTGTTGTTTCAATAATTGTTGCTGCACAGTATTTTCTATTATCAGATCAATAATTCATATTATTTGAATAATATTATTAGATAACATTATTGGCAATGTCTAGAAAGTTCTGTCTAAGGAGAGGTTTGGTCATTAATTGCGCGCTAGTAAGGAGAAATCCTTATTGGAAAGCCCCTCTTTCCTGGGAGCGGCCTGGTTGTCATAAATGTGATTCTGTAATATTATTTGTGAATAATTAATTATTGATTCATATGATAAGGAAATATTTATTTTATGTGGATATAACGAGGGATATATTTTTGTGGTTAAAAATGGAGTTAATGTTGAGGTTTTTATCCGTATTTTTGTCGGAATGAAGGTATTAAAAATTAGGGTTTTTGAGATATTTTGCGGGGGTTATAATTTTTAATCCGACCGTTGGATCGTGGTAATTTTTGGATATGTTATACATATATAAGTTGAGTATATGCCCACAAATTTTGAACCGTTAAAAATGAACGTATGATTTATTATGAATTTTACAAGATGACTGGTTCAGAAATTGTTGAATTTTTGGAGTTTATCATTTTGGTGGAAAATTCTAGAATTGGTGGGCCCCACTTGTGGTTGGTGAAGAAATGTGCTGAATTATATTTCAAATGTGGTGGGTGGGAATAGTAGCAGGTAAAGCCATCAGGTTGCAGGTCAAACCTACCAAAATTTTCCTATAAATAGAGGGCTAAGTTAGAATTGAAAATCACACCAGAAACATAAGTTTTTTCTCTTTCTCTCTCTAGATTATTGAGTGTATTTTATGAGTATTTAGATACTCTGTGAGTTTCTATTCATCAGTGCAAGTTTCCTTCAGCCTTATACCGATCAGAAGTACTGCTCTTTTGAGGTAAGGGATATTAAGGGATTTTAAGGGTTGTTATGATTTTCAGTTTCGTAATTTTTCTGATCTTCAAAAATTCTGAAAAAATTTGAAATGATATTTTGATGAGTTTTCTTGATTGTGTCCAAAAATGGTGATTTTTGGATGTATAGATTGAGAGTTATGAATTTTATGAGAAAAGACTATTTTCAAAGTAACCGCTTATAATTCCTTGTGGTTAACTCCCAAATTGATGAAAACTTTTATTGGGAGTACATGTATATGATAGAAGTATACTCTGTAAATTTCGGAATTTTTGGATAAAGTACAATTTATGATAAATGTCTAAATATTCGGTGGTTTTGGCCATATGAAAAATAGTAAATGACTTTTAAAAATTCTGAGAAAAATATATGTTCACTATAGGACTATATTATGCTAAATTCCAGAGAAAAGAAATATTTTTGGAACTGATTTGGTATTTTTCATGAAAATGTACTAGTTATGAGTAAATGAATTAAATATGTTATGTGAAGTAAGAAAATTGGAAAATATGATTTTATAGCTTGAGAATCCTATATGAGGTATATGCAGATTTTTGATGAGGGTTTTGGTTATTGATGATGAAATTATAAGAGTTGGCATTTTATGATGATTAAATGCATTAATTAGTAAAGTGTAAACAATTAAAATAAATTGTTTATAAATTTAAGTAATGTTATTCTTTCAATATCATTATACCGAAATATTGGTATGGATTTTATTGTGGAATTTTTTCTTTTGTGTCGGAGAGTTACTATTCATGAGTTACTATTCACGATTTACTATTCATGAGTTACGAATATTACTCTTGAGATTAAAATTATATGTTGATCATATTATTTTTATCATCATATATAACATTTTTATAACCCTGATGTTTAAAATTCTCTTTCACTGGAGTGTAAAGATGGGTTGATTATTGGTATGATCATGACTAGGGTTCTCTTTGGCCTGTAGTGCAAAGTTGAATTGTGACTGGTATGATCATGACCATTGAATTTATAATTGAATATCTTAAGCTTAAGTGCAAAGGTGAATTGATTAACATGGTTATAATTATTGTTTATATAAATTCTGAAATGATTATATATTTCTTTGAGATATTAATATATTTGGCCTGTAGTGCAAATATGAGCTGTTGATGAATATATTTGGCCGTAGTGCAAATATGAACTGTTGAGGAATATCTTTGGCCTGTAGTGCAAAGATGAATTGTTGATGAATATCTTTGGCCGTAGTGCAAAGATGATATGTTGTTGAATATCTTTGGCCAGTAGTGCAAAGATGAACAGATGTTGAGATAAACATGACCAACTGGTGATACAAATGAATATCTTTGGCCGTAGTGCAAAGATGAAGTTATTAGTATGATTATGAACCGGAACTGTGATTTGGTATAACCATGATGTTTGATGTTTCAGGTGATGAAAATTATCTTCGTCTTAGATGAGAAGAGGAATTTAGAACTACATTTATGATTATGAGTTATTCATATGATTGTGGAAAGGAACTGTTGAGTGATGTTACATGAATAAAACATTGTTGGTGGATTTTTAACATGGAGAAGATAATAGACTTTATAGTCTATTTGACTCTTCTAATGGATTGCTCGTTCTGCTGCAACTATGGTTGAAATTTTTATCATTTACCATATGTTATAAATCTCTGATTTATTATTGATGAAGGCTATTGATAATTTAATTATCTTTAGTCATGATATTCTTTACTGAGCTAGTTGTGCTCACCCTTTTGCTTCACAATTCCTTTTCAGGTAATAAGAGTGTAGCTGGGTCGAGGGGGGTAACAAGGGAATAGAACGGTGGTCATCATTTAGTAGTTATATTTGGTGAAGAAAATAGGGTGAGGCGAACCCAACGTTGGAAGGGTGTTTTGTCACTATCATACAAGATGTCTAATGACATACAACCTCGTGTCATCATAGGACAGGGTTGTGCTCATCCACTTGCTGAGTATATCTATGGGCACTACCTATATAATCTTGGTGTTTGTTTGTAGTATAATTCTCAATTTGAGACAGTGGAGATAATGATAAGTCAAGAGAAGACTCACCATTGGGAAGAATATGATAGTAATTTTCTCGTTTTTCTTTGGGGTCTATTGGGTCAACCAAGGATAATTCTGTGGCCATATGATATCTATCATAACCTAGACGCGTGGCCTCCCATGTACGAAGGTTTCCTTAAGCACTTTCCAAAGATTCTAATTTCTAAAACAGTCTTTGACTATACCTTTATGTAAGGTGCCACTGTGAGGTACTGTCCACGGTTGGGACATGAGTCACATTTGGTATATATTTGTATCCAAACTCATAGCATATGTGTTGTTGTATTTTGCACAACAATTGTTGTAATAAAGTTGTAGTTGTTTTCTGTACCATGTATTTGGCGACTCAGAATAGGTTGGATGGAATGGACCTATTTTGGGGTCATTACATTTGGTATCAGAGCTTAGGGATATGATCTCTGGCGGAGATCGAGGAATACAACTAGGAGGGGAGAGATGAGTAAATCCTTCGCTAGTGTGTCCTACCTAAGCTTATTTGTTGGTCAGTCATAATATTGGGATATTATGTGATATGTTAATTTGTTTAATTAACCCTTGTTTTATGGCAGTATTTGAGAATGGCAGCTGAGAATGCTAACAATGGAGTGAATGAGACTGTGGGGATACCTCTAATCACTAACCGTGATAATGTGATGTCAGACGAAGAAGGAATTAGAGATATCCATGTGGTGAGTGAAGAATTGATAGTTACACCCGAGATAGTCGCAGAGGTAACAGCTGATACTGAGGAAGAAGAGGAAGAAGAAGTACCAGATGAGAGTTTATTAGAGGTATTATATGATCAAAATGTAGAATTTCAAAATCGTATTCATGAGTTAGAAGAGCAGGCAGAAGAACGACAGGCGGTCGTGGAACAAAAGGATGCAACAATTCAAGCTTGTGTTACCCGATATGTGATGCTTGAACAGAAGCATTCTTTGGCAAAGTATAAGATGATAAAAATAGAATCTGAGCTGAGAAAAGAAAAAACTGAACGAGTGAGAATAAGTGATGCATGGGCAAAAGCCGCACGACACGTGGATATTGTGGAAAGAGATGTTCGATCTAAGAAGGCTAAAATAGATGATATGAATTTCTCTTTTTGGAAAGCAATTGGGAGAACCCAACATCGAGTTTTGAATTACCCTGTACATAGCGGTCAACCTGAATCCGATATGGATCGAAGATTGATGATTCAGATCATGAATGAGGAGTACGAAGAGGCAGTTGAGGGAGGAATATGTCCTATAGAAAGGTATATTCCAACGGTAATGATGACGCCAAATGCTGCTCCAGACAAGTCAAAGCCGAGTAGTTCGAGGGATGGCGGTTGTCATGACTTCCCAACAAATGAGGAACCCAAATGAAGTTATCATGGGAGAAGAGCAATGGAGAAATCATGATGATCTGAGAGATAGAATCTGCAATGGAAGCAGGTATTCTCAACTCTTCGAAATACCAGGTACGTAAATTTCGAGGACGAAATTTCATAAGGAGGGGAGATTGTAAGACCCCGAATTTTATGAAATAAAAGTATGCAATTTTTTTATAATTACTATTCAGTAAATGGTTTTAAATTGATAAAAGTTTAAAGTTATGGGTGAAATATGAATTTTTTTTCAAAATAAGCAAGTGGTTATAAATAATCATTGTTGTCGGGGAATATTCGTTTGGTCGTGGAATATTCTTTCTGTCGGAGAATATTCGTACGGCGGCACAGCTATTTGTGGGCCCCATAACGAATAACTGTCGGGTGAAGGAAAACGACAAATTTGAGTTTTTACAAATAACGACGTAGTTGTTACCGTTAACACTGTTGGAATACCCGATGGTTAAAATACAGTAATACGCGTTATTGCACAGTAGCACACGGTATTGCATAGTATTTTTGAAATTATTGATTCTTACGTAAGAAGGCACTACTCAATAATTGTTACAGTAATTACTGTTCAATATTTTATTTTATTGATTCAATAATTGCTGCGTTGATATTTTATATTATTGTTGTTTCAATAATTGTTGCTGCACAGTATTTTCTATTATCAGATCAATAATTCATATTATTTGAATAATATTATTAGATAACATTATTGGCAATGTCTAGAAAGTTCTGTCTAAGGAGAGGTTTGGTCATCTAATTGCGCGCTAGTAAGGAGAAATCCTTATTGGAAAGCCCCTCTTTCCTGGGACGGCCTGGTTGTCATAAATGTGATTCTGTAATATTATTTGTGAATAATTAATTATTGATTCATATGATAAGGAAATATTTATTTTATGTGGATATAAACGAGGGATATATTTTTGTGGTTAAAAATGGAGTTAATGTTGAGATTTTTATCCGTATTTTTGTCGGAATGAATGTATTAAAAATTAGGGTTTTTGAGATATTTTGCGGGGGTTATAATTTTTAATCCGACCGTTGGATCGTGGTAATTTTTGGATATGTTATACATATATAAGTTGAGTATATGCCCACAAATTATGAACCGTTAAAAATGAACGTATGATTTTATTATGAATTTTACAAGATGACTGGTTCAGAAATTGTTGAATTTTTGGAGTTTATCATTTTGGTGAAAATTCTAGAATTGGTGGGCCCACTTGTGGTTGGTGAAGAAATATGCTGAATTATATTTCAAATGTGGTGGGTGGGAATAGTAGCAGGTAAAGCCATCAGGTTGCAGGTCAAACCTACCAAAATTTCCTATAAATAGAGGGCTAAGTTAGAATTGAAAATCACACCAGAAACATAAGTTTTTTCTCTTTCTCTCTCTAGATTATTGAGTGTATTTTATGAGTATTTAGATACTCTGTGAGTTTCTATTCATCAGTGCAAGTTTCCTTCAGCCTTATACCGATCAGAAGTACTGCTCTTTTGAGGTAAGGGATATTAAGGGATTTTAAGGGTTGTTATGATTTTCAGTTTCGTAATTTTTCTGATCTTCAAAAATTCTGAAAAAATTTGAAATGATATTTTGATGAGTTTTCTTGATTGTGTCCAAAAATGGTGATTTTTGGATGTATAGATTGAGAGTTATGAATTTTATGAGAAAAGACTATTTTCAAAGTAACCGCTTATAATTCTTGTGGTTAACTCCAAAATTGATGAAACTTATTGGGAGTACATGTATATGATAGAAGTATACTCTGTAAATTTCGGATTTTTGGATAAAAGTACAATTTTTGATAAATGTCTAAATATTCGGCGGTTTTGGCCATATGAAAAATAGTAAATGACTTTTAAAAATTCTGAGAAAAATATATGTTCACTATGGGACTATATTATGCTAAATTCCAGAAAAAAAATATTTTTGGAACTGATTTGGTATTTTTCATGAAAATGTACTAGTTATGAGTAAATGAATTAAATATGTTATGTGAAGTAAGAAAATTGGAAAATAGGATTTTATAGCTTGAGAATCCTATATGAGGTATATGCAGATTTTTGATGAGGGTTTTGGTTATGGATGATGAAATTGTAAGAGTTGGCATTTTATGATGATTAAATGCATTAATTAGTAAAGTGTAAACAATTAAATAAATTGTTTATAAATTTAAGTAATGTTATTCTTTCAATATCATTATACCGAAATATTGGTATGGTTTTTATTGTGGAATTTTTATCTTTTGTGTCGGGGTTTTACTATTCATGAGTTACTATTCACGATTTACTATTCATGAGTTACGAATATTACTCTTGAGATTAAAATTATATGTTGATCATATTATTTTTATCATCATATATAACATTTTTATAACCCTGATGTTAAAATTCTCTTTCACTGGAGTGTAAAGATGGGTTGTATTGGTATGATCATGACTAGGGTTCTCTTTGGCCTGTAGTGCAAAGTTGAATTGTGACTGGTATAGATCATGACCATTGAATTTATAATTGAATATCTTAAGCTTAAGTGCAAAGGTGAATTGATTAACATGGTTATAATTATTGTTTATATAAATTCTGAAATGATTATATATTTCTTTGAGATATTAATATATTTGGCCTGTAGTGCAAATATGAGTGTTGATGAATATATTTGGCCGTAGTGCAAATATGAACTGTTGAGGAATATCTTTGGCCTGTAGTGCAAAGATGAATTGTTGATGAATATCTTTGGCCCGTAGTGCAAAGATGATATGTTGTTGAAATCTTTGGCCTGTAGTAGTGCAAAGATGAACAGATGTTGAGATAACATGACCAATGGTGATACAAATGAATATCTTTGGCCGTAGTGCAAAGATGAAGTTATTAGTATGATTATGAACGGAACTGTGATTTGGTATAACCATGATGTTTGATGTTTAAGGTGATGAAAATTATCTTCGTCTTAGATGAGAAGAGGAATTTAGAACTACATTTATGATTATGAGTTATTCATATGATTGTGGAAAGGAACTGTTGAGTGATGTTACATGGGATAAAACATTGTTGGTGGATTTTTAACATGGAGAAGATAATAGACTTTATAGTCTATTTGACTCTTCTAATGGATTGCTCGTTCCGCTGCAACTATGGTTGAATTTTTTATCATTTACCATATGTTATAATCTCTGATTTATTATTGATGAAGGCTATTGATAATTTAATTATCTTTAGTCATGATATTCTTTACTGAGCTAGTTGTGCTCACCCTTTTGCTTCACAATTCCTTTCAGGTAATAAGAGTGTAGCTGGGTCGAGCGGGGGTAACAAGGGAATAGAACGGTGGTCATCATTTAGTAGTTATATTTGGTGAGAGAAAATAGGGTGAGGCGAACCCAACGTTGGAAGGGTGTTTTGTCACTATCATACAAGATGTCTAATGACATACAACCTCGTGTCATCATAGGACAGGGTTGTGCTCATCCACTTGCTGAGTATATCTATGGGCACTACCTATATAATCTTGGTGTTTGTTTGTAGTATAATTCTCAATTTGAGACAGTGGAGATAATGATAAGTCAAGAGAAGACTCACCATTGGGAAGAATATGATAGTAATCTTCTCGTTTTTCTTTGGGGTCTATTGGGTCACCAAGGATAATTCTGTGGCCATATGATATCTATCATAACCTAGACGCGTGGCCTCCCATGTACGAAGGTTTCCTTAAGCACTTTCCAAAGATTCTAATTTCTAAACACAGTCTTTGACTATACCTTTATGTAAGGTGCCACTGTGAGGTACTGTCCACGGTTGGACATGAGTCACATTTGGTATATATTTGTATCCAAACTCACAGCATATGTGTTGTTGTATTTTGCACAACAATTGTTGTAATAAAGTTGTAGTGTTTTCTGTACCATGTATTTGGCGACTCAGAATAGGTTTGGATGGAATGGACCTATTTT
>CM029016.1:30038942-30136712 GCA_016801055.1 Panax notoginseng | reverse complement strand
GGACTTCACCCTTGGCAATTGGAGCAGCACTCCTTGCATTTGCCCGACAAGGGTAAAAAGGGTAGAAACTCATTTTGCCCTGTAGATAAACAATAATTGCTTACTTTTGCTGTACAATATTAGCAGTTGTTTTTGTCATTTCATGCTAACCTTTGTATGATTGAACAGTTTTATATATTAAGTGAAAGCATTTTGTTTCAGGACTCTAAAGTTAGATGTGCCTAAACTTGCTGATGTGGTGTTTATCCTTCACAAGGACTGTAACTTTGATGTAAAGTTGGACTCAAACTTGATGGAGATTGAACAAGAGGACTATGAGAAACCTCAGGAGATCAAAGAATGGGTCGAAGACAAACCCAAGCCAAATCTTAATCAAACCACCTCTTTCAACCTCTAAACCTCAGAAAACCCCAAACAAATCCAGATTGGTACGGACCTTACTCCCAACCAAAGGAATGACATGGTTACTCTATTGACCCAATTTCAGGATGTGTTTACATGGTCTCATGAAGACATGGTCAGTTTGTCCACTGGCATTGTCATTCATCGTCTCCCTATCAAAGATGGATTCAAGCCAATCAGGCAGAAACTCAGGCGATTAAAACCTGAGTGGAGTTTAAAAGTTAAAGAAGAAATTGTGAAACAATTTCAAGCCGGCATCATCATGGTGTCAACATACCCTGAGTGGCTATCCAACATAGTCCCCATGCCTAAACCTGGAGGGAAGGTGCGAGTTTGCATGGACTACAGGGATCTGAACAAAGCTTGTCTCAAAGATAGCTTTCTCGTGCCATTCATCCACATACTCATTGATAATACAGCTCAGTATGACATTTACTCCTTTGCTGACTGCTTTGCGGAGTACCATCAAATCATGGTTGCTGAAGAGGATCGTGAGAAAACTGCATTCATCACTCCTTGGGGAACCTTTTGCTACAGACGGTTGTCATTCGGCCTCATCAATGCCGGAACTACCTATTAGCGAGCCATGATGGCCCTTTTCCACGATCTAATGTACAAAGAGATAGAAATTTATATGGATGACATCATTGTCAAGTCCCGAAAGGAGGAAGACCACCTAGATCATCTCAAAAAGCTCTTCAACAGGTTGCATAAGTACAATTTAAAGTTGAATCCAGCCAAGTGCGCCTTTGGTGTTAAATTAGGTAAGTTGTTAGGATTCCTAGTCAGTCACAAAGGGATTGAGCTAGATCCTACAAAAATCTAGGCCATCACGGAAATGTCCATACCTCACACAGAGAAGGAAATACGGGGATTTTTAAGAAGAATCAACTTTATCAGCCGATTCATCTCCTAACTCACAGCAACCTATGAGCCTATTTTCAAGTTGCTAAGGAATAACTCCTCCATGAAATGGAATGATGAGTGTTAGAAAGCCTTCCTTGCAATCAAAGCTCCTGTTTTGGTACCTCCCAAGGATGGTGTTCCCCTATTCATGTACCTGTCAATCAATGACAACTTATGGGCTGCATGCTAGGACAGAAAGATGATAGAGGCCAAGAAAGAGCTATCTATTACCTCAGCAAAAGATTCAGCAGCAGTGAACACAAGTACACTCTGATTGAGAAAACTTGTTGTGCTTTAGCATGGGCTTCTATGAGATTACAGCATTATCTCCATGGTCACACAACCCATCTCATATCCCGCGTGGATCCTCTCAAGTATATGTTCAATAAACCCATATTAAATTGCCGACTATCCAAATGGCAGTTGATCATATAACAATTTGACATTATCTACGTAACACAAAAGTCTATCAAAGGTCAAGGTATTGCGGATCAACTTGTCGCCGCACCTACAGGGGATTTCAAACCTTTGGAAACATACTTCCCCGGTGAAGGGGTAATGACAGTTCAGCAACACCGTCAAGATGATACACACCAACAATGGAAGATGTATTTTGATGTAGCTATAAACATGGAAGGTTCTGGAGCTGGAGCAGTTCTAGTATCCATTACGGGGGAGCAACATCCCGTCGCCGACAAATTACAGTTTGCCAGTACCAACAACAGAGCTGAGTATGAAGGTTGTATCATGGGGTTGAAACTATCCTAATCAATGGGTATCAGACGGTTAACTGTCTTTGGAGATTCCGAATTGGTAATCAGACAAACCACTGGGATCTATCACACCAAAGAGCTACATTTACTGCCTTACCATTGGCAGGTTATACAGATGGCTTCGGAGTTTGAAGAAATATCCTTCCTCCACATTCCTCGGAATAGGAATGACTTTGCAGATGCACTAGCAACTTTGGCCTCCTTGATCAACATACTTGATAAGGAAGACACGCCAAATATCATATTTTCCCTGCAAAAGGCTCTAGCCTATGGGAATTACATTGGAGAAGTATAGGATGAGCTACCTCCCATCCAACACCCTTGATATTAGCATATCATGGAGTATCTGTGAGATGGATCTACACCCGCTGAGGCGAGTCAGGCTGAAAGAAAGCGGATTCATCAAATGGCTATGAAATTTTACTTGAGCGAAGACGCACTCTATAAAAGAGATACAGGACTAGGTCTTCTCAGATGATTGGATAAAGACCAAGCTCAAAGGATCATGAATGAAATCTATGGTGGAATATGCGGCCCGCACATGAGAGGCCCTCTACTTGTCAAAAAAATCCTAAGAACAGAGCATTATTGGCTCTCTCTCAAGGCTGATTGTGATGATCACGTCAAGAGATGTTATCAATGCCAAATTCATGGGAATGCTATCCATGCCCCTCCAAGGGAGCTCCACAATATGAGTTCGCCCTGGCCTTTCTCAATGTGGGGAATGAGCGTGATCGGGCCTATCGAGCCCAAACCCCGCAATGGTCATCGGTTTATCTTTACCATGATCGATTACTTCACCAAGTGGGTAGAAGCAGCCTCTTCCCCCAAGGTTACTAAAGAAGTTATCATTGGTTTCATCAGAAACAATGTCATTTGTCGATATGGACAACCAGAGGTGATTCGGTCAGACAATGCCAAGAACCTCAACAACCAAATGATGGAGGAGTTATGCATTAAATTCCACATCAAACATCCCAAATCCGTCATCTATCGTCCAAAGATGAATGGTGTTGTTGAAGCGGCTAATAAGAATATCAAAAAGATCATGCAAAAGATGACTGCCAATCACAAAGGATGGCCTGACTTGTTGTCTCTGACTCTGTTAGCCTACAGAACATCAATGCGCACTTCTACTGGGGCAACCCCCTACTCATTAACCTATGGAATGGAAGCAGTGCTCCCCATAGAAGTGGAAATGGAATCCCTCAGGGTGTTGATAGACGCTCAGCTAGATGAAGACCAATGGTTACAAGATAGGCACTACCAATTGTCTCTAATAGATGAAAGGCGAGCCGCTGCCATCTTCCATGGTTAGTTATACCAACAAAGGATCGCCAGATCCTACAATAGAAAATTCTGGCTACGGTAATTCAAAGAGCATGACTTGGTCTTAAAAAAGGTTCTTAACAACCAAGATCAATTCAAAGGAAAATTTGCCCCAAACTGGGAAGGTCCGTTTATTGTCAAAGAGGTATTAACAGGAGGAGCTCTCAGATTATAAGAGATGGATGGCAATGAATTTTTGCAACTCATTAACTCGGACACCGTGAAATGATACTATGCCTGAAGTTACCAACAAACCAGCATCCTGGTTTTGGATCACCAAATCCCCTCTTCACTATATACAACCTTTTTTCACATCTGTTTGCCCCATCAGGGACAAACACACATTCCAATCAGCAGCCTGGTTTCGGATCATCAGATCCATCACTCAACTCAGGTTTTTCAAAACCTTTCACACTTTCAGTTTTGTCCCACCAGGGATAAAACATTTCACACTTTCAGTTTTGTCCCACTAGGGATAAAACTTTTCACACTTTCAGTTTGTCCTACCAGGGATCAAACTTTTCTTCTACAGTCTATCCTGTACACGAGGCGAAATACGCAGACCTGATCTCTTCAATATATGGGAATACGTAGGCAGCCATTTTTATGGTCTGGTCTCACCACAGAAAAAATAAACACATCTCTACACCCTTTTTACCACTTACAACTTTGAACCTTTTCACGCCAGGTTCAAACTACGCATACCTGATCTCCCCTCATCAATGGGAGTACGTAGGCAGCCATCCATAGTTCGGTCTCACCCCTACCAAAATATAAAAACTTGTCAACGGTACTGGGATCATCCTTTAAACCATACATCATTGGCTTTAGACCAAAAGGATGGAACTACTTGGCCTCCCCACACTAATGGGAGAACCGGTGACCATCTAAGCTGCGGTTGAATCCTCAAAGAGAAACACCAATCCATGAGAGATGGAACTACCTGGGCTCCCCAATACAAAGGAGTACTGGCGACCATCTGTGGGGCGGTCAACCTCAGAGAGGAAAGCCAAACTCCTCTCCATAACCACATACAGAAACCAGTCCCAAGACACCAAAGGATAAGGAATACACACAGATGAACGATCCATTCTGAAAGATCCTGAGACATCTTAATGTTCATCCATCAAGGCGGAGTTCAGAATACATCAAGATCACAAGCCCTGGAGAAACAGGCAAATATCAAGCAAGTAACAAGGCATAACTAAAAGGAAAGTGAATCAAAATATATTTCCCTGCCATATATAATACTGTTTGATATATACAATGTGTACTGTACATGACAAAAATGGCTAAGCTAGTTTGTGTAAGAAAATCCAAGCCCATCTACAAATTAGTGTATATGTGCGCTATCAAATACAACATGACATCCTTCTCAAAAGAAGGGGGTAACTCTGTAATCCCCTACCCTATGGTATCAACACGAGCTAAGAGATCCACAACCATCTGCATGGTAACACTATGCTCATCAATGAACGTGCTCATCTCTACAATGATATCAGTAGTATGGGACCTCAATGCAGTACTATCTGTAATAGCGGCATCTCAGGCAGATATAGCGCCATCCCGTTCAACAACCACTGCATCTCTAGATGATCTAGCCTCATCCCGCTCAGTAACAGCGGTATCTCTATGAGCTAAGGCATCATCTCTCTCTACTAGAGCAGCATCTCTCCCAGCAAGAGCGGTCAACATCAAGGCCCTAGCCTGATCTCTCTCAAATGTCATCAGATGCAGACTTTGCTCTAAATACTTTGGAAGATGCGGGGTCACAGTAGCAGTCATACTGGGAGAATCAATCAAAGATGTTGTCAACCCAGCAAATAGCTCCTCCTCAGTGGGAGAATCAGTTTCCTCCATGGGCTCCCCACTGTCATAATCAATCCCTGGCTCAGAGGATACAACCCCAGCCGATGTAATCTTTGCCTCCATCCATGCAGAATACTCTGTAGAACAACCCAGATGGCTAATACTAAACTCAACCCTCTCACGCTGAGGCCAATAGGCATAAACACCGGATCTATCCTCTACTGATAAATGCCGAGAAGACAAATGTTGACCCAATGCCCCCTCAAAGGGATGAACATCCTGAAACTAGTCAAACTGTGCCATCACAGCTAGTGGATGATACGTAGTCATACCCCTCAAACCAGCCAGAGGAAGATAATACATGCCAGGTGCATGAGTAATGAAGCTGTAGGGAGAACTAAGCCCTGAACACAGCAAGATGTCAAATGGATCCTCGATCCCTGCCAGGAACACCGACCAGGAAGCAGCGTTTGTACACTCCGTCGGCTGAAAGGAGTAAGACTTGGCTATCTCATGGGAAAAGCAATACCCATGGCGTCGAAAGGTTTCAATCAGTCTTAGGTGTGACATGAACCATACAAACAGTAAGACCAAGCTGCCTGTGAATACCCCTATAGAATGGGTGTGGCAATACGTGGCTGACCTCAATGTCTCTGCCACAATCATTGGTACAATGGTATGTCCCTCCCTGAGAGCCCACACTGCCATAACTACATCGATGTCTAAATGGTCCATGTACAGTGGCATGTACAGATAGGCCACTACACACATCATGAGTATATCTACTCTGGTAACACGCCACTCATTCTCCGACGTGGTGAAATCCCCGGAGTGTTGTGCATAACTATCCAAGGAGTTGAATCTGTCTATCAAAAAATGCAGGGACACTACATGCCCAGAGGTGATCTCATCATGGGCTACTCTACGCCTCAAGCCAGTGAGGGTCATAAACTGTCAGCTCATATCGTCGATAGCCATCTGAGCACAAGGCATGTCCAGTGGCAAAGCTATCAAACGCTCATACTCCTCTAAGGTGAAAGTCAACTCCTGGGTCTCAAACCGGAACACCTGCCTCTCCGGTACCCAGTGCTCCAGCATGCCCTCTACAAAACCCACAGGAACCTGGAACATCAGGAGGGTCATGGAGTAATGCAACAGCTGATCTACGGTCACCCAATCTGGAGGTGACAAACTATCATACCATGATCTCAAACATGAGGCTACCAATATTGGTGGGGTGTGATCAATGCGACTAACTGTCGAGGAAGACATCTATGTGGGCCGTATCATAAGACCATCCAGTGGTCAATGCTAAACATCTCTGGATATACATATACATAACATAATTCATGCATGATAAATAATAGATGGTAATATGATGTAGGGAATGGAAAATAGTATATATACATTCCTAAGTGCATCATTATCTAATACATCATCTCTGTATACAACTGGAAAATACAGAGAAATGGGGCACAGCCGCCCAACAACTAACAGAGGCCTATCAAAAGATATAACGAGAATGGGGCACAACCACCCAGTATCTAACAGAGGCCTATCAAAAGATATAGTGAGAAATACATTAGAAGAAGTCAATGGTGTTGATGTCTACATCATTTATCCTATCCATATGATGTAACTCCTCCTGAGTCACTGGATCTCCACCAAGAGGGATATCAGGCCGGTACAATGGAGGATCTACACCTACAAAATTGTATGGGCCACCTGAAGGGTCAGCCCCTGAGCTGGAAGGATCAAAAGTATCCGCCTCGGAAGGATCTCTGCCCAAATATCGGATGAAAAAATGTGCCCGGTCCAACTACCAGGTCAAGCTATCAATCTGCATCAAATAAGTAGGATCTCAGACGCAGGCCATCCAATTCGTCATCATCACAGATCCAGGAACCATATCCCTCATGAACTAAGTGGCACGGGTTTGGGCTCCAATGGTACGAGGGGACCACCAGCGATAGAATACCTCCTGAATGAATGGACCCTCTGACAAAGTAAAGCCATCACTCCCATCAATGGGATATTATTGACAGGCGACTTCGACATAGGCCAATAACGCCTAGTAGGAGGACAGATCGGTATACGGATCTCTCATGTGGTGCTCCTAATAGCACGCTCTCCCAAATAGAGCTCCCATCCTCCATATGTGAATAGAGGAATCCGACGGATGGACATCACATGCTCGACACCAGTCGGGAACCCATCCTCAAAGCCAACTGTCAAATGGTCCCCAAAATAGGGAATCCAAGTAACGACATCGACTGTCAATAACTCCAACTGTAGGCGACAATGGGTGAAAACCTCAGCTACAGGAACCTCCACTAATGTGGAGTAATGTCATCGTCGTCCCTGTAGGTAGGTGTCTAAACCGAACACGCTAATAGGATGCATACATGGGAGCCTCTCATAGGCCCAAAACTACCAATACAAGAGTAAACATCTGCGGTCAGTCAACACTCTTAACTTGTACAAAGGAAATCAAAAGAGAAATACTCACCAGCAGAAACGGGTAAAATTCTAGCTAAGCCTCTGTCAAGCCCTACGAATGCATATGTATTTTTCTAAGGAAATAGGCAAAGCTATAGGAGCCCCAGTCATACTCTCCAATACGGTCCACCTCTCGTGTGGCGCTGACCAAAGTGAACGACACCGTGGAAGAGTTATCCGCTATGAAATAACCCCGAAGGATGACCAGGAACAATCGCCGAAGAATGCGATCTCTAACTCTCACATCATCAGGTATGGGCTCACTCAATGCCCCACTCATAGCATCTATACTCAAAGGACCAGCGCAGACTGTCCTACCTTTGAGCTCCTCAGTCGGGACTCCTAGCAAGGATCTGATGGCAATAGGGGTAATATTCGCCGCACAAGACACTGGCACCCCTCCAAACTCTATACCGGTGATAAACTATCAATCCATCAGCGTCATCATCACCTCGCAATCCAGTAAATGAAGAGACTGAGTCTGGTGAAACCAGCGCTCAGACAACGCCTTGAGGTAACCCCAGGGACAACGGTGGAGGAAGATGGAAAAGAACGCCTCAAAGTCCCAACCATGGACAATCTCTCGATACTCTGGATAAAGAGTCTAATATAGAGAGTGTATGCTGAACCAGTTCCCTCGAGGCTGCGTAAAGCCAGGAACCTACATCACAAAAGAAAATCAACATCAGAACCTTTGCTCCTCATCAATAGGAAAAAGGAAGATCAAACCCAGTGTTTACCTCGTTCGCATACAAGTAGATCGATGGGTGACGACTCAAATCATCCAGAAGCTCTGGAATCATCACATTAATGCCTGGAAGATCCCTGCAAGGAGTATGAGTAGCAGGAGAGGGGCCGCAACTGGTACATCCTCCTCCTCGTCCTCAACATCCGGTACCTCAACTCGGATAAGACGAATCACTGCCTCCACTAAATGATGAGGCTGTCAAACTGTACGAGACCGAGGCACATCAGAAGCCCTCCTCCTCACACCTGAAGTGGTCCTGCGGGAGCTACTCGGCTAATCTGGATCTATATATCTGGACACAAGTCTCTAAATCACCTCAGAAAGGGTGTGATAAATTCTAACCTGGAGCTTTTCAAATGCATTTTATGACTATATACATGCATGCATTACTTTAACATACGCCTACAGTAGAGTTAAAAATGCATGTCTACTCAATGTATAGGCTCTTGGAAAAATTTCGCTAGAGTCTCCTTTGTAAAAAGGACTATCTACATGCACGTAGGCATAACTAGGTGACCATTCAGTAGCACACCAACCCAAAGTCATAAACATCCTACATGCATAAAAATGTTTAAGTCATAATCCATAAGGGTAGTCTAATTACCAGGATTACTTTGCTTTCAACCTTTGCTCATTTGTCCTCAAATAGGATAAGAAATAGCAGAAAAAAGGTGCCAATTTGACTGTTTCAAAAGTCAATTTTTTTCACATCATTAAGTTCAGCATGGTTAAATACTAACATTTACTATGTTGAATATTTTTTATCAAGTCATATGAGCATGTATATTCACTACTATGTGTTTAGAAGCATTTCATGTGATAACTCATTTTCCAACAGATAAAAATTGGAAAAGATGACATGCATACGTTACCAGGATATTGCAGAACACTTGTACGGTGACGAATTTTGCAGAAAATAGCCCGAACTCAGCAGATCTGAAGAAGAACTCTTGGATTCTCTATGTGGCACGACTTAAAATAACTTGTGAAAGGGAAATGACCAACAAATACAGCCACGGATGGCTGCAGGTGTACATGCGGCTGTCCTAAATTTGAGTTGCAAAGGAGGTCTCACAAGCTAAAAAGTCAAATCAGGAAAAAAGACGCTACATGATTAAGCGAAAAAACCTGAAATCCTAATTTTCAGAGACTAAACTTCGGGTCTACATATCACTCATTAGTATTTGCCCAGACACAGGGTTCACAACACCGATGATCACAGTTGTTACAAACTATGCTCGGCAATACCTCACAAAGGTTCGATGCCATCAACTTGAGGTTGTGATTCCAGTAACAACCTCTCCCCAGCGGAAACTTCATACAACATCAGTCGTTAAAGCACATTTCAACGAAGGTCAAGCAACCTTGACGTTCTTCAGCCGTTGGCAAGTAAATCCAGTAAAACGTCGAAAGTAATCCGATGATCTCAGTCGTTGAAGCACATTTCCACGAAGGTCAAGCAACATTAACGTTATATAACCGTTGGTAAGTAAATCCAGTGAAGCATCAGAAGTGATCCAATGATCTCAACCGTTGAAGCACATTTCAACGAAGGTCAAGCAACCTTGACATTCTTCAGCCGTTGGCAAGTAAATCCAATGAAGCATCGGAGGTGGTCCGATGATCTCATCCGTTGAAGCACATTTAAGCGAAGGTCAAGTAATCTTGACAACATCAGTCGTTGGCAATTAAATCCAATGAAGCATCGGAGATGGTCCGATGATAGTATCCGTTGAAGTACATTTCAATGAAGGTCAGGCAGCCCTGACAACACAAATTGTTGGCAGTAACTCCGACAAAACACTGGAAAGACCTGGCGATACAAACTAGGGAAAATCATCCTCATCGGGGAGGACCGATGATGGAATATGTTATACAAGTCTTCATCAGACAAAGTACGATTCCCCACGAGTCTCTCGTACATGAGAGGTACATCTTTGGTGGGAAGTCTGTACTCAGGATTAAAGACTTTGGTGACAACCCCAATGTCAACATCCTGGAAGTTCTTGTGAGCTTTGGAGTAGACATCCAAGCAGTTTATCAGGATCATTAGTGATAACTCCAATCCCCAATGGAAGTCGTGGGAGCAAACAGTCATCGCATCCCGTTGGAAAATGGTCCAACATGCCACATTCAGCATACATTTACATCATGTTGCATTACATTGCATCATGATTATCCTGTCACATTTCAAGTGTCTAGTATTCTTTATCCTATCCATGCAAATATATTACATGAATATGATAAAGAGGGACATCTGTAGACACTCGAAATTTTGCATTCTTGTTACTAACCTTGCAAGAGGGCAAAATCGACTTCCGGAGATAACCCTGGAAGTCAAATCAACTCAATCCCGGAGACAACCCCGGGATACTCAGTTTTCCATCTCAGAGACAACCCCGAGATTCTCAGTTCAAGTCCCGAAGACAACCTTGGGAGATTCAGTTCCAACCTCAGAGATAACCCCGAGGGATGCAGTTTCAGTTCTGAAGATAACCCCGGAGAAGTCCGTTCTAATCCCCAGAAGTCAGTTTCAACCTCGGAGACAACCCCAAGGCGCTCAGTCCAACCCTAGAGATAACCCCGGGAGGTCAGGCACACCTCAGAGACAACCCTGAGGACATTCAGTACCTACAACAGCCCAATCTCAGAGATAACCCTGAGCAACGACTGTTAAATCAGCCCAGAGCCATAGACAACCCTGGTGAGGGGGAAAATTGTCATTTTGCCACCTCAATCCCACATTCACACCGTCTCAGCATCATTTCATACCATATTCTACACAGAAGTGTCCCACAAGAACCATAGCTTAAATCCCAAGTGACTACTACGCAAGACAGTACACCGGATAGAATTTGAAGACTTGAAGATCTGGTCATAGACCCATCTTCCCGGCTTCGTACAACCTATTATCCTATGTCATTGTGTAGCTCTCGACAACAGCATTTCGAAAAGGTATTATACGCCTCAATCGGATGCCCAGATTGAAAGTTATGAAGGTTCGAGCGGACAACGTGTTGTATGCGTGCACATATTTTGAGACGACGGGGCCCACGGAGCCCGGGGCACCCCGGGTAGCCGCAGGTACACCTGCGGCTCCCCTCTCTATAAATAGAGGGCTTGGGGTGGCCCTTTTAAGGAGAAAAAAGGTAAGGAAGCCTTGTCCATTTTGCTTTGTACACACTTTAAACTAAGTGCTTTCTTTTTTCAAACACTTGCGAGCTTGTGTTTTGCTATATTTTACCGGTGAAAACCGAGTATTCATTAATTTAAAGCTATCTGAAGTCTTTTTGGCAGCCCACTATAAGACATCTCAAATTTCTTTCAGCCTTTCTCCACTTCCATCCACACATACTTATTCACATTGAGAGTTGTGTTGCATGTGTATGCCCTGATCGTCGATCCGTGGCTTTTATTGCTTATATATATATATATATATATATATATATATATATATATAACTGTTTACAGCTTTTGTACATATTGTATCATCATGTGAGCCTAGGAATCATGTGATCACAGGTTCAGTTTCTGAATCTAGATTCGGTTCCCGTGATGGACATTTTCAGCTGCAGTCAGCTTGTAAATTATTCACGGTGTCTGAATTTCCTTAGATGGCTCGCATGCCCACAAGGAGTTTGGTGCTGCTATGTACCTTATTTTCTCGAAGATGTCTCGCATCTCGAAAATAATAAAAGCAATCAAGCCGAACACATAATAAAATCGAAGTATCAAAGGCCTCAATTACTATTGAGCACAAGGGTTTGAGAAACCTGTTTTACAAAACACAACTGTCATATCTCGTTAAAATTGAACTTTTATACAAAATTCAAACCTTTTGTATATAGGGGCAAACGAGGCAAAGCACTACTTCCAGATAATTGCACATTGACCTACACACACACATTCAGATAAAGTTTAAATTGAAAAGTGGCAGTAACCGTGTCACCACGAAAGTCGGGGGTGCCTAACACCTTCCCTCCGCTTAATCAAGCCCCCGGACCCTAACGAATCTCAATTTCACAGATCAGTTAAGTAGTGTCACATCACTAAGTCTTTGTGCAAACTTTTTCTCGGTTGAGTTGGTGCAACCATTTAAAAATATCAAATAGCGACTCTTACAGTCCAATCGTCGACATATACATGTCGGACCTTTTCACAACTTGTTTTTTCAAACAAATCTCACCTAACATGAGAACACCAAAAGACAAGAACAGAAAAGGACAACGACATCGACAAATTGATAATCCCACTTTTTTAAGTCATACAACAATACTCACTTCAATTCAAAATTATAGATATATTGATAAAATGGCCGAGTAGAGCCGATCATGATATTGAGGAACCAGATATTTTTCTCAAAAAACTTTGAATCATGTGTTTAGAGAGTGCATCTATTTTTTTTAAAAAAAAATCCCCCAAACATACCCTTAATATTTGAAATATAACGCTAGTGGCATTATAGTATTCTACTCATTTAAATAAAGGTAATGACATGTTAAAAATTTTAAGACATTATAATCTCAAACTAAAAGTGTCACTCTGATTTTAAAATGAACTTAAAAAGAAAATGCATTTTTAATTAGGAGAGGAGGGAGTATTACTCATTGCAGTTATTTTCATGATCATTCTCTTTTAAAATCAAATGACAAGGGTCGATCTTTTTGGTTTCCATCAAAATCAATATTGTAGGAGCTTAGCACTTCTTCCTTTCTCAGTAATGATTTGTAGTTCCTATCTCCAAGTTCATTGTGCAAGTATGGAACTAGGAGACTGCACATAATTACAACATAAATGGTTTACAAATTAGCCATAAACCTATTGTGTTGCATGACTGGTAAATCCCAAATCTACAAGAAATTAATAAAAAGTATAATTATAATACTCAATAAATAAATAAAAAATAAGTAAAATTGGGTCCAACCTCAAGAGGTTGAAGGGTAGCTTTCCCCATTTATGATTTGCCAACCTTACAGCTTGAGTTGTTGTATGGAAGAGGCTTAATTTCGTGGCTCGTGTTTGATTGCACTACATCACAAAATCTCCAACCCCTGGCTTCTCTTTCTTCATTTCGAGTCACTTTTTCATTTATATGAATTTGGAATCTAATAATTGATAAAGACCAGTACATATGGGGTATATAACTCAATTCTAACCAGCAAAAACCTTTTAGTAATTAAAGCTTTTAAATGGCAGTGGACAAGAAACAAGTAGCAAGTTTTGCAAGGAGGGTCACTGCATTTATTGTAACGTCTCAGTTTCACATCGAAAGATATGAAAAAAATTTATCTGTATATAACTAATTAAGTTACTACTAATAGATTTTTAAGTCATGAACTTTTAGATGAGTCTGTGGTAGACTAAGATGGCCCAAAAAAATACTATTGGGTCAGTGGTTTAAGGTTTTATTTGGATGAATTTGATTCGATTCGAAATTGGGATTTGACCCGAGATTTGTTCCGGACTCGGGATTTGACCCGAGTTGTTTCATAGAGCGAACTCTCGAACACTAAGACTGGTAGTATTATCCCACAATAAAGAGAGGAAGGTCTGGAGGTGGAGACACGAAGTCAGTTAGTATTATCTCACAGTGGCTAGAGAGACAAAGATTTATGGACCGTGTGTGATTGGTTCTGACGAGGACGTCAGAAATTTAAATGGTGGAGTTCGTAACACCTCAGTCTCACATTGAAAGATGTAGAAAAAAATTGTTTATATATAAGTAATTAAGTTACTACCAATAGATCTTCAAGTCATGACCTTTTAGGTGAGTTTGTAGTGGACTAAGATGACTCAAAAAAATACTAGTGGGTCAGTAGTTTAAAATTTTATTTAGATAAATTTAATTAAATTCGAACTTGAGATTTAACTCAAAATTTATTTCAGATTTAAAATTTGACCCGAGTTATTTCATATATGTTATGGCCTTCCTCATAATTTCTTTTTGCCAGGTGCTTTGCATTTTAGTTATTAAAGTTAGTGCGTTGTTTTGCCATCCAAATGAAGAATATAAGCCAGAAATTATCACCATGTTTTCTTAAGGCGGTTGAAACGATATTTCTATAAATGTCTAGTATTAAATATCCTTAAAATAATTGTGAAAGTGTTGATAAATATTTATTTACTCTGACAACATTATTTTTATTCTTACCGTCTTTCAGAAAACCAATAACTATCAAGACAATGATCATGGAGATTCTTTCATTCTTCATTCTGTCACTGAAATTTCTTATCTACTCTTGATCTGTCTCAGTTTAGTTGTCCATTTTTTTTTATTAAAAAAAAAGGGTGTGATAGCTATTTATAGGCAAAATTATGAATTTAGCCACTATAATTGACAAGTTTTACTTAATGCACAACTGAATTTTTTATTTTTTAAATTACCCCATTAAACTAACTATTATTTGCAATTAATTCATTCTGTTATCTCTGAGCTAACGGCTGTTAAATCCTTTTAGCCATGATCTTACGTGGACTCCTACGTGGACGTGCAAAAAAAATGACCTGGCTTATTTTCTACATGAAATTGGTCTCTCTTTTTTTAAATCTGTTTTGATTTATTTCAAATGGATTTAACTGAGTTTTTCACAATTGCTAAACTCCCTCGCTTCAACTTCATTTTCATCTTCCGTTTTTCGTTTAAACCGACATGAATCAAGGACAATAACTTCACATCATGAAATTCATCCTCTTGAGTATCACCAGATTCACCACCATCTTCATTTTCATCCTAGACAGCTCAAACCCCCAGTCGCCTCCGTCTCTATCTCGGTTGCGTCTAGCTCATCGGCCCACCACTTGAATTTATGAACAGTAATCGGAAGGAGAAAAACCTCTACGCTTTCTTTCTTCTTGGATTCTGGGTTGCTATTCTCCTTGTTGCTTTGGATCTGTGTTGGATCTGGTCTGGAGGAGTTTGGATCTGGATCTGGGTAGTTGTCGGATTCTGGATCTGAGTTGTTGTGTGGGTGATGGTTGCTTCTGTTGTTGCTGAAGTGGCTTTCGTCGAGAGCAGATCCTCTGTCCCCAAATTCTCTGTCCCCTTTGTGTCTCCCCACTTAAATTATGACACATGTCATTTTATTTTATTTTAGAATTAATTAGTGTTAAGTAAGAGATTATGTGTCAAAATATAAGTGGATGGACACAAGGGGACAGAGAATTTGGGAACAGAGGATCTGCTCTCGCTTTGAGAGCAGATCCTTTGTCCCCAAATTCTCTGTCCCCTTTGTGTCTCCCCACTTAAATTATGACACATGTCATTTTATTTTATTTTAGAATTAATTAGTGTTAAGTAAGAGATTATGTGTCAAAATATAAGTGGATGGACACAAGGGGACAGAGAATTTGGGGACAGAGGATCTGCTCTCGCTTTGAGAGCAGATCCTCTGTCCCCTTTGTGTCTCCCCACTTAAATTATGACACATGTCATTTTATTTTATTTTAGAATTAATTAGTGTTAAGTAAGAGATTATGTGTCAAAATATAAGTGGATGGACACAAGGGGACAGAGAATTTGGGAACAGAGGATCTGCTCTCGCTTTGAGAGCAGATCCTCTGTCCCCAAATTCTCTGTCCCCTTTGTGTCTCCCCACTTAAATTATGACACATGTCATTTTATTTTATTTTAGAATTAATTAGTGTTAAGTAAGAGATTATGTGTCAAAATATAAGTGGATGGACACAAGGGGACAGAGAATTTGGGGACAGAGGATCTGCTCTCGCTTTGAGAACAGATCTTCTGTCCCCAAATTCTTTGTCCCCTTTGTGTCTCCCCACTTAAATTATGACACATGTCATTTTATTTTATTTTAGAATTAATTAGTGTTAAGTAAGAGATTATGTGTCAAAATATAAGTGGATGGACACAAGGGGACAGAGAATTTAGGGACAGAGGATCTGCTCTCGCTTTGAGAGCAGATCCTCTGTCCCCTTTGTGTCTCCCCACTTAAATTATGACACATGTCATTTTATTTTATTTTAGAATTAATTAGTGTTAAGTAAGAGATTATGTGTCAAAATATAAGTGGATGGACACAAGGGGACAGAGAATTTGGGGACAGAGGATCTGCTCTCGCTTTGAGAGCAGATCCTCTGTCCCCAAATTATCTGTCCCCTTTGTGTCTCCCCACTTAAATTATGACACATGTCATTTTATTTTATTTTAGAATTAATTAGTGTTAAGTAAGAGATTATGTGTCAAAATATAAGTGGATGGACACAAGGGGACAGAGAATTTGGGGACAGAGGATCTGCTCTCGCTTTGAGAGCAGATCCTCTGTCCCCAAATTCTCTGTCCCCTTTGTGTCTCCCCACTTAAATTATGACACATGTCATTTTATTTTATTTTAGAATTAATTGGTGTTAAGTAAGAGATTATGTGTCAAAATATAAGTGGATGGACACAAGGGGACAGAGAATTTGGGGACAGAGGATCTGCTCTCGCTTTGAGAGCAGATCCTCTGTCCCCAAATTCTCTGTCCCCTTTGTGTCTCCCCACTTAAATTATGACACATGTCATTTTATTTTATTTTAGAATTAATTAGTGTTAAGTAAGAGATTATGTGTCAAAATATAAGTGGATGGACACAAGGGGACAGAGAATTTGGGGACAGAGGATCTGCTCTCGCGCAGATCCTCTGTCCCCAAATTCTCTGTCCCCTTTGTGTCTCCCCACTTAAATTATGACACATGTCATTTTATTTTATTTTAGAATTAATTAGTGTTAAGTAAGAGATTATGTGTCAAAATATAAGTGGATGGACACAAGGGGACAGAGAATTTGGGGACAGAGGATCTGCTCTCGCTTTGAGAGCAGATCCTCTGTCCCCAAATTCTCTGTCCCCTTTGTGTCTCCCCACTTAAATTATGACACATGTCATTTTATTTTATTTTAGAATTAATTAGTGTTAAGTAAGAGATTATGTGTCAAAATATAAGTGGATGGACACAAGGGGACAGAGAATTTGGGGACAGAGGATCTGCTCTCGCTTTGAGAGCAGATCCTCTGTCCCCAAATTCTCTCTCCCCTTTGTGTCTCCCCACTTAAATTATGACACATGTCATTTTATTTTATTTTAAAATTAATTAGTGTTAAGTAAGAGATTATGTGTCAAAATATAAGTGGATGGACACAAGGGGACATAGAATTTGGGGACAGAGGATCTGCTCTCGCTTTGAGAGCAGATCCTCTGTCCCCAAATTCTCTGTCCCCTTTGTGTCTCCCCACTTAAATTATGACACATGTCATTTTATTTTATTTTAGAATTAATTAGTGTTAAGTAAGAGATTATGTGTCAAAATATAAGTGGATGGACACAAGGGGACAGAGAATTTGGGGACAGAGGATTTGCTCTCGCTTTGAGAGCAGATCCTCTGTCCCCAAATTCTCTGTCCCCTTTGTGTCTCCCCACTTAAATTATGACACATGTCATTTTATTTTATTTTAGAATTAATTAGTGTTAAGTAAGAGATTATGTGTCAAAATATAAGTGGATGGACACAAGGGGACAGAGAATTTGGGGACAGAGGATCTGCTCTCGCTTTGAGAGCAGATCCTCTGTCCCCAAATTCTCTGTCCCCTTTGTGTCTCCCCACTTAAATTATGACACATGTCATTTTATTTTATTTTAGAATTAATTAGTGTTAAGTAAGAGATTATGTGTCAAAATATAAGTGGATGGACACAAGGGGACAGAGAATTTGGGGACAGAGGATCTGCTCTCGCTTTGAGAGCAGATCCTCTGTCCCCAAATTCTCTGTCCCCTTTGTGTCTCCCCACTTAAATTATGACACATGTCATTTTATTTTATTTTAGAATTAATTAGTGTTAAGTAAGAGATTATGTGTCAAAATATAAGTGGATGGACACAAGGGGACAGAGAATTTGGGGACAGAAGATCTGCTCTCGCTTTGAGAGCAGATCCTCTGTCCCCAAATTCTTTGTCCCCTTTGTGTCTCCCCACTTAAATTATGACACATGTCATTTTATTTTATTTTAGAATTAATTAGTGTTAAGTAAGAGATTATGTGTCAAAATATAAGTGGATGGCCACAAGGGGACAGAGAATTTGGGGACAGAGAATTTCGTCGCCGTATCTTAACCCAGAAGTGACGGATTCAGCTACCGTGACTATCGTTTCTGGCGGGTTACCACTGCGATGACCCAGATTATGGGGCAACTCAATTGGGGCTCTGCAGAGTGGACAATTAGAGTGAGATAATAACCACATATCAATGCACTCCACGTGAAAAGCGTGGTTGCATTTGGGTAAGATCCGACCCGTTTCGTTATCTTCGAATTCTGATAAGCACACGGCGCATTCTAGCGGTGGGTCGTCATGAGCGGCGAAGTAAGGAAAGGTGAGGAGTGATTTGAGGACGAAAGGGGAGAGGGCTTTGGGAGTGGCGGAGGGATTAGTGGTGGCGTCGGTGGAGGCGAAGGAGAAGCGACGCCGGCGGTGGTGGCGGAGGTTGCGGGAGCGACGGACGAGGAACCACCGCGAGTAGAAATGGAAATCGATAAAGATGATGCAGAATACGAAGAGTACAATAACAGAGATTAAAATGTTTGTTGAGAGCTTCCTGATATGCCCAAAATCTTTGCTTTTCATGTTTTAAATGACGTTTCTATTCCCAAGTCACTCAAGATTGGCATGTTTCATAAGAAAATTGTTAATCGAGTTTAGAAGATGATGATTTGTTTAAATTCTTGAATGTTATAAAAAAATTTGCCATTGAGATTTATATTTTTCCGGTAGTTGATTCTTGGTAATATAAAGGAGAGGAAATGTCTGTCAAAGTTGAACTTTTAGAATTCAGATTTAAATTTTTAAATAATTGGTTACTGAGTAATATGTCATGTCATATTCCTTTCTTTTTTCTTTTATTTTGCACGTCCATGTAGGATAATGGCTAAAGTAATTTAACAGCCGTCAGCTCAGAGATAACAGAATGATTTAATTATAAAATAATAATTAATTTAATGGAATAATTCAAAAAATTAAAAATTCAGTTGTGCATAAGTAAAATTTGCAACTATAATACCTAAATTCATAATTTTGCCGTTATTAATATAATGAACATTGAAATCCTAAGTCCTAACATTCTGGCACCGAAATTCTTCATCTTAAATTCCGTCATCTGCCCAGTTTAGTTGTCCCTTTTTCTTAACATTAGTGAAAACTATACTCCCTCCGTAAATGTAACACGTATTTTAGTGTTTGCGCCCACGAGTTTAAAACTGTGTTAAAAGAATATTTAAAATTAGTAATCGAATCCGTGCAATGCACTGGAATTAAAATTAAACAATTTTACTTGACTAATGGGCAAAATAATTGAATATAAAAAAAATAGAGTATCAAATTAAAATACATTAGTCATTTTATTTCATGTACAAACCAACTGATCCTTTCAAGAAATAAAGAATAAACAGACAAAATAAAATATTAGCAAAATAGTAGTATGCATTAGGTAAATGTTTACTGCAAATATAACATGCTCACTCTACATCTTTCAACACAACATCAACTCTCTTAGTGATTTTTCCATCCTTTGTGCTCTGAATAAAATCAACAGTTTCTACAATCTCCCCAATAACATCTAAAACAATAAAAGGATCAGACACTTGCAAATAACAACTTGAATTAAAAATAAATTCAAAGAAAATATAATAAAATATCATGATCATACCAATAAGATACGACTCATCCATATTCGAGCTTAAATCAGCAAAAGAAACAAATAAGAAAACTTCCTTGGGGATATTCAACTCTATTGAAGGAGATACATCAGTTGTTGCCATAAAATTTAACTTAAACTTATGATGAGTGGATTTAAATTTGGCACTATTGTAACCAACAATTAAATTTGTCATACGATATCCAACACGCTCTACCAGAATTTTTTTGAACCTTCTTAGTAAAAAACTCTTGACTGATGCATGAATTCTACCACACTGTTATGAGGAGAGGAACAAACGTGATTAACTAAATATGATTATTTTAATAAATAAAGGGAACTAAATATTGAGTTACACTTAGTATATGAAAGATTATAAAGATTGATACCTTTTCGTCGAGTAATATCATCTCAATAGTATTAATATGTTCAGGATTCACAAAATTTGGGATGGTCCACATGCGGATTATTCGGACTCTCAACCTCCAATCATGTCTGTCTAGAGTTATATAAGAAATGAAGTCCACTCTTCGAGCCATTGAAAGTAAAAAACATTGTAAAATTAAAAAAATGGCAATAAAAGAAGAAGAAAATATAAGATGGTAGTCAAACTGAAACCAATCATCATATATATATATATATATATATATATATATATATATAGCTCAAAAATAAATACCTAGGGATTTTCGAAAACTCCTCCGAATTAAAGATAGAAGACGAATAGAATAGATCCCATCATCTACAGGTTGCTTTAAAATCCACAAAATTATCTAACAGAATACCCCTTTGTATTCTCGACAATAAATACTATGCAATAAGAAAAGATGAAAAGATTTGTAAATAAGGCTAATTGAGTTAGGGCATCTTCAAAAATGAAGTGTAAAAGTCGAATGTGAAAGAGTTTTGGTTGGGTTAGGGCGATGAAGAGTTAATAACACGCAAGTCAAATCATCAAATGCCCAATTTGAGTTGAATCCATGGGGGAAAAGAGAAACTGATTATAAATGTTATTGATGGTGATAGATAGCATTAAAGGAGAGTGAGATATTTTGTTGTTAAATAAACAATGATATAAAAGAAATGAAGAGTTTTTTTTGTTAAACATGTATATCATATGATAATGTAAGTTTTGGGGGGAAAATTATGTGTCAATTTTTTTTTGGAGTGAAATTTTTTTGTTTGGAGGGAAAAATATAGTTTCAATGTATTCTACTTTTATATATAGTATGATATTACTCTCTAGGTTCCGTTTTATTTGACGTTTTAGAGATGAGCACCAAGGGCGGATTTAGAAATTTATATATAGTTTCACTTTTGGTTGGTGAAAATGTGCTGAGATTTTTATTCAAATGTGGTGGATGAGAATAGTAGCAGGTAAAGCCATCAGGTTGCAGATTAAGTCTGCTTCGACGTGCTAACATTTTCCTATAAATAGAGGGCTAAGTTAGAATTGAAAATCACACCAGAAACAAGTTTTCTCTCTTTCTTTCTCTAGATTATTGAGTGTATTTTGTGAGTATTTAGATACTTTGTGTGTTTCTATTCATCAGTGCAAGTTTTCTTCAGCCTTATACCGATATTCCGATCAGAAGTACTGATATTTTGAGGTTAGGGGTGTTATATTCTTCTTAAAATGATATTTTCTTCAATATCATTATACCAAAATGTTGGTATGAACTTTTTATCAAATTTGAAACTTTTTGTGTTGGAGTTACTATTCACGTATACGGCACTATTCACGAATACATCACTATTTACTGAAAAATAAATTTTTTTTGTTTTTGTCTAAGTTGTCTATTATGGTTACTATCTTTGATTGTATTCATATTTTGATCTTTATTTTTGAATTTTGCTTCAAAATTGGTTATTATGGAGTATTTATTGAACTTGGATAAACTGTAATACGAATCCCTAATATTTATTCTTTTATCTCACTGGATTCGTTTTCTTTAAAATATTTTTCATCATCCTCAGTCCTAAATGATGATACTACTGAATATCTTTGGCCTGTAGTGCAAAGATGTATGATTACCTGATGAATATCTTTGGCCTGTAGTGCAAAGATGAACAGGTGTTGAGATGAAAATGACCAACTGGTGATACAAATGAATATCTTTGGCTTGTAGTGCAAAGATGAATATTTGATTCAAGATGTATATTGATTGATGTTACAAGAATAAAATATTGATGATGGACTTTTAAATCTTAGAAGATAGTAGAATTCTTTCTTTACTTTACTCTTCTAATGGATTGCTGTTTCCGCTGCAGTTGTTGATCTAAAACTTGTTGTCTATTATATTTTATCAGATTTTCTCTGTTGAAGACTAACGATAATTTGTTGTATATTATCTTAGTCATAATATTCCTTACTGGGCTAGTTGAGCTCACCCTTTTTGTTCCATTTTTTTCTCAGGAGGAGATAGTATAGTAGGAACTAGCCGGGGTATGGAGTGACGGTTTTAGAAAGTTGTTTAGCAGTCCTCACTATTTTTGTAAAATAGTGTATTAATAATTGTAATGAGGACTCCTTTTGAGTTTTTATACTCTCTATTTGTATTCAAACTCACAGTATATGTGTTGTCGTATTTTGCACGACAATTGTATTACTAAGGTTGTATTTGTTTTTGTACCATGTATTTGACGACTCAAAATGGGTGATATATACCTGTTTTGGGGGCGTCACATAAATATTTTTCTTAATTCATATACATGAAGCTAAAACAGGTATTATTATGAAGTGGAGGGAGTATTATTATTAATTATATTACCTATTTTTCAGAAATATATTTTTGAAACATGTTAAAAATCCGTTAAAAAAATATTTAAAAATGTGATGCAATAAATATAGAATAATTTGAACAATGTGTTTGTCACGTAAATATGTTTATTCTAAAGCATCTAGAAACATTTGAGGCAACCACTTTAGCACCCTCTTTAGCACGTTCATGTGGGCAAGTTGGCAACCAAACTTTTATTTAAAAGAAACAAACAACTCTGTCAACAAACTCCATAAATATTCATTTGAATTCAATTAGTAGTCAAATCTCGCCTCCCCCATGGTTGTAATGAATTAAAAGTATCAAAAAAATATATATTAGTCAACATATCGAGTTTTCTATTCAAGTATGATCTGACATACCTTTTATTTCCTCTTGTATACAGTCATACACACATGAGAATACATTATATATATATATATATATATATATATATATATATATATATATATATATATATATAATCCGTTTCTCCAGTGAATTAAAGGGAGTGAATTAAGAACGAACCGTCTATAGTGACGGTTTTTTTCTGTCGCTATAGTATAGAAAATCGATTTTTTATGCTATAGCAACGGAAAAAACCATCGCTATAACCGATTTGTTTTTAGTTCATTGGAGAAAGTTGAGCTATATATATATATATATATATATATATATATATATATAAAAGATCTCCAACGGACTGGTCCGTTAATGGACCAGCTATGACGACGGTTTTTTGAGCTATGGCGACGATACATACCGTCGTAACCGTCGCCATAGCTCGTTCATGTCTATGGCGGCGGTACATACCGTCGCCATAGATCAAAAACTCATCGCCATATCTGGTTCGTTAATAGACCAGTCCGTAAGAGAACCGACATGTATATATATATGGTTTACTCCAACACTATTCGAACAAACACATCTCTTGCCATTTGAGAAGCAGGTGGTCGAGATTTAAACTTTTCAATCCTTCAAATAATACCTAGGGGCTATTTGATAAAAATTGAATGAAATGGTTCTGAATCTGAATGAGGTGAATGAAACTGAATATTAAATGAAAAAAAATTGTTTGACATCTAAATAACAATTTTTTATTATTTTACCCTCTGAAAGAATTCAAAATTATTATAAATTTATTTAATATTACTTAGTATAATACTTAATATTGTAAAAAAAAAAATACTTCATTCGACAACCCATTTGACCAAAAAAATGATACTAAATCATTCAGCACAAATCGTCTAAATAGCTGAATCGGTCAGCCATTCAGATAATTTTTTTTCAAAACAAACGCACTAAATAGCTAACTGATTTAACCATTCAGCGGTTCAATACTTAACAAACAGCCACTTCATTTTTTTAAATCTCGAATGCTAGCTTCTCTTGTGAACGATCATAAATGTGTTTGTCCGAAGAACGCATTAACATTCATTTGTTATGAATCGCTCACATATGTATGCACGCAATATGAATAAAAATATTCCTTGCAATGTTCACTTCATACTAGTCTTTTTATTCTTTTGCTGGAAATTGACCAACAAAGATGACAGGAGTAATAATTTAGTTCTTACCTTTTGACCCTTAGAAATAAAAAAACACCGATTTAACAGTAAACTTGGAAGAAGAAAAAAAGTGCACCCAAACAATGAAAGTGTCAAACAAGAAAGATTGACCTTGACCAAACACTAGAAGCCAACACCCTCCATTATTGAAAGTGGAAATTTCAAATCTTTTTAAGTATTATTATACATTCTGAGGGTCAAAACACTACAAGATGAATAAATAACTAATATGCAAGTGAATCATTGTCAAACATACCCCTCTCAATTCTCAAAGATTAGATCTTTGACCATATACTAAGGAAGATTTAATGAAGTCAACTTTTGAATGTTTTAGTATATTCATTTCCAATAGCGTATTTGAAAAAGTCATAATTCTTGAAGTCAGTTAGGGAATTCTTATGGATGTATTTAGGCTGACATTAGCAAAAGGTTTAAGATTGGAACATTAAAAGGGCATTTTAGTGGTGAATTTCCTGCAAATTCCTCCTATTTAATTGTGGTAACTCTATATGCAATTTCTGCAAGCTATAGATACTGATCAAGATGAGGTAAACACCATAGGACAATTCTTCTCGTAGAAAGTGAGAAAGCATATTCCAAGGAGCTTAATTTTCAAAAACAATCAATGACATTATTCAACAAGATATCATTCCACAAGAAAACCAAAATGTAATGCCACTAAATCTAATAAACAAATTCTTTAATAAACATACACAATATATGCACCATGAAATCAGATGATGAAGTGAAAAAAGACACCAACAAAATGAAGAAGCCAATTTAATGATAAAATTTGATAATTTATTAGTACCAAATTAGTTGGGCAACAACATCATGGACAGCGAAAGTCCAATCCATATCTGATAATTACAAGAACATTACCTCCTAGATCTTTTTATAGCTTGGCACAATATCATGAAATTCTCCATTTCCTCCCAAGAGTATCTATCTATCAAAACTCGAAACATATCTTTCGAGTTCTACTTTCAATGCTCTTAGGCAATTCAAATACTGATTGAATTACTCATGTTGATGTGCTGCTCTTCCCAATTCCCATAGAGTTAAGACCCTCAGTTCTACTCCGAACAATCCTTTGAAACACTTCCCTGACCAGCCGCTCGGTTGGATTCAATCCTACCTTTATTGATTCATAAACTACTCCTACCTCCTTCACTCTCTGTCTCACTTCTTCCTCCTTCTCCTCATTCAAGGGGAATTTAACCAAATCGATCAGCTCATTCATATGACGCACACATTTCTCAATCTCATGAATCTCCCTCAACAATCCACTAGCAATTCTTCGGTCCCTCTTCTTTGAATCTTCCAAAATCCTTTCATGAAGTGACAGAATTGGACCAGCCCAAACAAACTGCCTACTCACATGAAAAGGAGTCTGTAGACCTCGGTCCTGACAGGGTATTGCGGCTACAAGAGCCCACATTACAAAATATAGCACAAAATTCATGGTAAAAACAGCCACAGCTAATCCACTGGTGGCCATAACTTCACTAGGCCTTGGAGCAAACAAATTATTCCCAATTGCTTGTAGCTGCCTAGCAGCTGACCATGACCTCGAAACACTCCATGACAATGATCGATAATGTCCCAGAGACTTATAATCCTTATGCACATTATTACGCCCAAAAGACCGGTTTCTATTCGCAACAGCGGAATTAGACTCTTTCTCATCAAGCATTTCAATTGCCAAATCAATCAATGCCTTCTTAGCGCGACGAAATTGACCTTCTCCAAGACTTTTTTGATTGTCCAATGCACACAACACAATCTCCAATTGCTTCTGCCATTGCCTTATCTGCTCAATACCGTCTCGAATTGCATTACAAACATCTAAAGCTTTGACACTCCTCTCGAAAAACTCTGAAATCAATCTATCCATTGGAGCTTTGCTTAAATGTCCTTTATTGCTAGACAATAATGCCATGAATTCCTGTTGGCAAGAAAGGAATACATTGAGAAGCTTTTGAATCCATGAAAGTGAGAGAATATCATCTGCATTAGCAGATGATAAATCAGTAAATTGAGAAGCTACATGTTTCTGAAAAGCTTCAAGTTCTTGCTCTTGACTTGTTGCCGGATCATGTGTAGAATCCATTGAATGGACCCGGTCACGGCGTAATCGGAGAAATAAACGGCTTGGGTGAGATGCTGACGAGCCTTGAAAATCTGTTGCTGGCATTTTTTAACATCAACAAGAAAAAAAAAACCCCAAAGATTAAACAAAAAAGAGAGAGAACCCAGATACAAAACAACCCAAATGAGCTCAAAGATGAAACTTTTTTGAAGATTAATATTTCCCCAATGAATACCTAGAACACAAATGGGTGCAAGAATCAGGACAAGAAAAACCAAACCCTTCAAGCTCCACTTGAAATCAATAACTAACACACCCAGAAACACAAGAATCCAATAGGGTTCAAGAATCCTGGGCAAAAAGCTGAAAATTGAACACAAAATTTGTTCTTTTTTCTTCAATTTTTTTGCCAAGAAAAGAACAATCTTTTCAACAAAAAAAAAACCCAATTTAGCTGACAAATGGAAAACTCTAATCCAAAAAATGGGTTTTAAAATTTAAACCCAAAAAAATCAAGAAAATCTTGATAAAGATGAGATTAGGACAGAACAAGTGTAGGCTGCGTAGGGATTGAAAATGGGTAAATAGGATGTTTTGAAAGGACAAGGGGAGAGAGAGGGATTTATATGGGGCAACTTGGACCGCGTACTATGTTATTTTGGAAAATTGAAGAGCTCGTCAAAATCAAGATTAACCAAAATTAGTAAAGTTAATGTAACATTTAGAGTGATTTTAGCAGTTACTAATTTACCTCCAAACACTCTTTTAACTCGGATTGGACACGCCTTTCATTGTATTTGGTCTGTGGCCCACAGTTTAAGGAATCGCTGTCTTTGTATCTGAACCGTTGGTAGAGATCTTACGGTGGGAAATTGAGGGAGTACATAGAGGTGAGAAGTAGCGGTTAATAATTGGCCACGCTGGCAGATTATGTGGATGTGAAATGACATGAGTGTCCACGTGGCAGGGGTAATTTATGAAATTAAGTAGACAGTACCTAGAATGTGACGGAGTCATCAATTGAATAGGGTGGGCCATTGGTGGGATTTGTGCACACGTGGATCATAGCCAGCTTCTATGTTGGCGCGTAGTGTAAGATAATGACTTGGTCTAATAAAGTACAAATATAATTATAACTTGTTTATTTTATTTTATTTTATTATTATTATTTTTATTTTATATTATATATTGGAAAAGTGAGGGTAAAATATAAATATTGACACTAAACTTTAGGTATTTTTGAGTATTGAGCTTCTTTCTTTCGATTAACGTAATGTGTTGACTTACCTATATGACAGATCTGACGTGAATATTTTTTATTTAAATTTATACGTGTACGAGCTGGCGTGGGTATTTTCCAATTTTATTGATGGATTCGAACTCAAAACCCCCAGTTTGAAACTTTAATCATATGACCACTCGAGTACCACTAGCCTAATTATTAATATTTCGCAAGGATTAACCTTTCTAACGAAACAATTCATTTTGCCTAAAAAAATTAAAAGACAAAACAGATCTTTCAGATTAGCTAAGTCTCATTTCGTTCTTTATCTTTCTCTAAACCTCTCACATGCACAGAAAAAAGCTAGGGCTTTTAATTTCGTCAAATTGGAGGTTTGTATTGGTCATTCTTAAGCTAATTGAATGATCTGAAAGTGCTTTATGGTAGGGAGATAGTGTAAGTGTCTCGAAATCCCCCTTTATTGATGTCGCCCCTTTATCTGTCTATTGTCGCCCCTTTATCTGTCTATTTTCACCCCTTTATTTACCTTCACATGTCTTTTTCTAGAAATTGTTTGTTATTATATAAATATCAACTTGTTTGGGTATTATGGTGTGGTCCTTATGTTGTGGTCCTAATATTGTCTGATAATAATTATATATTGTCTCATCTGTATATGTGGTCTGTTTTTTTGTTCCATAGTCAAAACATTTTATTTTACTGTAGATTAAACTCCACCCTAGATTATTGTATGTCTTTTGCTTTCATAGTCAAGTTTTTAATATTCTACTGGAGGGAAGTAAATTATTGTCTGTCCTGTTATAATAATAAATATATTTTTTAATTCATGTTTATGGTATTTTTATTATAAAAACTTGGAAGTGGAACTCCACTATGGGGGTTTATTTGGGTTACATCCTGTTTTTCATTATGATTATGGGAGAATTGATAAATTTAAAATCCCTTATTTTGAATTGAATTTTGATAAGTTGAAGACAATGTGTGAGGGTTTTGGGTACAATGATGCAATTGGTTTATATTACATATTGCCTAGAACTATATTTTGTGGGCATTTTGAAAATCCTGCAAATGACGATGACCTAAATAAAATGTTGGATGAAGTTGTAGATTATAAATATGTTGAAATTTATCTTGAGCATGATTGTGAAGGGGGTAAATAGGCAAAACATGCTACTAATGCTAGGGATAGGGATAAACAAGCTAAGAAGGTTAGTTTGTTAACTGATATTAGTCATGATGGTGATGTGGTGGTGGAAGAAAATAATTATGAGGACTCAAGTTCTTCTAGTGATAGTGATATTCTTGATGAGGAGGAAAAAGAAATGTTTCTAACCGATGATGAAGAAATGATTGAGGCAAGAAAAAAAACTAGAGAATATAAAGAATAGAAGAAGTGTGAAACCCCAGATTTTATGAAAAAAGATTTAATTTTTTCAAAATATTTTTTTTAAATATTATGGTGTGAATTTGAGATAATGTTATAGGTGTGGGTAGTATTTATAAATTTTGCAAAGTATGCAAGTTGTTGTATTATATTCGATTGGTCGGGGAATATTATTTTTGTCGGGGAATATTCGTACGACGACACAATTATTGGTGGACCCCACAACGGAATTATTGTCGGATTGAGAAAACGACAAAAAATATTTTATTAAAAATAACGGTGGAAGTTTTACCGTTGATACTGTTGAACTACTCGGTAGTAAAAGTATAGTAATACGTGTGGTTGCATAGTAGCACACGGTATTGATTATTAATGCTTATGTGAGAAGTCACTCAGTTTGATTCAATTATTGTCAATTAATAATATGAATTATTTAGCAATAATGAAGTTTTGTTTTATTCGTATTATTAACGTAATAAAACAGAAACATCTTTTTATATAAAACAGAATACTTTATTAAATTTATTTTATAAATAGAATATATTATATTTTATTTAAAAGATTTTTTATTAAATATGGACCGTCAGATTAAAGTAAATCAATCTGGACCGTTCATGGATTAGTTACTATGCATTCCATTTTCCTATAAAATAGAAGCTCATTCTTTCATTATTTTCTTACGAATTCACTGAACTCTAGAGAGAGAAACTATAGAGAGAAACTATAGAGAGAAAGAAGAAAAGTATTCTGCTACTTAACTACTTCTTTATTTCAGTTCTTCTTTAAAACGGTAAGGGGTGTTATTTCTTTTGTATTCATAAAGAGAACTTCTGTTATTCCATTATTTATTATTCTGTTGGAATAACCTGTATACGCGGTCTACCCTATACTTGGTGACATTCTTTTATTATTCTGTTGGAACATCCTGTCTGTGTGTTTTACACCGGACCTGGTTCCGTCTTTATTATTATTCTGTTGGAACATCCTATCTGTGTGTTTTACACTGGACCTGGTTCCGTCTTTAGTATTCTGTTGGAACATCCTGTCGGTGCAAATTTTGCCTGACCTGGTTCCGTTATTATTATTCTGTTGGAATAACCTGTCTATGCAAAGTACCACATGTATGGTGATTTCTTCTATTATTCCATTCTTTATTATACTCAGTTGGTTAAAGTTTTGACTTCTATACTCCATGAAATTAGTAGAATATCCTTGATATTTGCGCTTCATCCAGTATATTTTCATGGAAGTATTCTTCTGAGCATTCTTGAATTTTACTGCACAAAGCAGTGTCATGTTGACAACTTGGACGTTACTAGTTCCTGAATAAATTAATTCTTGAACTTGTTTTATTGAATTCTTATATCATTGTCATCATCCTCATGTTTATATTTTTTTGAAAGTCATCTGTGACCTGTAGTGCATAGATAGACTTGGTATGATTATGACCAGGGATTATTCGATATAATCATGACCGTAATGTTACAAATGACGTGGTAAAAGTCCTCATTGGCTCGTAGTGCATTGATGGACAGTTGTTGGCATGATCATGACCATTGATGAATACACGAATATCCTTGGCTGTGACGCATGAATAATTTGTGGTTGTGATACTAATGAATATCCTTGGCCGTAGTGCAGGGATGATGTGGATTATTTATTAAGCTGAGTCTCAGCGATAAAAGTCATGAAAAACCTTTTAAATCATAAAAGATAGTAGATTTTATTTTTTTCTTGACTCTTTTAATGGATTGCTTGTAGCCTTACCTCCAGCACTCGAGAATGTCCACAACGTTTTCCATGTTTCTGTGTTACGACCCTACAAACCCGATTACAAGCATGTAATTGAATATGAACCCCTACATTTTGAGAAAGACTTATCTTACGAAAAAATCCCTGTCCAAATTGTTGACCGAAAAGAACAAGTTCTGAGAAATAAAGTAATACCTTCTATTAAGGTAATTTGGAGGAACCACAACGCTAAAGAAGCTACGTGGGAACTCGAAGAGAATATGTTGAAGAACTACCCTCATTTATTTACTTAATTATTTGTAAGCGATTCTGGGGGCAGAATCTTTGTAAGGGGGGGAGAATGTAACGGGTCGAAATTTATTGAGTCGTGATTCTGGGGACAGAATCCTTTTAAGGGGGGAAAGATGTGACGAACGAGATTTTGTAATTAATTTCTAATATTTATTGAATTAAATAAATATTTTTCGATGATTTAATTATTGGATTAAATAATTAATTGATGCAGTTATGGTAGATTAATTTAATTATATGTGTTATATTTATTAAATTAATATGAAAAATTTTATTATTTGAAGTATGTGAGCTTATTGTATTAAAAGTAATATTTAATAAGCCATATTACTTAATTAATATAATTATTAATTAGAGAGTTAATGATTTGACATTATTAATTAATGAGAAAATTAATTATATGATTATGTGAATTTATGAGAGATTATTATGTGTTATTTAATTAATTTAAATAAGATATTTGAATTGGGTGTGACAAGAATTAAACTATATGATAAAGCTTTATTAAATTAAATGGTTTTAAAAATCTATTCTAACTAACCAAACGGAGCCTTAATAGGAGTTATGGGCAGTTAACCCATGCTGGGTAACTGACCATAGTGCGTGTCAATTGCTTGATTAATATACGTATTCTCCTTCTTCCTTTTCATTATCTGGCTAAGTCTGGCATATAACAGAGAGGGAAAAGAGAGAGAGTCTGAGAAATTGATTTAGGGAGTTTGAGAATTGTTGAGGAATACTTTAATTCATCTCCTATTACTTTATCTACGCTTGGGTAATCTCTTTAACCCAGTTTTTTTTACGTCATTTAAAGTTTCCGTGAATATGACTCCAAGGTCTTCTTTAAAGTCTATGTAATTGAAATTGTGAGAGTTATGTGCATATATGTGTAAGATGTCATTTTAATGTGTTTTAATATGTATTATATATAATTCCTTATCATCAGTTCATAAGTTTATGTCGTTAATCTGATGACTTGCCATTTCAAAAATATACAGAGTTTGGTTTTTGGCCTTATGGTCTTATACGTGATTTTAGTATGTCAAACATAAATGTTTTCGTACATTATACACCCGTATATTATTGTGCATGTTAATACAAAGAGACCAAACTTTAAATGAACGGATTTGGCTTTATAACGAATCCGTGGCGTTGAATTTTAGGAATTTATGTTAAAAACTTCAAGAACATCAAGAACAGAGGAAAATTTTATGTTTTAATTCTGTGATTATATGTTTAATGGGTTAAAATCACTTTATAGATGTTGTATTATGATTATACATGAATTATAACATGTGGGTATGTCTAAATTTGTGTAGTAATAAATTAAATTGGAGTTTTTGGCTGTGTTCTTCAATTTTCGCGAATTGCAGAACATTTTCTGGTTCGCCGCGCCGCGGCGCCAGACTCCCGCCTAAACATCCGCGCCGCAGCGCCACAGCGCTGCAGTGCCATGTGTCCGGCTGCAGCGCTACGGCGCCGCAGCGCGAAGATCAAGTATAACAGTGGCGCCGCAGCGCCACTCTCCAGAATGTCCAGAAATGTAATTTTTTTTAAAATGTTAAGTCTAGCAATGTGTTAGTAACTTAATATAACGAACATATAAACATGTTAGAAATATAATGAAATGATGACATAGTTGTTTAACATGTAAATAACAAAATTACATGTGAATTGAATTATTGAATACATAATTAGCTTGATAATTCGTGAAGTGTAAATTATGTGACAAAGTGGTAAATTGATTAAGTATAGTGTAAGACCCCGAATTTTATGAAATAAAAGTATGCAATTTTTCTTATAATTACTATTCAGTAAATGGTTAAATTGATAAAAGTTTAAAGTTATGGGTGAAATATGAATTTTTTTTCAAAATAAGCAAGTGGTTATAAAATAATCATTGTTGTCGGGGAATATTCGTTTGGTCGTGGAATATTCTTTCTGTCGGAGAATATTCGTACGACGGCTGTAAGACCCCGAATTTTATGAAATAAAAGTATTCAATTTTTCTTATAATTACTATTCAGTAAATGGTTAAATTGATAAATGTTTAAAGTTATGGGTGAAATGTGAATTTTTTTTCAAAATAAGCAAGTGGTTATAAAATAATCATTGTTGTCGGGGAATATTCGTTTGGTCGTGGAATATTCTTTCTTTCAGGGAATATTCGTACGACGGCACAACTATTTGTGGGCCCCATAACGAATAACTGTCGGGTGAAGAAAACGACAAATTTGAGTTTTTACAAATAACGGCGTAGTTGTTACCGTTAACACTGTTGGAATACCCGGTGGTTAAAATACAGTAATACGCGTTATTGCACAGTAGCACACGGTATTGCATAGTATTTTTGAAATTATTGATTCTTACGTAAGAAGGCACTACTCAATAATTGTTACAGTAATTACTGTTCAATATTTTATTTTATTGATTCAATAATTGCTGCGTTGATATTTTATATTATTGTTGTTTCAATAATTGTTGCTGCACAGTATTTTCTATTATCAGATCAATAATTCATATTATTTGAATAATATTATTAGATAACATTATTGTCAATGTCTAGAAAGTTCTGTCTAAGGAGAGGTTTGGTCATCTAATTGCGCGCCAGTAAGGAGAAATTCTTATTGGAAAGCCCCCTCTTTCCTGGGAACGGCCTGGTTGTCATAAATGTGATTCTGTAATATTATTTGTGAATAATTAATTATTGATTCATATGATAAGGAAATATTTATATTATGTGGATATAAATGAGGGATATATTTTTGTGGTTAAAAATGAAGGAGTTAATGTTGAGGTTTTTATCAGTATTTTTGTCGGAATGGAGGTATTAAAAATCAGGGTTTTTGAGATATTTTACGGGGGTTATAATTTTTAATCCGACCGTTGGATCGTGGTAATTTTTGAATATGTTATACATATGTAAGTTGAGTATATGTCCATAAATTTTGAACCGTTAAAAATGAACGTATGATTTGTTATGAATTTTAAGAGGTGGCTGATTCGGAAATCTGGTTATAAATCATTTTTGGTGGAAAATTCTAGAATTGGTGGGCCCCACTTGTGGTTGGTGAAGAAATGTGCTGAATTATATTTCAAATGTGGTGGGTGGGAATAGTAGCAGGTAAAGCCATCAGGTTGCAGGTCAAACCTACCAAAGTTTTCCTATAAATAGAGGGCTAAGTTAGAATTGAAAATCACACCAAAAACATAAGCTTTCTCTCTTTCTCTCTCTATATTATGAAGCATATTTTGTGAGTATTTAGATACTTTGAGAGTTACTATTCAGTGCAAGTTTCCTTCGGCTTTACATTCCGGTCAGAAGTACTGCTGTTTTGAGGTAAGGGATTGTAAGGGATAGTAAGTGATTTTAAGGGTTGTTATGTTTTTCAGTTTCGTAATTTTTCTGAATTTCAAAAATTCTGGAAAAATTTGAAATGATATTTTGATGAGTTTTCTTGATTGTGTCCAAAAATGGTGATTTTTGGATGTATAGATTGAGAGTTATGAATTTTATGAGAAAAGACTATTTTAAAAGTAACAGCTTATAATTCCTTGTGGTTAACTCCAAAATTGATGAAATTTTTATTGGGAGTACATGTATATGATAGAAGTATACTCTGTAAATTTCAGAATTTTTAGACAAAAGTATAATTTATGATAAATGTCTAAATATTCGGCTATTTTGGCCATATGAAAAATAGTAAATGACTTTTAAAAATTCTGAGAAAAATATATGTTCACTATGGGACTATATTATGCTAAATTCCAGAAAAGAAATATTTTTGGAACTGATTTGGTATTTTTCATGAAAATGTACTAGTTATGAGTAAATGAATTAAATATGTTATGTGAAGTAAGAAAATTGGAAAATAGGATTTTATAGCTTGAGAATCCTATATGAGGTATATGCAGATTTTTGATGAGGGTTTTGGTTATTGGTAATGAAATCTTATGAGTTTGGTATTTTTGAATGATTAAATGCATTATTTAGTAAGTGTAAACAATTTAAATAAATTGTTTATAAGCTTAAGAAATGTTATTCTTTCAATATCATTATACCGAAATATTGGTATGGATTTTATTGTGGAATTTCTACCTTTTTGTGTTGGGATTACTATTCATGAGTTACTATTCACGAATTACTATTCACGAGTTACTATTCACGGGTACTATTCAAGACAAAATTGGTTTCTTTTTCTAACTAAATTATAGTTGATTTATGAATATTACTCTTGAGATTAAATCTAGATGTTTTGATTATATTGATTTTACTATTATATATAATATTTTTATAACTTTGATGTTGAAATTCTCTTTCACTGGAGTGTAAAGATGGGTAGATTATTGGTATGATCATGACTAGGGTTCTCTTTGGCCTGTAGTGCAAAGTTGAATTGTGACTGGTATGATCATGACCATTGAATTTATAATTGAATATCTTAAAGCTTAAGTGCAAAAGTGAATTGATCAACATGGTTATAATTATTGTTTATATAAATTTTAAAATGATTATAATTCTTTGAGATATTAATATATTTGGCATGTAGTGCAAATATGAACTGTTGATAAATATATTTGGCCTGTAGTACAAATATGAACTGTTGATGAATATCTTTGGCCTGTAGTGCAAAGATGATATGTTGTTGAATATCTTTGGCCTGTAGTGCAAAGATGAACTGTTGTTGAATATCTTTGGCCAGTAGTGCAAAGATAAACTGTTGACGAATATCTTTGGCCCGTGGTGCAAAGATGAATTTATTAGTATGATTATGAACAGGAACTGTGATTTGGTATAACCATGATCTTTGATGTTTCAGGTAAAGACAGGTGATAAAAATTATCTTCGTCTTGGATGCGAAATTTAGAATCACAATTATGATTATGAATTATTCATATGATTGTGGAAAGGAACTGTTGAGTGATGTTACATGGATAAAACATTGTTGGTGAATTTTTAACATGGAGAAGATAATAGACTTTATAGTCTATTTGACTCTTCTGATGGATTGCTCATTCCGCTGCAACTATGGTTGAAATTTTTATCATTTACCATATGTTCTAAATCTCTGATTTATTATTGATGAAGGCTATTGATAATTTAATTATCTTTAGTCATGATATTCTTTACTGAGCTAGTTGTGCTCACCCTTTTGCTTCACAATTCCTTTCAGGTAATAAGAGTGTAGCTGGGTCGAGCGGGGGTAACAAGGGAATAGAACGGTGGTCATCATTTAGTAGTTATATTTGGTGAAGAAAATAGGGTGAGGCGAACCCAACGTTGGAAGGGTGTTTTGCCACTATAATACAAGATGTCTAACGACATACAACCTCGTGTCATCATAAGACATGATTGTGCACATCCGCTTGCCGAGTATATCTACAAGCACTACCTATATAATCTTGGTGTTTGTTTGAAGTATAATTCTCAATTAGAGACAGTGGAGATAATGATAAGTCAAGAGAAGACTCACCATTGGGAAGAATATGATAGTAATCTTCTCGTTTTTTTTTGGGGTCTATTGGGTCAACCAAGGATAATTCTGTGGCCATATGATATCTATCATAACCTAGACGCGTGGCCTCCCATGTACAAAGGTTTCCTTGAGCACTTTCCAAAGATTCTAATTTCTAAAACAGTTTTTGACTATACCTTTATGTAAGGTGTTACTGTGAGGTGCTGTCCACGGTTGGAACATGAGTCACATTTGGTATATATTTGTATCCAAACTCACAGCATATGTGTTGTTGTATTTTGCACGTCAATTGTTGTAATAAAGTTGTAGTTGTTTTCTGTACCATGCATTTGACGACTCAGAATGGGTTGGGTGGAATGAACCTATTTTGGGGTCGTCACAACGGCACAGCTATTTGTGGGCCCCATAACGAATAACTGTCGGGTGAAGGAAAACGACAAATTTGAGTTTTTACAAATAACGACGTAGTTGTTACCGTTAACACTGTTGGAATACCCGGTGGTTAAAATACAGTAATACGCGTTATTGCACAGTAGCACACGGTATTGCATAGTATTTTTGAAATTATTGATTCTTACGTAAGAAGGCACTACTCAATAATTGTTACAGTAATTACTGTTCAATATTTTATTTTATTGATTCAATAATTGCTGCGTTGATATTTTATATTATTGTTGTTTCAATAATTGTTGCTGCACAGTATTTTCTATTATCAGATCAATAATTCATATTATTTGAATAATATTATTAGATAACATTATTGGCAATGTCTAGAAAGTTCTGTCTAAGGAGAGGTTTGGTCATCTAATTGCGCGCTAGTAAGGAGAAATCCTTATTGGAAAGCCCCTCTTTCCTGGGAGCGGCCTGGTTGTCATAAATGTGATTCTGTAATATTATTTGTGAATAATTAATTATTGATTCATATGATAAGGAAATATTTATTTTATGTGGATATAAACGAGGGATATATTTTTGTGGTTAAAAATGGAGTTAATGTTGAGGTTTTTATCCGTATTTTTGTCGGAATGAAGGTATTAAAAATTAGGGTTTTTGAGATATTTTGCGGGGGTTATAATTTTTAATCCGACCGTTGGATCGTGGTAATTTTTGGATATGTTATACATATATAAGTTGAGTATATGCCCACAAATTTTGAACCGTTAAAAATGAACGTATGATTTATTATGAATTTTACAAGATGACTGGTTCAGAAATTGTTGAATTTTTGGAGTTTATCATTTTGGTGGAAAATTCTAGAATTGGTGGGCCCCACTTGTGGTTGGTGAAGAAATGTGCTGAATTATATTTCAAATGTGGTGGGTGGGAATAGTAGCAGGTAAAGCCATCAGGTTGCAGGTCAAACCTACCAAAATTTTCCTATAAATAGAGGGCTAAGTTAGAATTGAAAATCACACCAGAAACATAAGTTTTTTCTCTTTCTCTCTCTAGATTATTGAGTGTATTTTGTGAGTATTTAGATACTCTGTGAGTTTCTATTCATCAGTGCAAGTTTCCTTCAGCCTTATACCGATCAGAAGTACTGCTCTTTTGAGGTAAGGGATATTAAGGGATTTTAAGGGTTGTTATGATTTTCAGTTTCGTAATTTTTCTGATCTTCAAAAATTCTGAAAAAATTTGAAATGATATTTTGATGAGTTTTCTTGATTGTGTCCAAAAATGGTGATTTTTGGATGTATAGATTGAGAGTTATGAATTTTATGAGAAAAGACTATTTTCAAAGTAACCGCTTATAATTCCTTGTGGTTAACTCCAAAATTGATGAAACTTTTATTGGGAGTACATGTATATGATAGAAGTATACTCTGTAAATTTCGGAATTTTTGGATAAAAGTACAATTTTTGATAAATGTCTAAATATTCGGTGGTTTTGGCCATATGAAAAATAGTAAATGACTTTTAAAAATTCTGAGAAAAATATATGTTCACTATAGGACTATATTATGCTAAATTCCAGAAAAGAAATATTTTTGGAACTGATTTGGTATTTTTCATGAAAATGTACTAGTTATGAGTAAATGAATTAAATATGTTATGTGAAGTAAGAAAATTGGAAAATAGGATTTTATAGCTTGAGAATCCTATATGAGGTATATGCAGATTTTTGATGAGGGTTTTGGTTATTGATGATGAAATTATAAGAGTTGGCATTTTATGATGATTAAATGCATTAATTAGTAAAGTGTAAACAATTAAAATAAATTGTTTATAAATTTAAGTAATGTTATTCTTTCAATATCATTATACCGAAATATTGGTATGGATTTTATTGTGGAATTTTTATCTTTTGTGTCGGAGTTACTATTCATGAGTTACTATTCACGATTTACTATTCATGAGTTACGAATATTACTCTTGAGATTAAAATTATATGTTGATCATATTATTTTTATCATCATATATAACATTTTTATAACCCTGATGTTAAAATTCTCTTTCACTGGAGTGTAAAGATGGGTTGATTATTGGTATGATCATGACTAGGGTTCTCTTTGGCCTGTAGTGCAAAGTTGAATTGTGACTGGTATGATCATGACCATTGAATTTATAATTGAATATCTTAAGCTTAAGTGCAAAGGTGAATTGATTAACATGGTTATAATTATTGTTTATATAAATTCTGAAATGATTATATATTTCTTTGAGATATTAATATATTTGGCCTGTAGTGCAAATATGAGCTGTTGATGAATATATTTGGCCGTAGTGCAAATATGAACTGTTGAGGAATATCTTTGGCCTGTAGTGCAAAGATGAATTGTTGATGAATATCTTTGGCCGTAGTGCAAAGATGATATGTTGTTGAATATCTTTGGCCAGTAGTGCAAAGATGAACAGATGTTGAGATAAACATGACCAACTGGTGATACAAATGAATATCTTTGGCCGTAGTGCAAAGATGAAGTTATTAGTATGATTATGAACCGGAACTGTGATTTGGTATAACCATGATGTTTGATGTTTCAGGTGATGAAAATTATCTTCGTCTTAGATGAGAAGAGGAATTTAGAACTACATTTATGATTATGAGTTATTCATATGATTGTGGAAAGGAACTGTTGAGTGATGTTACATGAATAAAACATTGTTGGTGGATTTTTAACATGGAGAAGATAATAGACTTTATAGTCTATTTGACTCTTCTAATGGATTGCTCGTTCCGCTGCAACTATGGTTGAAATTTTTATCATTTACCATATGTTCTAAATCTCTGATTTATTATTGATGAAGGCTATTGATAATTTAATTATCTTTAGTCATGATATTCTTTACTGAGCTAGTTGTGCTCACCCTTTTGCTTCACAATTCCTTTCAGGTAATAAGAGTGTAGCTGGGTCGAGCGGGGGTAACAAGGGAATAGAACGGTGGTCATCATTTAGTAGTTATATTTGGTGAAGAAAATAGGGTGAGGCGAACCCAACGTTGGAAGGGTGTTTTGTCACTATCATACAAGATGTCTAATGACATACAACCTCGTGTCATCATAGGACAGGGTTGTGCTCATCCACTTGCTGAGTATATCTATGGGCACTACCTATATAATCTTGGTGTTTGTTTGTAGTATAATTCTCAATTTGAGACAGTGGAGATAATGATAAGTCAAGAGAAGACTCACCATTGGGAAGAATATGATAGTAATTTTCTCGTTTTTCTTTGGGGTCTATTGGGTCAACCAAGGATAATTCTGTGGCCATATGATATCTATCATAACCTAGACGCGTGGCCTCCCATGTACGAAGGTTTCCTTGAGCACTTTCCAAAGATTCTAATTTCTAAAACAGTTTTTGACTATACCTTTATGTAAGGTGCCATTGTGAGGTATGTCCACGGTTGGGACATGAGTCACATTTGGTATATATTTGTATCCAAACTCACAGCATATGTGTTGTTGTATTTTGCACGACAATTGTTGTAATAAAGTTGTAGTTGTTTTCTGTACCATGTATTTGGCGACTCAGAATAGGTTGGATGGAATGGACCTATTTTGGGGTCATTACATTTGGTATCAGAGCTTAGGGATATGATCTCTGGCGGAGATCGAGGAATACAACTAGGAGGGGAGAGATGAGTAAATCCTTCGCTAGTGTGTCCTACCTAAGCTTATTTGTTGGTCAGTCATAATATTGGGATATTATGTGATATGTTAATTTGTTTAATTAACCCTTGTTTTATGGCAGTATTTGAGAATGGCAGCTGAGAATGCTAACAATGGAGTGAATGAGACTGTGGGGATACCTCTAATCACTAACCGTGATAATGTGATGTCAGACGAAGAAGGAATTAGAGATATCCATGTGGTGAGTGAAGAATTGATAGTTACACCCGAGATAGTCGCAGAGGTAACAGCTGATACTGAGGAAGAAGAGGAAGAAGAAGTACCAGATGAGAGTTTATTAGAGGTATTATATGATCAAAATGTAGAATTTCAAAATCGTATTCATGAGTTAGAAGAGCAGGCAGAAGAACGACAGGCGGTCGTGGAACAAAAGGATGCAACAATTCAAGCTTGTGTTACCCGATATGTGATGCTTGAACAGAAGCATTCTTTGGCAAAGTATAAGATGATAAAAATAGAATCTGAGCTGAGAAAAGAAAAAACTGAACGAGTGAGAATAAGTGATGCATGGGCAAAAGCCGCACGACACGTGGATATTGTGGAAAGAGATGTTCGATCTAAGAAGGCTAAAATAGATGATATGAATTTCTCTTTTTGGAAAGCAATTGGGAGAACCCAACATCGAGTTTTGAATTACCCTGTACATAGCGGTCAACCTGAATCCGATATGGATCGAAGATTGATGATTCAGATCATGAATGAGGAGTACGAAGAGGCAGTTGAGGGAGGAATATGTCCTATAGAAAGGTATATTCCAACGGTAATGATGACGCCAAATGCTGCTCCAGACAAGTCAAAGCCGAGTAGTTCGAGGGATGGCGGTTGTCATGACTTCCCAACAAATGAGGAACCCAAATGAAGTTATCATGGGAGAAGAGCAATGGAGAAATCATGATGATCTGAGAGATAGAATCTGCAATGGAAGCAAGGTATTCTCAACTCTTCGAAATACCAGGTACGTAAATTTCGAGGACGAAATTTCATAAGGAGGGGAGATTGTAAGACCCCGAATTTTATGAAATAAAAGTATGCAATTTTTCTTATAATTACTATTCAGTAAATGGTTAAATTGATAAAAGTTTAAAGTTATGGGTGAAATATGAATTTTTTTTCAAAATAAGCAAGTGGTTATAAAATAATCATTGTTGTCGGGGAATATTCGTTTGGTCGTGGAATATTCTTTCTGTCGGAGAATATTCGTACGACGGCACAGCTATTTGTGGGCCCCATAACGAATAACTGTCGGGTGAAGAAAACGACAAATTTGAGTTTTTACAAATAACGGCGTAGTTGTTACCGTTAACACTGTTGGAATACCCGATGGTTAAAATACAGTAATACGCGTTATTGCACAGTAGCACACGGTATTGCATAGTATTTTTGAAATTATTGATTCTTACGTAAGAAGGCACTACTCAATAATTGTTACAGTAATTACTGTTCAATATTTTATTTTATTGATTCAATAATTGCTGCGTTGATATTTTATATTATTGTTGTTTCAATAATTGTTGCTGCACAGTATTTTCCATTATCAGATCAATAATTCATATTATTTGAATAATATTATTAGATAACATTATTGGCAATGTCTAGAAAGTTCTGTCTAAGGAGAGGTTTGGTCATCTAATTGCGCGCTAGTAAGGAGAAATCCTTATTGGAAAGCCCCTCTTTCCTGGGAACGGCCTGGTTGTCATAAATGTGATTCTGTAATATTATTTGTGAATAATTAATTATTGATTCATATGATAAGGAAATATTTATTTTATGTGGATATAAACGAGGGATATATTTTTGTGGTTAAAAATGGAGTTAATGTTGAGATTTTTATCCGTATTTTTGTCGGAATGAAGGTATTAAAAATTAGGGTTTTTGAGATATTTTGCGGGGGTTATAATTTTTAATCCGACCGTTGGATCGTGGTAATTTTTGGATATGTTATACATATATAAGTTGAGTATATGCCCACAAATTTTGAACCGTTAAAAATGAACGTATGATTTATTATGAATTTTACAAGATGACTGGTTCAGAAATTGTTGAATTTTTGGAGTTTATCATTTTGGTGGAAAATTCTAGAATTGGTGGGCCCCACTTGTGGTTGGTGAAGAAATGTGCTGAATTATATTTCAAATGTGGTGGGTGGGAATAGTAGCAGGTAAAGCCATCAGGTTGCAGGTCAAACCTACCAAAATTTTCCTATAAATAGAGGGCTAAGTTAGAATTGAAAATCACACCAGAAACATAAGCTTTTTCTCTTTCTCTCTCTAGATTATTGAGTGTATTTTGTGAGTATTTAGATACTCTGTGAGTTTCTATTCATCAGTGCAAGTTTCCTTCAGCCTTATACCGATCAGAAGTACTGCTCTTTTGAGGTAAGGGATATTAAGGGATTTTAAGGGTTGTTATGATTTTCAGTTTCGTAATTTTTCTGATCTTCAAAAATTCTGAAAAAATTTGAAATGATATTTTGATGAGTTTTCTTGATTGTGTCCAAAAATGGTGATTTTTGGATGTATAGATTGAGAGTTATGAATTTTATGAGAAAAGACTATTTTCAAAGTAACCGCTTATAATTCCTTGTGGTTAACTCCAAAATTGATGAAATTTTTATTGGGAGTACATGTATATGATAGAAGTATACTCTGTAAATTTCGGAATTTTTGGATAAAAGTACAATTTATGATAAATGTCTAAATATTCGGCGGTTTTGGCCATATGAAAAATAGTAAATGACTTTTAAAAATTCTGAGAAAAATATATGTTCACTATGGGACTATATTATGCTAAATTCCAGAAAAAAAATATTTTTGGAACTGATTTGGTATTTTTCATGAAAATGTACTAGTTATGAGTAAATGAATTAAATATGTTATGTGAAGTAAGAAAATTGGAAAATATGATTTTATAGCTTGAGAATCCTATATGAGGTATATGCAGATTTTTGATGAGGGTTTTGGTTATTGATGATGAAATTGTAAGAGTTGGCATTTTATGATGATTAAATGCATTAATTAGTAAAGTGTAAACAATTAAAATAAATTGTTTATAAATTTAAGTAATGTTATTCTTTCAATATCATTATACCGAAATATTGGTATGGATTTTATTGTGGAATTTTTATCTTTTGTGTCGGGGTTACTATTCATGAGTTACTATTCACGATTTACTATTCATGAGTTACGAATATTACTCTTGAGATTAAAATTATATGTTGATCATATTATTTTTATCATCATATATAACATTTTTATAACCCTGATGTTAAAATTCTCTTTCACTGGAGTGTAAAGATGGGTTGATTATTGGTATGATCATGACTAGGGTTCTCTTTGGCCTGTAGTGCAAAGTTGAATTGTGACTGGTATGATCATGACCATTGAATTTATAATTGAATATCTTAAGCTTAAGTGCAAAGGTGAATTGATCAACATGGTTATAATTATTGTTTATATAAATTCTGAAATGATTATATATTTCTTTGAGATATTAATATATTTGGCCTGTAGTGCAAATATGAGCTGTTGATGAATATATTTGGCCGTAGTGCAAATATGAACTGTTGAGGAATATCTTTGGCCTGTAGTGCAAAGATGAATTGTTGATGAATATCTTTGGCCGTAGTGCAAAGATGATATGTTGTTGAATATCTTTGGCCAGTAGTGCAAAGATGAACAGATGTTGAGATAAACATGACCAACTGGTGATACAAATGAATATCTTTGGCCGTAGTGCAAAGATGAAGTTATTAGTATGATTATGAACCGGAACTGTGATTTGGTATAACCATGATGTTTGATGTTTCAGGTGATGAAAATTATCTTCGTCTTAGATGAGAAGAGGAATTTAGAACTACATTTATGATTATGAGTTATTCATATGATTGTGGAAAGGAACTGTTGAGTGATGTTACATGAATAAAACATTGTTGGTGGATTTTTAACATGGAGAAGATAATAGACTTTATAGTCTATTTGACTCTTCTAATGGATTGCTCGTTCCGCTGCAACTATGGTTGAAATTTTTATCATTTACCATATGTTCTAAATCTCTGATTTATTATTGATGAAGGCTATTGATAATTTAATTATCTTTAGTCATGATATTCTTTACTGAGCTAGTTGTGCTCACCCTTTTGCTTCACAATTCCTTTCAGGTAATAAGAGTGTAGCTGGGTCGAGCGGGGTAACAAGGGAATAGAACGGTGGTCATCATTTAGTAGTTATATTTGGTGAAGAAAATAGGGTGAGGCGAACCCAACGTTGGAAGGGTGTTTTGTCACTATCATACAAGATGTCTAATGACATACAACCTCGTGTCATCATAGGACAGGGTTGTGCTCATCCACTTACTGAGTATATCTATGGGCACTACCTATATAATCTTGGTGTTTGTTTGAAGTATAATTCTCAATTAGAGACAGTGGAGATAATGATAAGTCAAGAGAAGACTCACCATTGGGAAGAATATGATAGTAATCTTCTCGTTTTTCTTTGGGGTCTATTGGGTCAACCAAGGATAATTCTGTGGCCATATGATATCTATCATAACCTAGACGCGTGGCCTCCCATGTACGAAGGTTTCCTTAAGCACTTTCCAAAGATTCTAATTTCTAAAACAGTCTTTGACTATACCTTTATGTAAGGTGCCACTGTGAGGTACTGTCCACGGTTGGGACATGAGTCACATTTGGTATATATTTGTATCCAAACTCACAGCATATGTGTTGTTGTATTTTGCACAACAATTGTTGTAATAAAGTTGTAGTTGTTTTCTGTACCATGTATTTGGCGACTCAGAATAGGTTGGATGGAATGGACCTATTTTGCGGTCGTTACATATAGTCAATAATCAAAGTAGACAAAGAGAATGAGTTTATGATGATTAGTTAAGTTATAATTAATTGGTATTGTGAATGTGAATGGTATGTAGGATTTAATTCAAAGAACGTGCTTAGTTAAAGTGTAATCTACGCACGAGGCAAGTTTCCTAAACTTAAACTCTTAAATTTGAGCAAGTTTCCTAACCATACTTGTCATTATTATTCAAGTTTATTATTTACCTCGAGTAAATTATCATTGCCATTATTCAAGTTCAAATGTTATATTAAAGATTGATTATTTTTTTAAAGTATGATTTAGTTATACAATAATTGTTTTATTGTATACGTTTTGAGATTATTATTATTCAAATTGAATATCATTATTGTTGAACCTTATTAGACTAGTGAACCCTTAATGATTCAACTAGTCCATAGTTGATGAGCGTTATAAATTTCAAAACCCTTGAAGAATTATCCAAACCAAACTTCCTTTGGTGCGGACTCGAATGTCAAACTGAGATGAACAACCCTGTATAGGGTATTATTTACGCTTTAGCGTTAAGATATTGTGCACAGTATGGTACTAAGAGCTGATCCCCCTAAGTACGAGAAGAAGGTCCATAGTCTTATGACTGTTAAAGGTTTCAAGTTAAACCCTTGTTATCCTAGGATATAGTTCAAGATCTTATGACCCTCAGAATTCTTTTGATTCTTGTTATTCATTCTTGATTCAAAAGTTGAGCTTTTATTCAGATGTCTTTGATTTATTTGCATGTTATTATACTGTTATTTCATTATTATACTTGTGGGCATTTGTGCTCACTCTTGCTTAATAATAACATTGCAGTTAAGAACGAAAGAGCTGACGAACCTTCCACTAGTAAGGGCAAGGGCAAAGTTAACAAATGATGAAGACTTGTTATTTGATATGACTTGTTATTTTATATGATGTATTTGTTTAAGACTTAAGTTAAAGATGTTGTTTAAGACTTATTTATTTATAATTCCGCATAGATGTTTAAGGTTAGTTTAACCTAGGATTGTATTATTATTCAGATGTTGTAACCCTTAAGGGAAAGATTTTATTTCTATTTAATGAATGGTTGCATTTATTATGGGTAGATAGATGGATGATATTTGTATCGTGAACGCCAAATTTTGTGGAACTGGAAGTACCAGATTTGGGGGTGTCACATTATCCAAGTCTTGGATGAGGGTCACAGTTTTGAATGATATTTCTACTGTTAATAAATTTCCTGACGTATTCTTGAAAACTTCCTAGCCTACCCCTAGAGCGTGAAATCGAATTTTGTATTGATCCCAGTACAAAACCCATTTCTTAAACCCTCAAATATTTTTTTTTCCAACTAAAACGAACGTATTATGCGCCAAAGACGTTGGCTCGAGCTGTTGAAGATTACGATCGTACCATTCAATATCATCGTGGAAGTGCGAACGTGGTAGCTGACGCGTTGAGTAGAAGATCGTATGCGAGTGAGATGTTGTTAACACAAAGACTCATTTCGTATAACCTACAAATGATGAAGATAGAGTTAAAGACTCTAGGGACCCACGTGAAGATAATGAATATACGATTAGAATCGACTTTAATCGATAAAGTTAAAGCCGTACAAGCTACGGACCCGGAGTTGATGAATACTAAGAAGAAGGTTCAAGAGGGCGTTATTCTAGAAGCAAGAATCGATGAAGAGAGGAAATCTCAACCCTCGATTTAATTGGCCCATTTGAAATCCTCGATCAAGTAGGAACTGTGGCTTATAGACTCGTTTTACCGTCAAGTATGTCGCGTGTTCATAACATTTTTTAACGTATTGATGTTACGTAAATATGTGGACGACCCGAACCACATTATTGATTTAGAACCGGACGAGATAGCGGATAATTTAACGTATGAAGATGTACCTGTTAAAATCCTGGAATGTATTCAACACTCAAAGGTTATACCTCAAGAGTTAGAATCTGACGAAGTGTCCTCATCTGTTCGGCATACCAGGTACGTACGAAAATTTCGAGGGCGAAATTTCATAAGGAGGGGAGATTGTGAAAATCCAGATTTTATGAATAAAGATTTAATTTTTTCGAAATATTTTTTTTAAATATTATGGTGTGAATTTGAGATAATGTTATAGTTGTGGGTAGTATTTATAAATTTTGCAAAGTATGCAAGTTGTTGTATTATATTCGATTGGTCAGGGAATATTATTTTTGTCGGAGAATATTCGTAATACGGCACAATTATTGGTGGACCCCACAACAAAATTATTGTCGAATTGAGAAAACGACAAAAAATATTTTATTAAAAATAACGGTGGAAGTTTTACCGTTGATACTGTTGAACTACTCGGTAGTAAAAGTACAGTAATACGTGTGGTTGCATAGTAGCACAAGGTATTGATTATTAATGTGACGCCCCCAAAATTAGGTATACATCACCCATCTTGGGTCGTCAGATACATAGTACAGAATACAAATACAACTTACTAATACAACTGTCGTGTACAATAAGACAAAACATAAACTGTGAGTTTGAATACAAATATTATCTTCTAGAGAGTATTCATACTCAAAAGGAGTCCTCGTTACATTTATTAACACACTATTACATAGAATAGTGTGGACTACTAACTAATACTATCATTCGGACCATCACTCCGTTCCCCGACTTGCCCCAGGTACGTTCTCATTTTCTGAAGAGAACAGTGAAAGAAAGGGTGAGCTCAACTAGCCCAGTAAGAAATATTATGACTAAGATAATGCAAAATAAATTATCATTAGCCTTCAACAATATTAAACTGATAAAATATAATAGACATCAAGTTTAACTGCAGCGGAACAAGCAATCCATTAAAAGAGTCAAGTAGAAAATAAACTCTACTATCTTTTATGATTTAAATAGTTTTTTAACATTATGATTGCTGAGACTCAGCTTAATAAAATAATCCACATCATCGAATCACCCCTGCACTACGGCCAAGGATATTCGTGTATTCATTAATGGTCATGATCATGCCAACAACTGTCCATCAACGCACTACGGGCCAATGAGGACTTTTACCACATCCTTTGTAACATTACGGCCATGATTATACCGAATAATACCTGGTCATAATCATACCAAGTCCATCTATGCACTACATGCCACAGATGACTTTCAACATTTTATAAACATGAGGATGATGACAATGATATAAGAATTCAATAAAACAAGTTCAAGAATTAATTTATCCAAGAATTAACAACGTCCAAATTGTCAACATGATACTGCTTTGTGGAGTAAAATTCAAGAATACTTAGAAGAATATTTTCATAAAAAGATACTGGATGAACCGCAATTATCAAGGATATTTTACTAATTTCATGGAGTATAGAAGTTAAAACTTAACCAACTGAGTATAATAAAGAATGGAATAACAAAAGAAATCACCATGCATGCGATAGACCGCACAGACAGTTTATTCTAACAGAATAATAAATAATGGAACCAGGTCCGGCGTAAACGCACAGACATGATATTTCGACAAAATAATAATAAATAATGGAACCAGGTCCGGTGTAAAACACACAGACAGGATGTTCCAACAGAATAATAACAAGACGGAACCAGGTCCGGTGTAAAACACACAGACAGGATGTTCCAACAGAATAATAACAAGACGGAACTAGGTCCGGTGTAAAACACACAGACAGGATGTTTCAACAGAATAATAGAAGAATGTCACCAAGTATAGGGTAGACCGCGTATACAGGTTATTCCAACAGAATAACAAGAAATGGAATAACAACAGTTCTCTTCATGAATAAGAAAAAATAACACCCCTTACCGTTTTAAAGAAGAGCTGAAATAAGGAAGTAGTTAAGTAGCATAATACTTTTCTTCTCTCTCTCTATAGTTTCTCTCTATAGTTTCTCTCTCTAGAGTTCAGTGAATTCGTAAGAAATAATGAAGGAATGAGCTACTATTTATAGAAAAATAGAATGCATAGTAACTAATCCATGAACGGTCCAGATTGATTACTTTAATCTGACGGTCCATATTTAAAGAAAAATCTTTTAAATAAAATATAATATATTCTATTTATAGAATAACTTTAATAAAGTATTCTGTTTTATATAAAAAGATATTTCTGTTTTATTACGTTAATAATACGAATAAAACAAAACGTCATTATCGCTAAATAATTCATATTATTAACTGACAATAATTGAATCAAACTGAGTGACTTCTCACATAAGCATTAATAATCAATACCGTGTGTTACTATGCAACCACACGTATTACTGTACTTTTACTACCGAGTAGTTCAACAGTAACAATGGTAAAACTTTCGCCGTTATTTTTAATAAAATATTTTTGTCGTTTTCTCAATCCAACAATAATTCCGTTGTGGGGTCCACCAATGATTGTGCCGTTGTACGAATATTCCATGTTAAAACGAATATTCCCCTTCCGATCGAATATTATATAACAACTTGCGTACTTTGCAAAATTTATAAATATTACCCACAACTATAACATTATATCAAATTAACTCTATAATATTCAAAAATGATATTTATAGAAAATTCATCTTTATTTATAAAAGTTGGGGTCTTACAACCTCCCCTTCTTATGAAATTTCGCCCTCGAAATTAGGGTACGTTCCTGGTATGTCGAAGAGGTAAGGATACCTTGATTTCATTTCAGATTCTAACTCCCAAGTCATTTCCTCAACATCGTGGTTTTTCCACAAAACTTTGACTTGAGGTATAACCTTGGAGCGTAGAATTTGTTCCTTCTTATCCAAGATTTGAACATGAACTTCTTCATACGTCAAATCCTCCGCTATTTCGTCTGGTTCTAACTCAATAATGTGGTTCGGGTCTTCCACATATTTGCGTAACATGGATATGTGAAAAACGTTATGAACACGAGACATACTTGGCGGTAAAGCGAGTCTATAAGCCACAGTTCTTACTCGTTCGAGGATTAAAAATGGACCGATGAATCGAGGATTGAGCTTTCCTCTTTTTCCAAATCTCGTAACTCCTTTCCATGGAGCAACACATAAGAACACATGATCTCCTACATCAAATTCCACGTCCTTTCGATGAAGATCAGTATGACTCTTTTGTCGATCTTGTGAGGTTTTTATACGTTGTCGGATCGTTTGAATCTTTTCTGTAGTCATACGTACCAACTCCGGTCCCAACAACGTCGCTTCACCCACCTCATCCCAGCATACTGGAGAACGACATTTTCTTCCATACAATGCTTCGAATGGAGCCATGCCAATACTTGCTTGATAACTATTGTTGTAGGAAAACTCCACCAATGGTAAGAACTTGTCCCAACTTCCCTTGAAGTCAAAGACACAGAGTCTTAATAAATCTTCTAGAGTTTGAATAGTCCTCTCTGATTGTCCGTCCATCTGAGGATGATATGCCGAACTAAATCATAAATCTGTGCCCATAGCTTTTTGTAAACTAACCCAAAATCGTGAAGTGAATCTTGGGTCTCGATCAGAAACTATGGATACTGGCATACCATGCAGTCTTACAATCTCGTTTATGTACATATGAGCAAGACGTTCAAGTGTATAAGTTTCTCGTATCGGTAAGAAATGAGCAGACTTGGTCAATCTATCAACAATGACCCAAATTGCATCAATACCTTGAGAAATCCTAGGAAGACCGGTAACGAAATCTATGGTAATGTGCTCCCACTTCCATTCTGGAATTTCAAGTGGTTGCAATGGACCTTTTGGTACTTGATGCTCCGCTTTGACTTGTTGACAAGTTAGACACCTTGAGATAAACAACGCTATCTCTCTCTTCGTATTGCTCCACCAAAATGTATGACGAAGGTCATGATACATTTTGGTACTTCCAGGATGGATTGCAAACGGTGTGTTGTGCGTCTCCATCATGATTTCATACTTTAAATCACCTTCTTGCACTTTCTTTCTCATACGCATCAACTCCAGGTCTGTAGCTTGAGCAGCTTTAACTTTATCGATTAAAGTTGGTTCTACTCGTATATTCGTCATCATCACATGGGCCCCTAGAGTCTTTAACTCTATCTCCATCCTTTGCAAGTCACACAAAATGGGTCTTTGTGTTGACAATATCGCACTCGTACTTGCATATGATCTTCTACTTAATGCGTCAGCTACCACGTTCGCTTTTCCAGGATGGTATTGAATGGTATGATCATAATCTTTCAACAGTTCAAGCCAACGTCGTTGTCGCATGTTGAGTTCCTTTTGAGTGAAGAAATATTTGAGGCTTTTATGATCCGTAAAGATCTCCACCTTCTCCCCATACAAGTAATGCCTCCAAATTTTAAGTGCAAAGACAACAGCTGCCAACTCTAGATCATGAGTACGATAATTCCTCTCATATTCCTTGAGTTGTCTTGATGCATAGGCTATGACTTTTTCATGTTGCATGAGAATGCATCCCAACCCTTTGCTCGAAGCATCACTGTAGATGACAAATCCCTCCGAGCCAGATGGTATTGTTAGAATAGGTGCTGAAATGAGTCTCCTCTTGAGTTCTTGAAAACTCTTCTCACATTCTTCGCTCCAACTAAACTGTGTATCTTTTCGAGTCAGTTGAGTTAATAGAGTAGCGATTCGAGAAAATCCTTCCACGAATCTCCGATAATAACCAGCTAAACCAAGAAAGCTACGTACTTCGGTCACTGATTTATGTTGCTCCCAGCTTTGAATAGCTTCAATCTTTGCCGGGTCAACCGATATTCCACGACTTGATACTACGTGCCCAAGGAATGCTACCTCCTCCAGCCAGAACTCGCATTTCTTCAACTTGGCATAAAGCTTGTATTCACGAAGCTTTTAGAGTACCAGCCTCAAGTGTTGCAAATGATCTTCACGGCTTTTGGAATAAATAAGGATGTCATCAATAAAGACGACCACAAAGTGATCCAAATATTCCTTGAATACCCAGTTCATCATATTCATGAAGGCAGCAGGAGCATTAGTCAATCCAAATGACATGACTAGAAATTCATAATGCCCGTACCGAGTTCTGAAAGCCGTTTTTGGAATATCCTCAGTTCTAACCTTCAGCTGATGATATCCAGAACGAAGATCGATCTTTGAAAAGAATTGTGCTCCTTGTAACTGGTCAAACAGGTCATCAATACGTGGCAACGGGTACCTGTTTTTGATGGTGACATGATTCAACTCTCGATAATCAATATAAAGTCGCATACTTCCATCTTTTTTCTTCACGAATAGCACAGGAGCACCCCAAGGAGAAGTACTAGGACGAATAAAGCCAATGTCTAACAATTCCTGCAGTTGGATCTTTAACTCCTGAAGTTCAATAGGAGCCATTCGATATGGGCCTTTAGAAATGGGTTTTGTACCGAGTTCAAGGTCGATACAAAATTCAATTTCACGCTCTGGGGGTAGGCCAGGAAGTTCTTCAGGGAATACGTCAGGGAATTTATTAACAATAGAAATATCATTCAAAACTGACGTATTTTTGTTTAGATCCGTGACATGAGCTAAGAAAGCTTAATATCCGTTTTTCAATAAACGAATAGCTTTATGGCTTGAGATGACAGCGATTGATTTTAATGGTTTGGTTACTTGAATTCGCATAATAGGTCGATTAGGAATATGAAAGCTAACAACCTTACGAAAACAATCAATTTTTGCATAATGAGTAGTTAACCAATCAATCCCTAGAATCACGTCAAATGCAAGTATTTTTAATGAAATAAGATCGACAGGTAATGTGTGGGTACCAACTTGAACCAAACAAGACTTATAAACCGTTGATGTAATGAAGGTTTCTCCCAATGGAGTTTCAACAGATAAGTCAAAGTCTAATTTCTCCGGAATCAAATTTAATCGATGAGCGCAAGTAGGAGAAATAAAAGAATGGATAGAACCGGTATCAAATAAAGTATAGACTTCGTTAGAGTTTATGATAAGCTTACCCGTGATGACCTCATTCGGGTTCCTTGCTTTCTGGGAGGTCACAACAAACGCTCTCCCTTGCACTACCGGTTTTGACTTTTCTGGGACGGCCTTTGGTGTCTCCATCTTGGCTGAACTTGTTTTTGGTAAACGACAAAATCGAGCTAAATGACCTTCTCTTCCACAATTATAACATGCTTTAGACGGTATCACGCAGTTTGGACTGATGTGCCCCTCCCCTCCGCATTTGAAACATATGATAGGTGGTCGTTCTCCTTCCTTAACAACGGGTGCTGGTGCTGACGTCTTTCCATCATTGTTGAATCTCCTCTTCTTGAAATGACCATTCTTATTGTTTTGGCCCTGATTACCACCGAAGTGGTTACCATTTCTGGCCTGTTGATTCCCTCCACGCTTGTTGTCACCGCTTCGATGACTGCTCTCATTGGTATTATCATTTTGCCGACTACTCTCTTTTGGTTGCGTTGACTCGTTATCGCGCTCCACTAACTGAGCCCTATTCACAACATCTGAATACAAACATAATTTATGAGAAATAAGATGTTGACGTATCTCAGGTTTCAAACCTCGCAAAAACATTCGCGTCATTCACTCTTCATTATCCACCAAGTGGGACGCAAACCGGGACAACTCAGCAAATTTAGCCTCATACTGCGACACGGTCATATTATTCTAATCCAATTTGATGAACTCCACCTCCTTCATGTGACGAACACTTTCGGGAAAGTATTTGTCATTGAACAGCTCTTGGAACTTCTCCCAGGACATCTTCAGTGCAGCAGGTTGAGTACGCTTAATCGATTCCCACCAGTAATCTGCCTCTCCTCGCAACATAAAGGCGGCAAAGGGAACCTTTTGCTCCTCAGAGCATCCCAAGACATCAAATATCTTGATAATCTGCTTTATCCATGTTTCCGTTATAAGTGGTTTTGGCTCTCCCTTAAACTCTGGTGGTCCCAGCTCCTTGAACTGTTTAGCGGTGACCATCCGAGAGTTTTCAGTGTTTCCACCTATATTTTGGACAGGAGCCGCTCTCGCCTGCTGTTGCATGAACTGCATAAAGTTTCTGAACATTCCACCATTCATCATCTGGTCAGTGTTGTTGTTTGCATGAGGATTGCCACCTTCTTGATGCACATTATCCTGATTATTGATATGTGGTGAATCCACAGTCGCCTGTGCTCCATTGCTATTCTCAACATTCTCGGATGCCATTTTCAGATACTGCCACAAAATAAAAGTTAATTGATATGTCATATATTATCCTTATATTTTGACCGACCAATTAAATACCATGCAAATAAACTTAGGTAGGTCATACTAGCGAAGGAATTTCCCGTCTCTCCCCTCCTAGTTCTATTCTCACATCTTAGCCAGGGATCATATCCCTAAGCTCTGATACCAACTGTGACGCCCCCAAAATTAGGTATACATCACCCATCTTGGGTCGTCAGATACATAGTACAGAATACAAATACAACTTACTAATACAACTGTCGTGTACAATACGACAAAACATAAACTGTGAGTTTGAATACAAATATTATCTTCTAGAGAGTATTCATACTCAAAAGGAGTCCTCGTTACATTTATTAACACACTATTACATAGAATAGTGAGGACTACTAACTAATACTATCATTCAGACCATCACTCCGTTTCCCGACTTGCCCCAGCTACGTTCTCATTTCCTGAAGAGAACAATGAAAGAAAGGGTGAGCTCAACTAGCCCAGTAAGAAATATTTTGACTAAGATAATGCAGAATAAATTATCATTAGCCTTCAATAATGTTAAACTGATAAAATATAATAGACATCAAGTTTAACTGCAGCGGAACAAGCAATCCATTAAAAGAGTCAAGTAGAAAATAAACTCTACTATCTTTTATGATTTAAATGGTTTTTCAACACTATGATCGCTGGGACTCAGCTTAATAAAATAATCCACATCATCGAATCACCCCTGCACTACGGCCAAGGATATTCGTGTATTCATTAATGGTCATGATCATGCCAACAACTGTCCATCAACGCACTACGGGCCAATGAGGACTTTTACCACATCCTTTGTAACATTACGGTCATGATTATACCGAATAATCTCTGGTCATAATCATACCAAGTCCATCTATGCACTACAGGCCACAGATGACTTTCAACATTTTATAAACATGAGGATGATGACAATGATATAAGAATTCAATAAAACAAGTTCAAGAATTAATTTATCCAAGAATTAACAACGTCCAAATTGTCAACATGATACTGCTTTGTGGAGTAAAATTCAAGAATACTTAGAAGAATATTTTCATGAAAAGATACTGGATGAACCACAATTATCAAGGATATTTCACTAATTTCATGGAGTATAGAAGTTAAAACTTAACCAATTGAGTATAATAAAGAATGGAATAACAAAAGAAATCACCATGCATGCGATAGACCGCACAGACAGGTTATTCTAACAGAATAATAAATAATGGAACCAGGTCCGGCGTAAACGCACAGACAGGATATTCCGACAGAATAATAAACAATGGAACCAGGTCCGGCGTAAACGCACAGACAGGATATTCCGACAGAATAATAATAAATAATAGAACCAGGTCCGGTGTAAAATACACAGACAGGATGTTCCAATAGAATAATAACAAGACGGAACCAGGTCCGGTGTAAAACACACAGACAGGATGTTCCAACAGAATAATAACAAGACGAAACCAGGTCCGGTGTAAAACACACAGACGGGATGTTCCAACAGAATAATAGAAGAATGTCACCAAGTATAGGGTAGACCGCGTATACAGGTTATTCCAACAGAATAATAAGAAATAGAATAACAACAGTTCTCTTCATGAATAAGAAAGAATAACACCCCTTACCATTTTAAAGAAGAGCTGAAATAAGGAAGTAGTTAAGTAGCAGAATACTCTTCTTCTCTCTCTCTATAGTTTCTCTCTATAGTTTCTCTCTCTAGAGTTCAGTGAATTCGTAAGAAATAATGAAGGAATGAGCTGCTATTTATAGAAAAATAGAATGCATAGTAACTAATCCATGAACGGTCCAGATTGATTACTTTAATCTGACGGTCCATATTTAAAGAAAAATCTTTTAAATAAAATATAATATATTCTATTTATAGAATAACTTTAATAAAGTATTCTGTTTTATATAAAAAGATGTTTCTGTTTTATTACGTTAATAATACGAATAAAACAAAACGTCATTATCGCTAAATAATTCATATTATTAACTGACAATAATTGAATCAAACTGAGTGACTTCTCACATAAGCATTAATAATCAATACCGTGTGTAACTATGCAACCACACGTATTACTGTACTTTTACTACCGAGTAGTTCAACAGTAACAATGGTAAAACTTTCGCCGTTATTTTTAATAAAATATTTTTGTCGTTTTCTCAATCCGACAATAATTCCGTTGTGGGGTCCACCAATGATTGTGCCGTTGTACGAATATTTCCTGTTAAAACGAATATTCCCCGACCAATCGAATATTATATAACAACTTGCGTACTTTGCAAAATTTATAAATATTACCCACAACTATAACATTATATCAAATTAACTCCATAATATTCAAAAATGATATTTATAGAAAATTCATCTTTATTTATAAAAGTTGGGGTCTTACAATTAATGCTTATGTGAGAAGTCACTCAGTTTGATTCAATTATTGTCAATTAATAATATGAATTATTTAGCGATAATGAAGTTTTGTTTTATTCGTATTATTAACGTAATAAAACAGAAATATCTTTTTATATAAAACAGAATACTTTATTAAAGTTATTCTATAAATATAATATATTTTATTATATTTAAAAGATTTTTCTTTAAATATGGACCGTCAGATTAAAGTAAATCAATCTGGACCGTTCATGGATTAGTTACTATGCATTCCATTTTCTTATAAATAGAAGTTCATTCCTTCATTATTTTCTTACGAATTCACTAAACTCTAGAGAGAGAAACTATAGAGAGAAAAAAGAAAAGTATTCTGCTACTTAACTACTTCTTTATTTCAGTTCTTCTTTAAAACGGTAAGGGGTGTTATTTCTTTTGTATTCATGAAGAGAACTTCTGTTATTCCATTATTTATTATTCTGTTGGAATAACCTGTATACGCGGTCTACCCTATACTTGGTGACATTCTTTTATTATTCTGTTGGAACATCCTGTCTGTGTGTTTTACACCAGACCTGGTTTCGTCTTTATTATTATTCTGTTGGAACATCTTATCTGTGTGTTTTACACCGGACCTGGTTCCGTCTTTAGTATTCTGTTGGAACATCCTGTCGGTGCAAATTTTGCCTGACCTGGTTCCGTTATTATTATTCTGTTGGAATAACCTGTCTATGCAAAGTACCGCATGTATGGTGATTTCTTTTGTTATTCCATTCTTTATTATACTCAGTTGGTTAAAGTTTTGACTTCTATACTCCATGAAATTAGTGGAATATCCTTGATATTTGCGCTTCATCCAGTATATTTTCATGGAAGTATTCTTCCGAGCATTCTTGAATTTTACTGCACAAAGTAGTGTCATGTTGACAACTTGGACGTTACTAGTTCCTGAATAAATTAATTCTTGAACGTGTTTTATTGAATTCTTATATCATTGTTATCATCCTCATGTTTATATTTTTTTAAAAAGTCATCTGTGACCTGTAGTGCATAGATGGACTTGGTATGATTATGACCAGGGATTATTCGGTATAATCATGACCGTTATGTTACAAATAACGTGGTAAAAGTCCTCATTGGCCCGTAGTGCATTGATGGACAGTTGTTGGCATGATCATGAACATTGATGAATACACGAATATCCTTGGCTGTGATGCATGGATAATTTGTGATTGTGATACTAATGAATATCCTTGGCCGTAGTGCATGGATGATGTGGATTATTTATTAAGCTGAGTCTCAGCGATAAAAGTCATGAAAAACCTTTTAAATTATAAAAGATAGTAGATTTTATTTTCTACTTGACTCTTTTAATGGGTTGCTTGTTCCGCTGCAGTTAAATTTGATGTCTATTATATTTTATCAGTTTAACATTGTTGAAGGCTAATGATAATTTATTCTGCATTATCTTAGTCATAATATTTCTTACTGGGCTAGTTGAGCTCACCCTTTCTTTCACTGTTCTATTCAGGAAATGAGAATATAGCTGGGACGAGTCGGGAAACGGAGTGATGGACCAGATGATAGCATTAGTAGTCCTCACTATTCTATGTAATAGTGTGATAATAATTGTAATAAGGACTCCTTTTGAGCATGGATACTCTCTAGAAGATAATATTTGTATTCAAATTCATAGTTTATGTTTTGTCGTATTGTACACGACAGTTGTATTAGTAAGTTGTATTTGAATTCTGTACCATGTATTTGGCGACCCAAGATGGGTGATGTATACCTAATTTTAGGGGCGTCACAAGAAGAAAGTAAAACAACCAACTGTTGAGGGTGGCTATACTGTTGAGGGTGACAATACTGTAGAAGAACAAGTGTTACCTCCTTTTTAGTCTTAATAAAAGGACTCTAACTCATGCAAGCATACATGGGTCAACAAGTAGTATAGAGTAAGAAAAGTATTGATCCACGAAGAAAGGTTTAAAATATTAAATTATCATACATCAATCATATTACTATTTTCATATGCATAAACGAATTCTCACAATTTTAAATTAATCTAAACTTAAATAATGACTAAAAGAATAATACTATGTTAATGAATCAAATTTGGAAAGAATGGGATTTTAACTTCATTTCATACTTCATCTAAATAATACCATCATGTAAGCTTATATAATCATCATGGAAAATTAGCCAAGAGCACAAAAGTAGACATAATCATTTTTCAACGAATTATGGCCTATTTACATAACATCCACACTTGATAGGAATCATGTAATCAACAATATTACCAAAATCACTATATTTCTATGTGAAATTTCAGCAATAATGAATTAATTCACAGACTCTTATATTACTACACACGGTGAAACAGTATATTTCTATCTGATTCACGAAGTATAAAGCTAAACATTTCAGCCTCATAAACGCATGCTATTATGATTATAACCATACTCATATTTTATTTTTCAATTCCATATAAGTATACAAGGTGAATGGTGATCAAACATTCAATCAATACACTCAATCATAATAGAGAATCCGATGATAAGCATACAATCAAATAATCAGGCAAATAATTATATAGATTACATATCAAAATTCATTAGAATCCCATATTGGAGTTTAGTTCATTTCTGAACCGAAAACCATTATGGGATTGTAATAACACATGGAAATTAAATAGCACAATTGAGAGAGGAGAGAATTGATTAAACCCAATTGTAGAATTTATTCCAAAGTGCTGTTCCAAATCACCACCAATCTCCAGAAAATAATAATACACTTTATTTTATAATCTAGAATAAGAGAAAAGAAATTCTACTGATCAGAACTCCAAACTCTCTCTTGAATAGCTAAAAAATGTCAGAACCCTAATTACTTAGATGAAAACTGATAAAAACAAACAACTCCCCACGTATGGTGCCAACCAGAATAGTTTAGATAAGACCCAGCGCTCAAATTTCAAATTTAAAAATTAAGTCAACAAACAACATCAGATAACAATCGCAGCAACGCATGATAGTAGTACAAAACGGGCACGGGCGCGCGATGTCAATGTTTACCGAGTCTCCAGCGCGGGCGCGCGATGTGCCTTCTTATTTTTGGCGTGGCCGCGCGTGTTTGGGATTTTAACTTCTGCATGCAGATAGCGTGGGCGCGCGATAATTGACTTGTCTAGCAGCGTAGCCGCGCTGCTTCTGTCTGCTGCACTCTAATGTTCTGCTGCTGCTGCTTCTTGTTTTGTTGTTTGTCCTTCATCTTGCCTTTTTGCATAACGCTCATCACTGCTTTAATTCATCATTTACTTATGTCCATCATCCGTAGTCCTTGTCAACTCGTGTCACCATGCCAATCCACTTCTTTCTTTGCTTTAGGAGTTCAACTACACAAAAAATGTTAAACAAACATAAAATGCATAAAAACATACTACAATCTACTTGAGATGTGCATAATTCTCATAAATTGATATCCAATAAGTAGGTATAAAACTTACTTATCAAATACCCCCAAACTTGAACTATTGCTTGCCCTCAAGCAATGCATATGGCATTAAACAATGAAATACAACTACATGCTATGCAACTAAATTACGATGTAAATGCGTCCCAAGTTTTTCCAGCTAAGTTGAAATTCTAATCCAATGTGCCTCAGTAAATTATCCAGATTCAAGAATAAAATGTCAAACTAAACTGTAAATATAATATCATACAATCAACTAACCCATATTTGCTATAAAGATGCTGTGTGTGTGTTTTGTTCACCAAAAACTTGATTCAGGTAAAGAATACACATGTTAAACTACTCAAAATAGAAAATTGCAGTCTAAATCAAGATCCATGTATACTAATGCAACAAAAACTAATATAACACATTAATACAAACTAAGGCTCAACAATGGGTTTAAACTGCTCTATTTTTACTCACGAGGGCGATTTTCGCTCTTTTCCGCGGTGTTTATTGCTATTATTTAATTTTTTTATGCAGCGAGTGCGTTTTACGCTCCATCTCGCCCCTGCTAAAGAGTAAATAATTCAGCTCAAGAAGGTTTCAAGATAGATCTTTTTTTTATAAACTCATGTGTTCCCAAAGCTTGATTATCAATGTTTTCATAGCCTAAGTTCATTTTTCACATAATTCTATTTTTAACAACCACATTTTCTATTAAGCAATAAAAACACATAATTCTTATACCTACAAGCATTTGTGAACACGTAAGTGCAAACCGAAAGCATCTAAACAACATCCATGGATTAGATCATGTAAAACATTATATCTAAGCTCATGTTATCCATTAAATTCAACAATCCTTCAAAATTCAGTTTCATCATTGGCTAGATTCAAACTCCACAAAGCTAGAAATTCGGGACATGCAACTAAACATATATGAACACATATAATAACGATTAAAAACAGAAAATTTTCCTGCAATTATTAACTACAAATAAACATGCAAAATTTAAACTAAAACATGCAAACATATGATATGCAAATTAACTACATGCAACTACCCTACTACCCCAATAACCCCAAACTTAATATATTCAGTGTCCCAATGAATGAAGGTATAGGGTTAGAAGAACTCCCCTAATGATCAGTTGCACCACCCTCTTCGGGTGGTGAATCCGGTGGTGGAAATGGCACGGCTGTCCCAAATTGTGGCCACTCGAGCATGGTACCCTACTGCGTAAAAGCCTCTGCTTGCGTTCTCGTAAACCCCGTAACAAACGCTGCAAAGTTGTCATATATAGCATCGATCTTCCTTTCCAACCTTCAGAGACAACGGTTATCCTGGACAGCATTGGCTTGGGTTGACGTGCCTGCTTCAGTTTCCTGAGTGGGCTGTGGTAGAGGCATCGAGGATACGGGTTGAAGGATAAAGCCTTTTCCCCTCGGGTGTGGCGCACCTCCCGCCCAATCCTCAAATTTGACAATAGTCACATGAGTGATATCTTGGCTAGGGTACTACATTTGCTCATTACCCTAAATGACTCCTTGATGTGCACACAAACTAGCAACAACAGATGTAAGTGGGATACTTCCCGTAGTGCTCCCCTTCATATAACGCAACATATTCTAATGAATAAAGTGGTCCACATCGATGTACTTGCCTGTGACTATTCCCCACAAAATGATAGCCCTCTCAGTTGTGATTTCGTGTTGATGCGATGAAGGTACGAGCTTTGCACATATAAACAAATTCCAAGCTTTAGCATATCGATTGAGTGATGAGGCTGGGAAGGTTTTAGGTTGATTCGTTCCTGCCCTACAAGTCCACTGCATTCCTGGAATGCACAAGTCAGTGATGACTTCATCCAAATTAGTCTCAAAACGTGCAGCCTCGACCCAATTATTATACCCAGTTGGTGGTGTGTCGAGTATCCTGAAGATTGCTCTGATTGATTGTGGTCGGTAATCTACTTGAACTCCTCGGACCATAGATAACCCACTCATAGTGTCTTTGGCATTAACATAAAATTCCTGAACAATACCCATGGGAGCAGGCATAGGGGTCGCAGTCAGTCCTCCCCATCCTCTTTCTCGAATCATATCCCATAATTGGCCATCCTGCTTCTCAGGTTTGAAGCCTCGTTCCTTCACAAATGTCTTTGCTACTATTCTGTAATACTCCATCTGTGCCTCAAGACTGAGAAATTTGTGTGATCCACGACATCCTCTCCTTGACTACTGGAGGAAGATGATGATGATGAAGTGATAGAACGAGCACACTTAGGACCCATTGCTCTGAATGTAGAAGAAGAAAAACCTGATTGACGGAATCGTGGGTATCTGCGGAATAGAGAACCTCCAAACTTGTATTTCACACACCCACCAAATAACCCTAACTTTATCAGTGAAGACTTTGAACGTGGGTAGGAAATGGATGCGATATATGCGTAGTGGGATGAGACGTTACAACTTTTGAATTGGAACGGTTTGGGAAGGAAGAGTCGTGCGTGTTATGGAGAGGAATGATATACACACTCTGTTCTTTCAAAATGAAATTGATACCAGAGATGGGAAAAGACACGTCTTTTAAAACATTTCAAATTCTCTGGCTCCGGTCTCTCGCCCGGCCGTGGGTGTTTTGAATGGGAACATGACACGGGTGCACAGTTACCTTTACTGCACAGACTTGTAGCGATGGCGCGCGATTTTGTATAGTTATCATAGCGCGGATGCACGACCCTACATTCTACAATATCAATCTGCATTTCAAATTTACTAAAACAGTGATGAATTCACTCCAATACACCTGCACAATCAACAATTATTATCATGAGATATCAAACTTCCAAAATCACAACCTAAACTAATAACTAAGCATACATAACTAGTCTAAAACAATATTTTCTCTGCTACTCCTACGTCTCATCATACGTTCATTCAGCTTCCATAGTACTAATTTCACATTAGTTATGCTATACAGACTAACAGGAACATGAAAACTAAATATAATCAAAATAGAATTAAACAAGAGGTAAGGATAGAAATAATGGGGTGCCTCCCATCAAGTGCTAAGTTATAGTCAATTAGCTTGACTATCTCTGACGCAATCACGTTGAAGAAAGGTTGGAGGTTACTTTCTGTCTGTCAACCTCTCCACCAAAATAATGCTTTACCCACTGTCCATTCACTTTGAACGATTTATCTGGGAATTTATCTAACACCTCTACTGCACCATGTGGAAAAACTGTCTTCACTGTGAATGGCCCTGACCACCTTGATTTGAGCTTCCTAGAAAAAAGTTTAAGTCTTGAATTAAACAACAGAACTCGTTGTCCAGGTTCAAATACTCTCTCTATAATCTTGCGATATTCCATTTCTTTACCTTTTCCTTATATAACTTTTAGTTTTCATATGCCTGTATTCTGAATCCATCCAACTCATTGAGTTGGAGTAGGCGTTTTTCTCCTGCAGCCTTCACATCAAAATTGAGTTTCCTAATCGCCCAATATGCTTTATGCTCAAGCTCCATAGGAAGGTGACAAGCTTTCCCGTAAACCAACTGAAAAGGTGACATGCCAAACGGAGTCTTATACGCAGTCATATATGCCCAAACAACGTCATCAAGCTTTAATGACCAATCCTTTCTTGTGGGGTTCACTACTTTCTCCAAAATTCTCTTGACTTCATGATTTGAAACCTCTTCTTGGCCATTAGTTTGAGGATGATAAGTTGTAGCAATGCGATGATGTACCCCATACTTAGCCAACAGTGCTGTGAATTGCCTATTACAAAAATGACTGCCTTCATCACTAATGATAACCCGTGGAGTCCCAATCCTTGTAAAAATACGTTTTTGTAAAAATCTTAGGACCACTTTGGCATCATTAGTTGGAAGAGCTGCCACTTCCACCCACTTCGAAATATAGTCGACTTCTAACAAGATGTATAAATTTCCACATGAAGAAACGAAAGGACCTATGAAATCTATCCCCTAAAAATCAAAAATTTCCACCTCGAGGATCATGTTCAATAGCATTTCATTCCTTTTCGAAATATTCCCAACTCTTTGACATCTATCACATCTCTAGACAAAACTGTAAGCATCCTTGAAAATCGTCGGCCAGTAGAATCCTGCTTGTAACACTCTAGCCGCTGTTCGCTCTCCACCGTAGTGACCACCATATAATGAACCATGGCAATCCTGCAAAATCCCCTATATCTCACTATATGGGATACATCTCCTTATTATCTGATCAACACATTATTTGAACAAATATGGTTCATCCCATATAAACCACTTTACATCATGCAAGAATTTCTTCTTTTGATACCCAACTAAGTCAGAAGGAATCATCCTGCTCACCAAGTAGTTCGCATAATCTGTAAACCATGGCACTTCCCCTTTTACCACAAATAACTGTTTATCTGGAAAGGACTCATTAATCACAGTCTTGTCATCTATCTCCCTTCCCTAATTTTCCAGTCGAGATAAGTGGTCTGCCACTTGGTTCTCAGTTCCCTTTCTGTCCTTAATCTCTAAATCAAATTGTTGTAACAGAAGTATCCACCTGATAAAATGAGTCTTTGCATCCTTCTTTGCCACTAAGTGTCAAATTACCGTATGATCCGTGTACACCATCACCCTTGTACCAATCAGATACACTCGAAATTTGTAAAAAGCATACACAACTGCCAGTAACTCCTTCTCCGTGGTGGTGTAGTTCAACTGCGCATCAGTAAGGGTCTTGCTTGCATAATATATCACATAAAAAATATTTTCCTTTCGCTGACCCAAAATAGCCCCCACAGCATAATCACTGGCATCACACATCAACTCAAATGGTAAGTCCCAATCCGGTGCTGTAATGACTGGTGTCGAAGTTAACCTTTTCTTCAAATGCTCAAATGCAGACACACAATCTTCATCAAACTTGAACTGTGCATCCTTCTCCACTAAACTACAAAGTGGTTTTGTTATCTTGGAGAAGTCTTTAATGAATCTGCGATAGAAGCCTGCATGTCCTAGAAAACTTCGAACACCTTTAATTGAAGTTGGTGACGACAAATTCTCAATAGTTTCTAATTTGGCTCTGTCCACCTCAAGTCTCTTCTTCAACACCTTATGTCCCAAAATTATTCCTTCTTGTACCATAAAATAGCACTTTTCCCAATTTAATACCAAATTTGTCTCAACACACCTTCTCAAAACCATTACTAAATTTTCCAAGCATAAATCAAAAGAATCCCCAAATACTGAAAAATCATACATAAATATCTCCACATTTTGCTCCACCATATCTGAAAAGATAGCCATCATGCATCTCTGAAAGGTGGCTGGGGCATTGCACAAACCAAAAGACATCCGTCTGAAAGCAAAAGTACCATACGAACATGTAAAGGTTGTCTTTTCTTGGTCTTCTGGAGCTATAACAATCTGATTGTAGCCTGAATACCCGTCTAGAAGGCAATAGAACTCATGCCCCGCTAGTCTGTCCAACAAACAGCAATGGGAAATGATCTTTCCTTGTAGCTTTGTTATGTCTGCGATAATCCATGCAGACTCTCCACTCCGTTACTATTCTTATTGGAATCAACTCATTATTTTCATTAGATACTACAGTCATACCGCCTTTCTTCGGTACACACTGTACCGGGCTCACCCATGAACTATCTGAAATCGGATATATGATACCTGCATTCAGCCATTTCAACACTTCCTTCTTTACCACTTCCTTCATGATTGGATTAAGTCTTCTTTGATGTTCCACTGAAGGCTTGCTATCATCTTCCAAGAGGATCTTGTGCATACAGAAAGATGGGCTGATCCCTTTTATATCTGCTATAGTCCACCCAATTGCTGACTTGAAATCTTTGAGGACTCTTAGCAGTTTTTCTTCCTGAAAAGATGTTAGTGCAGAAGAAATAATCACAGGTAATTTTGAATTTTCATTTAAAAACGCATACCTCAAATGGTCTGGAAGTGGTTTCAACTCAAGTTCTGGAGGTGTTTCAAGAGATGGCTTTAATTTCACTGATGACTCTCCAGCTTTCTTTAATGGCTCAACAGGAGTTTTGAATTTTCTAAACTATGGAGTTGTGTCAAGAAAATGAACAAGTTCTTCAATATCCTCATCATCTATTTCTAAATTCCCCACAATAGCACTTCTCAAAGGTTCTTGATTCACTAAGCTTTCTACTTCACCATTTAGTACTTTTTCCACCAAATCAACCCTGAAGCATTCCTCATCATCTGTCGAAAATTTCATTGCCTTGAATATGTTGAAAGTAACTTCCTGATCATGCACTCGCATTGTTAGTTCCCCTTTTTGAACGTCTATCAAGGTTCTTCCTGTAGCTAGGAATGGTCTTCCAAGGATGATTGGTATACTTCTGTCTTCGTCATAATCTAAAATGATGAAATCAGCCAGAAAGATGAATTTATTCACTTTAACCAGTACATCTTTAATAATTCCCCGTGGATAAGTGATAGATCTGTCAGCTAGTTGTAACAAAATATTTGTCGGCCTTGGAGTCGGCAATCCCAACTGATTGAATACTGACAAGGGCATCAAATTGATACTTGCCCCAAGATCACACAAACATTTGCTAAAACTCATCTTTCCAATAGTGCATGGTATTGTAAAGCTGCCCGGATCTTTCAGCTTTGGAGGTAATTTACGTTGAAGCACTGCACTGCATTCTTTCGTCAAGGCTACTGTTTCAAACTCTTCCAACCTATTCTTCCTTGACAATATGCCCTTCATAAACTTTGCATAACTAGGCATCTGTTCCAATGCCTCAATGAAGGGTATGTTGATCTGCAGCTTTTTAAACACCTCTAAAAACTTACTGAACTGCTTGTCTTCCCTCTGCTTATGTAATCTCTGTGGATATGGAACAGGAGGTTGAACTACTGGTTTCTTATTCATGGGCTTCTCAATAGAACCTTCTTTATTCTTCTCTTCTTACTGTTGTTCATAACCTTCATTATTCAAATTCTCCTCAGGCACAGTTTCTTAACCGCGCGGCCGCGCTTCTTCCCTTTGCAAAAGTGGCGCGGGAGCGCCATGCTGGTTTCCTGCAACATGTTTCCCAGACCTAAGTGTAATTGCTTGACATTATTCTTTCCCTTCTCTTCTTGGATTGGCCTCTGTGTTACTTGGTAATGAACCCTGTGGTTTGTTGTTAAGCATGCTAGCCATCTGACTCATTTGAGTTTCTAGATTTTTGATAGCCACTGCTTGGCTTTTAATCATCACTTCAGTATTTGCCATATACTTCATCATCATTTCCTCCATTTCTGACTTCTTTTCTTGCTGAGGTACAGGTGGTGGATGATGTTGTTGTTGAGAAAATCCAGGTGGATAGGGTGGTCTTGGTGCAAACTGTTGCTGAGCTGATTGTGACTGAAATTAATTTTGTGGTTGAAACTGACTTTGTTGATTATTTTGATTTTTGGACCAACTGAAAGTTGGATGGTTGCAATTGTTGGAGTTGTATGTATTTTGAAATTGACCTTGATTCTTCTGGTAATTGCTCACATACTGTACAAACTTTGAACTGATAGCACATTGGTCAGTTGCATGTGACCCTGCACAAATCTCACACACAAAAGCAACTGTCTTCGCCTTGGTTTCCGTCAAAGAGTTAATCTTCTTTGCCATGGATGCCATCTGTGCTGATAATTGAGTGATAGCATCCACCTCTAACAAACCTGCAACTTTGGGCTGTGGCATTCTGACTGTAGGATTTTGGAAATCATTCGCTGCCATCGTCTTAATAAGATTGTAAGCTTCTTCATAGCTCTTTGCCTATAGAGCTCCTCCTGCAGCTGCATTTATAATTGGCTTTGACTGCCATCCCAATTCATTATAGAACGTATTAATCACCATCCAATCCGGCATGCCATGGTGTGGACACTTCCTTAGCATCTCCTCATATCTTTCCCAAGCTTCATATAGAGATTCACCCTGCCGCTGTTCGAACTGGGAAATTGATGTCCTCATCTTCGCAGTTTTAGCCATTGGAAAGAATTTGGCTAAGAATTTCTGTGCTAGATCCTCCCATGTTGTGATAGAACCTGAAGGTAAAGAGTGAAGCCAACTTCTTGCTTTGTCCCATAACAAAAATGGAAATAGTCTAAGTCTGATTGCATCCTCTATCGTTGTATCTGAAGGTGTCACATATTTTAATGAAACTCAACAGGTGTTCATTTGGATCATTTATAGCAGCACCCCCAAACTGTACCGAATTTTGCACCATTTGAATAGTGCCCGGCTTTATCTCGAAAGTGTTGGCTGCTATAGTTGGCCTGACTATACTTGACTGTAATCCATTGATGTTCGACATCAAATAATCTTTCAATGCTCTGTGCTCTTCTCTTTGTTCTGCTGCTGCCATATTAGATGTTGTGGTCTCTAACTCTGCTTGTATATTTCTACGCGCTCTTGATGTAAGACCCCGAATTTTATGAAATAAAAGTATTCAATTTTTCTTATAATTACTATTCAGTAAATGGTTAAATTGATAAAAGTTTAAAGTTATGGGTGAAATATGAATATTTTTTCAAAATAAGCAAGTGGTTATAAAATATTTATTTTTGGTCGGTGAATATTCGTGTGGTCGTGGAATATTCTTTCTGTCGGAGAATATTCGTACGACGGCGTAGCTATTTGTGGGCCCCATAACGGAAAACGATTGGATGAAGATAACGACAAAAATTAAGTTTTTATAAATAACGGAATAGTTGTTACCGTTAACACTGTTGGAATACCCGGTGGTTAAAATACAGTAATACGCGTTATTGCACAGTAGCACACGGTATTGCATAGTATTTTTGAAATTATTGATTCTTACGTAAGAAGGCACTACTCAATAATTGTTACAGTAATTACTGTTCAATATTTTATTTTATTGATTCAATAATTGCTACGTTAAAATTTTATATTATTGTTGTTCAATAATTGTCACTGCACAGTATTTTTCATTATCAGATCAATAATTCATATTATTTGAATAATATTATTAGATAACATTATTGGCAATGTCTAGAAAGTTCTGTCTAAGGAGAGGTTTGGTCACCTAATTGCGCGCCAGTAAGGAAAAATTCTTATTGGAAAGCCCCCCTCTTTCCTGGGAACGGCCTGGTTGTCATAAATATAATTCTGTAATATTATTTGTGAATAATTAATTATTGATTCATATGATAAGGAAATATTTATTTAATGTGGATATAAATGAGAAATATATTTTTGTGGTTAAAAATGAAGGAGTTAATGTTGAGGTTTTTATCAATATTTTTGTCGGAATGGAGGTATTAAAAATCAGAGTTTTTAAGATATTTTGCGAGGGTTATAATTTTTAATCCGACCGTTGGATCGTGGTAATATTTGGATATGTTATACATATATAAGTTGAGTATATGTCCACAAATTTTGAACCGTTAAAAATGAACGTATGATTTGTTATGAATTTTACGAGATGACTGGTTCAGAAATTGTTGAATTTTTGGATTTTATCATTTTGGTGAAAAATTCCACAATTGGTGGGCCCCACTCTTGGTTGGTGAAGAAATGTGCTGAGATTTTTATTCAAATGTGGTGGGTGGGAATAGTAGCAGGTAAAGCCATCAGGTTACAGGTTAAGTCTGATTCGGCGTGCTAACATTTTCCTATAAATAGAGGGCTAAGTTAGAATTAAAAATCACACCAGAAACATAAGTTTTCTCTCTTTCTCTCTCTATATTATGAAGCATATTTTGTGAGTTTTTAGATACTTTGTGAGTTTTTATTCATCAGTGCATGTTTCCTTCAGCCTTATACCGATCAGAAGTACTGCTCATTTGAGGTAAGGGATAGTAAGGGATAGTAAGGAATTTTAAGGGTTGTTATGTTTTTCAATTTCGTAATTTTTCTGACCTTCAAAAATTCTGGAAAAATTTGAAATGATATTTTGATGAGTTTTCTTGATTGTGTCCAAAAATGGTGATTTTTGGATGTATAGATTGAGAGTTATGAATTTTATGAGAAAAGACTATTTTAAAAGTAACCGCTTATAATTCCTTGTGGTTAACTCCAAAATTGATAAAATTTTTATTGGGAGTACATGTATATGATACGAGTATACTCTAAGAATTTCAGAATTTTTAGATAAAAGTACAATTTTTGATAAATGTCTAAATATTCGGCTGTTTTGGCCATATGAAAAATAGTAAATGACTTTTAAAAATTCTGAGAAAAATATATGTTCACTATGGGACTATATTATGCTAAATTCCAGAAAATAAATATTTTCGAAATTGATTTGGTATTTTTTATGAAAATGGTTTAGTTATGAGTAAATGAATTAAATATGTTTTGTGAAGTAAGAAAATTGGAAAATAGGATTTTATGACTTGAAAATCTTATATGAGGTATATGCAGATTTTTGATGAGGGTTTTGGTTATTGATGATGAAATCTTATGAGTTTGATATTTTAGAATGATTAAATAAATTATTTAGTAAAGTGTAAACAATTAAAATAAATTGTTTATAAGCTTAAGAAATATTATTCTTTCAATATCATTATACCGAAATATTGGTATGTATTTTATTGTAGAATTTCTACCTTTTTGTGTCGGGGTTACTATTCATGAGTTACTATTCACGAGTTACTATTCATGAGTTACTATTCACGAGTTACTATTCACGATAAAAATTAGTTTTTTTTTCTAACCAAATTATAGTTGATTTACGAATATTACTCTTGAGATTAAACTAGATGTTGATCATATTATTTTTATTATTATATATAACATTTTTATAACCCTAATGATGATAGTTCTCTTTGACTTGAGTGTAAAGATGGGTAGATTTTTGGTATGATCATGACTATGGGTTATCTTTGGCCAGTAGTGCAAAGTTGAATCGTTGATTGGTATGATCATGACCATTGAATTTATAAGTGAATATCTTTAGCTTAAGTGCAAAGGTGAATTGATCAACATGGTTATAATTATTGTTTATATAAATTCTGAAATGATTATATATTTCTTTGAGATATTAATATCTTTGGCCTGTAGTGCAAAGATGAATTGTTGATGAATATCTTTGGCCTGTAGTGCAAAGATGAATTGTTGATGAATATCTTTGGCCCGTAGTGCAAAGATGACATGTTGTTGAATATCTTTGGCCAGTAGTGCAAAGATGAACATGTGTTGAGATGAACATGACCAACTGGTGATACAAATGAATATCTTTGACCGTAGTACAAAGATGAAGTTATTAGTATGATTATGAACAGGAAATGTGATTTGGTGTAACCATGATCTTTGATGTTTCAGGTAAAGATAGGTGATGAAAATTATCTTCGTCCTGGATGAGAAGAGGAATTTAGAACTACAGTTATGATTATGAGTTATTCATATGATTGTGGACCAGAATTGTTGATTGATGTTACAGGGATAAAACATTGTTGATGGATTTTTAACATGGAGAAGATAATAGACTTTATAGTCTATTTGACTCTTCTAATGGATTGCTCGTTCCGCTGCAACTATGGTTGAAATTTTTATCATTTACCATATGTTCTAAATCTCTGATTTATTTTTGATGAAGGCTATTGATAATTTAATTATCTTTAGTCATGATATTCTTTACTGAGCTAGTTGTGCTCACCCTTTTGCTTCACAATTCCTTTCAGGTAATAAGAGTGTAGCTGGGTCGAGCGAGGGTAACGGGGAAATAGAACGGTGGTCTCTAGCTGTGGATGTTCTCCCGAAGCAGTATAGAAAAGTTCATTTAGTAGTTTTATTTGGTGAATCCAATAGGGTAAGGTGTACCCAACGTTGGAAGGGTGGTTTGCCACTATCATACAAGATGTCTAACGACATACAACCTCGTGTCATCATAAGACAGGGATGTGCTCATCCACTTGCTGAGTATATATACGAGCACTACCTATATAATCTTGGTGTTTGTTTGAAGTATAATTCTCAATTAGAGACAGTAGAGATAATGATATGTCAAGAGAAGACTCACCATTGGGAAGAATATGATAGTAATCTTCTCGTTTTTCTTTGGGGTCTATTGGGTCAACCAAGAATAATTCTGTGGCCATATGATATCTATCATAACCTAGACGCATGGCCTCCCATGTACGAAGGTTTCCTTGAGCACTTCCCAAAGATTCTAATTTCTAAAACAGTTTTTGACTATACCTTTATGTAAGGTGTCATTGTGAGGTGATGTCCACGGTTGGAACATGAGTCACATTTGGTATATATTTGTATCCAAACTCACAGCATATGTGTTGTTGTATTTTGCACGACAATTGTTGTAATAAAGTTACAGTTGTTTTCTGTACCATGTATTTGGCGACTCAGAATAGGTTGGATGGAATGGACCTGTTTTGGGGGCGTCACAGGTGGTATCAGAGCTTAGGGATATGATCTCTGGCGGAGATCGGGGAATACAACTAGGAGGGGAGAGATGAGTAAATCCTTCGCTAGTGTGTCCTACCTAAGCTTATTTGTTGGTCAGTCATAATATTGGGATATTATGTGATATGTTAATTAACCCTTGTTTTATGGTAGTATTTGAGAATGGCAGCTGAGAATGCTAACAATGGAGTGAATGAGACTGTGGGGATACCTCTAATCACTAACCGTGATAATGTGATGTCAGACGAAGAAGGAATTAGAGATATCCATATGGTGAGTGAAGAATTGATAGTTACACCCGAGATAGTCGCAGAGGTAACAGCTGAGACTGAGGAAGAAGAGGAAGAAGAAGTACCAGAGGAGAGTTTATTAGAGGTATTATATGATCAAAATGTAGAATTTCAAAATCGTATTCATGAGTTAGAAGAGCAGGCAGAAGAACGACAGGCGGTCGTGGAACAAAAGGATGCAACAATTCAAGCTTGTGTTACCCGATATGTGATGCTTGAACAGAAGCATTCTTTGGCAGAGTATAAGATGATAAAAATAGAATCTGAGCTGAAAGAAGAAAAAACTGAACGAGTGAGAATAAGTGATGCATGGGCAAAAGCCGCACGACACGTGGATATTGTGGAAAGAGATGTTCGATCTAAGAAGGCTAAAATAGATGATATGAATTTCTCTTTTTAGAAAGCAATTGGGAGAACCCAACATCGAGTTTTGAATTACCCTGTACATAGCGGTCAACCTGAATCCGATATGGATCGAAGATTGATGATTCAGATCATGAATGAGGAGTACGAAGAGGCAGTTGAGGGAGGAATATGTCCTATAGAAAGGTATATTCCAACGGTAATGATGACGCCAAATGCTGCTCCAGACAAGTCAAAGCCGAGTAGTTCGAGGGATGGCGGTTGTCATGACTTTCCAACAAATGAGGAACCCAAATGAAGTTATCATGGGAGATGAGCAATGGAGAAATCATGATGATCTGAGAGATAGAATCTGAAATGGAAGCAAGGTATTCTCAACTCTTCGAAATACCAGGTACGTAAATTTCGGGGACGAAATTTCATAAGGAGGGGAGATTGTAAGACCCCGAATTTTATGAAATAAAAGTATTCAATTTTTCTTATAATTACTATTCAGTAAATGGTTAAATTGATAAAAGTTTAAAGTTATGGGTGAAATATGAATTTTTTTTTAAAATAAGCAAGTGGTTATAAAATATTCATTTTGTCGGTGAATATTCGTTTGGTCGTGGAATATTCTTTCTGTCGGAGAATATTCGTACGACGGCGCAGCTATTTGTGGGCCCCATAACGGAAAACGTCGGATGAAGAAAACGACAAAATTGAGTTTTTATAAATAACGGCGTAGTTGTTACCGTTAACACTGTTGGAATACCCGGTGGTTAAAATACAGTAATACGCGTTATTGCACAGTAGCACACGGTATTGCATAGTATTTTTGAAATTATTGATTCTTACGTAAGAAGGCACTACTCAATAATTGTTACAGTAATTACTGTTCAATATTTTATTTTATTGATTCAATAATTGCTACGTTGAAATTTTATATTATTGTTGTTCAATAATTGTCACTGCACAGTATTTCCTATTATCAGATCAATAATTCATATTATTTGAATAATATTATTAGATAACATTATTGGCAATGTCTAGAAAGTTCTGTCTAAGGAGAGGTTTGGTCACCTAATTGCGCGCCAGTAAGGAAAAATTCTTATTGGAAAGCCCCCTCTTTCCTGAGAACGGCCTGGTTGTCATAAATGTGATTCTGTAATATTATTTGTGAATAATTAATTATTGATTCATATGATAAGGAAATATTTATTTTATGTGGATATAAATGAGGGATATATTTTTGTGGTTAAAAATGAAGGAGTTAATGTTGAGGTTTTTATCAGTATTTTTGTCGGAATGGAGGTATTAAAAATCAGTGTTTTTGAGATATTTTGCGAGGGTTATAATTTTTAATCCGACCGTTGGATCGTGGTAATATTTGGATATGTTATACATATATAAGTTGAGTATATGTCCACAAATTTTGAACCGTTAAAAATGAACGTATGATTTGTTATGAATTTTACGAGATGACTGGTTCAGAAATTGTTGAATTTTCGGAGTTTATCATTTTGGTGGAAAATTCTAGAATTGGTGGGCCCCACTCTTGGTTGGTGAAGAAATGTGCTGAGATTTTTATTCAAATGTGGTGGGTGGGAATAGTAGCAGGTAAAGCCATCAGGTTGCAGGTTAAGTCTGATTCGGCTAAAATTTTCCTATAAATAGAGGGCTAAGTTAGAATTAAAAATCACACCAGAAACATAAGTTTTCTCTCTTTCTCTCTCTATATTATGAAGCATATTTTGTGAGTTTTTAGATACTTTGTGAGTTTCTATTCATCAGTGCAAGTTTTCTTCAGCTTTATACCGATCAGAAGTACTGCTCTTTTGAGGTAAGGGATAGTAAGGGATAGTAAGAAATTTTAAGGGTTGTTATGTTTTTCAGTTTCGTAATTTTTCTGACCTTCAAAAATTCTGGAAAAATTTGAAATGATATTTTGATGAGTTTTCTTGATTGTGTCCAAAAATGGTGATTTTTGGATGTATAGATTGAGAGTTATGAATTTTATGAGAAAAGACTATTTTAAAAGTAACCGCTTATAATTCCTTGTGGTTAACTCCAAAATTGATAAAATTTTTATTGGGAGTACATGTATATGATAGGAGTATACTCTGTGAATTTTAGAATTTTTAGAATTTTTAGATAAAAGTACAATTTTTGATAAATGTCTAAATATTCGGTGTTTTGGCCATATGAAAAATAGTAAATGACTTTTAAAAATTCTGAGAAAAATATATGTTCACTATGGGACTATATTATGCTAAATTCCAGAAAAGAAATATTTTTGGAACTGATTTGGTATTTTTTATGAAAATAGTCTAGTTATGAGTAAATGAATTAAATATGTTTTGTGAAGTAAGAAAATTAGAAAATAGGATTTTATGGCTTGAGAATCCTATATGAGGTATATGCAGATTTTTGATGAGGGTTTTGGTTATTGGTGATGAAATCTTATGAGTTTGGCATTTTAGAATGATTAAATGCATTATTTAGTAAAGTGTAAACAATTAAAATAAATTGTTTATAAGCTTAAGAAATATTATTCTTTCAATATCATTATACCGAAATATTGGTATGTATTTTATTGTGGAATTTCTACCTTTTTGTGTCGGGGTTACTATTCATGAGTTACTATTCACGAGTTACTATTCACGAGTTACTATTCACGATAAAAATTGGTTTCTTTTTTTCTAACCAAATTATAGTTGATTTACGAATATTACTCTTGAGATTAAAACTAGATGTTGATCATATTATTTTTATTATTATATATAACATTTTTATAACCCTAATGATGATATTTCTCTTTGACTTGAGTGTAAAGATGGGTAGATTTTTGGTATGATCATGACTATGGTTATCTCTTTGGCCAGTAGTGCAAAGTTGAATTGTTGATTGGTATGATCATGACCATTGAATTTATAAGTGAATATCTTTAGCTTAAGTGCAAAGGTGAATTGATCAACATGGTTATAATTATTGTTTATATAAATTCTGAAATGATTATATATTTCTTTGAGATATTAATATCTTTGGCCTGTAGTGCAAAGATGAATTGTTGATGAATATCTTTGGCCTGTAGTGCAAAGATGAATTGTTGATGAATATCTTTGGCCCGTAGTGCAAAGATGACATGTTGTTGAATATCTTTGGCCAGTAGTGCAAAGATGAACATGTGTTGAGATGAACATGACCAACTGGTGATACAAATGAATATCTTTGGCCGTAGTGCAAAGATGAAGTTATTAGTATGATTATGAACATGAAATGTGATTTGGTGTAACCATGATCTTTGATGTTTCAGGTAAAGATAGGTGATAAAATTATCTTCGTCCTGGATGAGAAGAGGAATTTAGAACTACAGTTATGATTATGAGTTATTCATATGATTGTGGACCAGAATTGTTGATTGATGTTACAGGGATAAAACATTGTTGATGGATTTTTAACATGGAGAAGATAATAGACTTTATAGTCTATTTGACTCTTCTAATGGATTGCTCGTTCCGCTGCAACTATGGTTGAAATTTTTATCATTTACCATATGTTCTAAATCTCTGATTTATTATTGATGAAGGCTATTGATAATTTAATTATCTTTAGTCATGATATTCTTTACTGAGCTAGTTGTGCTCACCCTTTTGCTTCACAATTCCTTTCAGGTAATAAGAGTGTAGCTGGGTCGAGCGAGGGTAACGAGGAAATAGAACGGTGGTCTCTAGCTGTGGATGTTCTCCCGAAGCAGTATAGAAAAGTTCATTTAGTAGTTTTATTTGGTGAATCCAATAGGGTAAGGTGTACCCAACGTTGGAAGGGTGGTTTGCCACTATCATACAAGATGTCTAACGACATACAACCTCGTGTCATCATAAGACAGGGATGTGCTCATCCACTTGCTGAGTATATATACGAGCACTACCTATATAATCTTGGTGTTTGTTTGAAGTATAATTCTCAATTAGAGACAGTAGAGATAATGATATGTCAAGAGAAGACTCACCATTGGGAAGAATATGATAGTAATCTTCTCGTTTTTCTTTGGGGTCTATTGGGTCACCCAAGAATAATTCTGTGGCCATATGATATCTATCATAACCTAGACGCATGGCCTCCCATGTACGAAGGTTTCCTTGAGCACTTCCCAAAGATTCTAATTTCTAAAACAGTTTTTGACTATACCTTTATGTAAGGTGTCATTGTGAGGTGATGTCCACGGTTGGAACATGAGTCACATTTGGTATATATTTGTATCCAAACTCACAGCATATGTGTTGTTGTATTTTGCACGACAATTGTTGTAATAAAGTTACAGTTGTTTTCTGTACCATGTATTTGGCGACTCAGAATAGGTTGGATGGAATGAACCTATTTTGGGGTCGTTACACTTGATTTCCAACCTCTACCATTGATGTTGTCCTGTAAAGGTGTTAACTCGGAATTGGATGATCGCGTGTGCATAAAATATATATAAGTACCTGAAACACAAACAAAAAACAAAATAGAAGTAAGATAAGGTTAGATTTGTCAAAGTCATACAAATTTAGCTTAAAATTGATGATAATAATAAAATTGAACGCCTTTCCCCGGCAACGACGCCAAAAACTTGTTACCTCCTTTTTAGTCTTAATAAAAGGACTCTAACTCATGCAAGCATATATGGGTCAACAAGTAGTATAGAGTAAGAAAAGTATCGATTCACGAAGAAAGGTTTCAAATATTAAATTATCATACATCAATCGTATCACTATTTTCATATGTATAAACGAATTCTCACAATTTTAAATTAATCTAAACTTAAATAACGACTAAAAGAATAATACTATGTTAATGAATCAAATTTGGAAAGAATGAGATTCTAACTTCATTTCATACTTCATCTAAATAATACCATCATGTAAGCTTATATAATCATCATGGCAAATTAGCCAAGAGCACAAAAGTAGACATAATCATTTTTCAATAAATTATGGCCTATTTACATAACATCCACACTTGATAGGAATCATGTAATCAACAATATTATCAAAATCACTATATTTCTATGTGAAATTTCAGCAATAATGAATTAATGCACATGCTCTTATATTACTACACACGGTGAAACAGTATATTTCTATCTGATTCACGAAGTATAAAGCTAAACATTTCAGCCTCATAAATGCATGTTATTATGATTATAACCATACTCATATTTCATTTTTCAATTCCATATAAGTATACAAGGTGAATGGTGATCAAACATTCAATTAATACACTCAATCATAATAGAGAATCCGATGATAAGCATACAATCAAACAATCAGGCAAATAATTATATATTACATATCAAAATTCGTTAGAATCCCATAATGGAGTTTAGTTCATTTCTGAACTAAAAACCATTACGGGATTGTAATAACACATGGAAATTAAATAGCACAATTGAGAGAGAAGAGAGAATTGATTAAACCCAATTGCAGAATTTGTTCCAAAGTGCTATTCCAAATCACCACCAATCTCCAGAAAAAAATACTACACTTTATTTTATAATCTAGAATAAGAGAAAAGAAATTCTACTGATCAAAACTCCAAACTCTCTCTCGAATAGCTAAAAAATGTCAGAACCCTAATTACTTAGATGAAAACTGATAAAAACCAACAACTCCCCACGTCTGGTGCCAACCAGAATAGTTTAGATAAGATCCAGCGCTCAAATTTCAAATTTAAAAATTAATTCAACAAACAACATCAAATAACTCGCGTGGCCGTGCATGCTAGCAGTATAAAATGGTCGCGGGCACGAGATGTCAATGTCTGCCGAGTCTCCAGCGTGGGCGCGTGATGTGTCTTCTTGTTTTAGGCGCGACCGTGCGTGTTTTGGATTTTAACTTCTGCACGCAGATAGCGCGGGCGCGCGATAATTGACTTGTCTAGCAGCACGGCTGCGCTGCTTCTGTCTGCTGCACTCTGATGTTCTGTTGCTGCTGCTTCTTGTTCTGTTGTTTGTCCTTTATCTTGCCTTTCTGCATAACGCTCATCACTGCTTTAATTCATCATCTACTCATGTCCATCATGCGTAGTCCTTGTTAACTCGTGTTACCATGCCAATCCACTTCTTTCTTTGCTTTAGGAGTTCAACTACAAAAAAAATGCTAAACAAACATAAAATGCATAAAAACATATTACAATCTACTTGAGATGAGCATAATTCTCATAAATTGATATCCAATAAGTAGGTATAAAACCTACTTATCAACAAGGTAGTGAGAGTGATGATGACTATTCTAATGACAGTGAAACAGATAGTGGAGATACTGAAGATTATGACTCTGATCAAGTAGAAAATGACAGCCAAGAGGAAGCTGACTATGAGGATGATATACTTGTGTGGAGGCAAAATCGTTTCCCAGTGTATAACCCTAACACCAAAATCATGGGGACAAACTTAGAATTGGGTATGTTATTTGCAAACAAGAAAGAATTCAAAAGTGTAGTCATTAATTGGTCATTAACAAAATGTTTTGATTTAAAATTTGTGAAAAGTGAAAAATATAGGATTAAAAGGAGGTGTATGAATAACAAAAATTGCCCTGTGAAAGTATGGGGAAGTAAAGTTCAATTTTAACCAACTTTTCAACTTAGAACAATGAGGAAAAGACACAAATGTTCAAAAACTCTAGTGAGTAGGCAGGTTAATGCTAAGTGGTTAGCAAAGAATTTGAATACAAAACTTCAAGAATTCAGGAATTGGAGACTGGTTGATATTCAAGGTTTTGTTAAAAAGACCTTTCTAGTTAATGTGTCAATAGACAAATGTTACAGGGTTAGACAGTTTACTTTGTAACAGTTGATGGTGAACATGAAAGAACATTATGCCAAGTTGCATAGATATATTTAGGAGTTAAGAATGTCAAATTATGGGATTACAATTGACTTGTATCAAGTATTTCATTCTGGTGCACCTGAATTCAGAAGACTTTATATTGGATTTAAGGCTTTTAGAGTTAGTATGCTAGCTGGTTGTAGGAAAATAATTAGGCTTGATGGTTGCTTTCTTAAAGGCTGTTGCGGTGTGCAGCTTTTAAGTGCTATAACTAAAGATGGAAACAACTAAATGTTTCCAATCTCTTGGGCAGTTGTAGAGGGAGAAAATAAAGATTCATGGAAGTGGTTTTTGGGCTTGCTCAAAGATGACCTGAAGTTAGAAGATGGTGAAGGGTGGACTTTTATTAGTGATCAACAAAAGGTAAATATCAACTTGTTATTTGTTATACATGTTATACTTCAATTTTAGGATTAATACTAATACATGTGATGTGTTAACATATTATTTTGTGTTTGTATTGCAGGGATTAGATGGTGCATTAGCTTGTCTGTTTCCTTTCTCAAAAACTAGAAACTGTGCAAGGCATATTTATGCCAATTTGAGAAAGAGGTATAGAGGTATAGCTTTGAAGAAAACCTTTTGGAGGGCTGCAAAAACCATAACTGACATTGATTTTGAGGATGAGATGGAAAGAATTAAGGAGTTAGATGAAAGGGATTATGATTTCTTAATGGCTAGGACTCCTAGGAAATGGTACAAGACATTTTTCAATATTGATACAAAGTGTGACATTGTGGACAACAACCTATGTAAGAGTTTCAATGGATACATAATTTAATCAAGAGAAAAGCCATTGATTGAATTTTTGGAAGATATCAGACAACTGTTAATGACCAGACTACAACAGAAGAGAGATATAGCCATCAACAAGAAATGGGACATTTGTCCAAGACCAAAAAAATTTCTTAACAAGAACATTGAGAAATGTTGCAAGTACGTTGTGTTATACAATGGAGATCTGCAGTTTGAAGTAACATCTAGGATTGCACCTGATGGGTACACAATGGATTTGAAATTTCGCACTTGTGCTTGTAAGGCTTGGGATCTCAGTGGAATTCCTTGTGCACATGCATGTGTAGCTATGTTCTATATGAGATACAATCCTGCAGATTATGTGTCACACTGGTTTAGGGTACAAACATATGTGAGAGAATATTCAAAAAATGTTGAGGGTGGTTAGAGGGGAGAGATTTTGGCCAAGAGTTAATGTCACTCCACCATTACCTCCTCCATTAAATACACCAAGAGGAAGGCCACAAAAGATGAGAAGGAGGGAGATGCACGAGGAGTCAAGTGCTGCAAGTCAAAACAACCACACAAAAATTAAGTTATACAAATTATCTAGGAAAAGCACAATCATGGTATGCAGTACTTGCAAGACAGCTGACCACAATCGTCTCACATGCAAGTTACCTACACAAACAACATAATCAAATGTAAGTATTTTGGTACACACATGCAAGTTATCATTATAATTCTTTAGATTGTACTATTGCAAATGGTTTCAAATGACTGTACTATATTTTGGTTTAATTTTGCAGGAACAAGTTGGACAATATAAGGGTGAAAGTGGCAAGAAGAGAAAACAAAGAAGGAAAGGGGAACATGACAAGGTTACTGTTCAGTTACAGTTAATGGTAATAAATGTTAAGTCATCATCAAATTAATTTAAATCCTGGTTTTTCTAAGTTTGTAGGAACAAATTGGATAAGATAAGGGATAAAGTGGGAAGAAGAGAAAACAAAGTAGCAATAAAGAACAAAACAAGGTTCTGTCTACACCTTTAAGTTTTTTTTTTTCATGTTTTAGTTCACATAATTACTAGTAGGGCTTGATGTTTTGGTTTTATAGACAAATGTGGCAGACAAAAATATCAAAGGTGTAGTTGTTAGAGAAAAACTACCAATTAGGAGAAATCCTGCAACTTGGTGCAATTTAAATCTCATTTCATAGCTAACTATGCCATGTATGTATGTTATCACGTTTAGAACTTTAAGTACACAAGTTCCTTCAATTTCGTTCTCAAGTTTTAAGTTTTCTTTAGAAATTTACACTAAATTGACTAAGAGGTTCATGGTTTTCAAAGGGGCTTGAAACCACATGTCATACCTATTTCCATGCATAACTAGGTCAAACTAATCATGCAAGGAAACTTCGAATCACATGTCATACTTATTAGTACATGTTTCTACGCATGCTTACAAGTTCAAAATATAACCACTCCATGTTTATAAAACTTAGTTTGCAAAAACATCAGCCTTTGAAATCATTTTAAACCAAGTCAAAGCAATCTAACACATACGATACAACTTTGAATCTTATATCATGCATAATTAAACTTCGTATACATGTTATCAAGGTCAGAACTTAAATGACTCAAAGTTCATTAAGGTTTATTTTCAAAATCTTTAAGTTTCTTTCCAAAACACATGCTAAATCATGCTAAAGAAATCCATTATAAGTAAGGTAACCTTAACTATATGTCATTTCTATTATCATGCATATTTAAGTTAAACTATCATGCTAGAGATATCATATTTTAATAAAAATCAGTTTCTCTTCTTGGTAGAGGGGCGCAATTGTGCTGTTCTGTACTGTGGAAGTAGCGCAGCTGCGCTGTCGCAAAACAGACATAGAAATAGCATACGGCACAGCTGCACCGGAATGAACTGCAGAATGGGCGTAACTGCGCCCTTCTTGGACAGTTCCAGGAATGACTCTACTTATGCAAAATCTAAACCCAAACATGAAATTCTTCATGCAACATGCTTAAAATCAGCCACATTACTTCTATACATGCATATAATACATAATTGACATGATAATAATTCTCAAATCACATTAACAACCAATTTGATTACTCCAATTCAAGAGTTTTACTATTTTCCATAATTTCACATGTTTAGCGAATTTCATCACTACAGATTCGTTTCTAAACTAATTTGGTCCGTTTAACTTCCATTGTTTTCGTATTTAACTACATTATCAATATCTAACAACAATCCTTAGCCATCAATTTTTGACTCAAAAGCAAGTGTTTCTTATCATTACTAAGAAATTGCAAAACTTAGGAATCAAGAGCATATATGATAGTGTTATTACCTCTTGATTGCTTGAATTTGCTAACTATAGCTCCTCAATCCTCCCATTGCTCTTAATTCTACTAACCTTCCATAGCCAATTTTCTCAAACAACTCAACCAACATGAAGGAGAAGAAGGAGGCTCTATTTATAGAGAAAGTGTTGCCCAAGTTTGGGTCTTACACAATAAATTAAACCAAGGGGAAGAAGAAGAAGCCATTGGTTATTAAAGAGTTGGTCACCTACTGTAAGACCCCAAATTTTATGAAATAAAAGTATTCAATTTTTCTTATAATTACTATTCAGTAAATGGTTAAATTGATAAAAATTTAAAGTTATGAGTGAAATATGATTTTTTTTCAAAATAAGCAAGTGGTTATAAAATAATCATTGTTGTCGGGGAATATTCGTTTGGTCGTGGAATATTCTTTCTGTCGGGGAATATTCGTACGACGGCGCAGCTATTTGTGGGCCCCATAACGAATAACTGTCGGGTGAAGAAAACGACAAATTTGAGTTTTTACAAATAACGATGTAGTTGTTACCGTTAACACTGTTGGAATACCCGGTGGTTAAAATATAGTAATACGCGTTATTGCACAGTAGCACACGGTATTGCATAGTATTTTTGAAATTATTGATTCTTACGTAAGAAGGCACTACTCAATAATTGTTACAGTAATTACTGTTCAATATTTTATTTTATTGATTCAATAATTGCTACGTTGAAATTTTGTATTATTGTTGTTCAATAATTGTTGCTGCACAGTATTTCCCATTATCAGATCAATAATTCATATTATTTGAATAGTATTATTAGATAGCATTATTGGCAATGTCTAGAAAGTTCTGTCTAAGGAGAGGTTTGGTTATCTAATTGCGCGCCAGTAAGGAGAAATTCTTATTGGAAAGCCCCCTCTTTTCTGGGAACGGCCTGGTTGTCATAAATGTGATTCTGTAATATTATTTGTGAATAATTAATTATTGATTCATATGATAAGGAAATATTTATTTTATGTGGATATAAACGAGGGATATATTTTTGTGGTTAAAAATGAAGGAGTTAATGTTGAGGTGTTTTATCAGTATTTTTGTCGGAATGGAGGTATTAAAAATCAGGTTTTTGAGATATTTTGCGGGGGTTATAATTTTTAATCCGACCGTTGGATCGTGGTAATTTTTGGATATGTTATACATATATAAGTTGAGTATATGCCCACAAATTTTGAACCGTTAAAAATGAACGTATGATTTATTATGAATTTTACGAGATGACTGGTTCAGAAATTGTTGAATTTTCGGAGTTTATCATTTTGGTAGAAAATTCTAGAATTGGTGGGCCTCACTTGTGGTTGGTGAAGAAATGTGCTGAATTATATTTCAAATGTGGTGGGTGGGAATAGTAGCAGGTAAAGCCATCAGGTTGCAGGTCAAGCCTACTAAAATTTTCCTATAAATAGAGGGCTAAGTTATAATTGAAAATCACACCAGAAACATAAGCTTTCTCTCTTTCTCTCTCTATATTATGAAGCATATTTTGTGAGTATTTAGATACTTTGAGAGTTGCTATTCAGTGTAAGTTTTCTTCGGCTTTGCAATCCAGTCAGAAGTGCTGCTCTTTTGAGGTAAGGGATAGTAAGGGATTGTAAGGGATTGTAAGGGATTTTAAGGGTTGTTATGATTTTCAGTTTCGTAATTTTTCTGATCTTCAAAAATTCTAGAAAAATTTGAAATGATATTTTGATGAGTTTTCTTGATTGTGTATCCAAAAATGGTGATTTTTGGATGTATAGATTGAGAGTTATGAATTTTATGAGAAAAGACTATTTTAAAAGTAACAGCTTATAATTCCTTGTGGTTAACTCCAAAATTGATGAAATTTTTATTGGGAGTACATGTATATGATAGAAGTATACTCTGTAAATTTCAGAATTTTTAGACAAAAGTACAATTTTTGATAAATGTCTAAATATTTGGCTATTTTGGCCATATGAAAAATAGTAAATGACTTTTAAAAATTCTGAGAAAAATATGTTCACTATGGGACTATATTATGCTAAATCCCAGAAAAGAAATATTTTTGGAACTGATTTGGTATTTTTCATAAAAATGGTCTAGTTATGAGTAAATGAATTAAATATGTTTTGTGAAGAAAGAAAATTGGAAAATAAGATTTTATGGCTTGAGAATCCTATATGAGGTATATGCAGATTTTTGATGAGGGTTTTGGTTATTGATGATGAAATTGTAAGAGTTGGCATTTTATGATGATTAAATGCATTAATTAGTAAAGTGTAAACAATTAAAATAAATTGTTTATAAATTTAAGTAATGTTATTCTTTCAATATCATTATACCGAAATATTGGTATGGATTTTATTGTGGAATTTCTATCTTTTGTGTCGGGGTTACTATTCATGAGTTACTATTCACGATTTACTATTCATGAGTTACGAATATTACTCTTGAGATTAAAACTATATGTTGATCATATTATTTTTATCATCATATATAACATTTTTATAACCCTGATGTTGAAATTCTCTTTCACTGGAGTGTAAAGATGGGTAGATTATTGGTATGATCATGACTAGGGTTCTCTTTGGCCTGTAGTGCAAAGTTGAATTGTGACTGGTATGATCATGACCATTGAATTTATAATTGAATATCTTAAGCTTAAGTGCAAAGGTGAATTGATCAACATGGTTATAATTATTGTTTATATAAATTCTGAAATGATTATATATTTCTTTGAGATATGAATATATTTGGCCTGTAGTGCAAATATGAATTGTTGATGAATATCTTTGGCATGTAGTGCAAAGATGGCCTGTTGATGAATATCTTTGGCCTGTAGTGCAAAGATGAACTGTTGTTGAATATCTTTGGCCTGTAGTGCAAAGATGAACTGTTGTTGAATATCTTTGGCCCGTAGTGCAAAGATGGTTTGTTGATGAATATCTTTGGCCCGTAGTGCAAAGATGGATTTGTTAGTATGATTATAAACAGGAACTGTGATTTAGTATAACCATGATCTTTGATGTTTCAGGTAAAGACAGGTGATGAAAATATTCTTCGTCCTGGGTGCGAAGAAAAATTTATAGTCACAATTATGATTATGAGTTATTCATATGATTGTGGAAAGGAACTGTTGAGTGATGTTACATGGATAAAATATTATTGGTGGATTTTTAACATGGAGAAGATAATAGACTTTATAGTCTATTTGACTCTTCTAATGGATTGCTCGTTCCGCTGCAACTATGGTTGAAATTTTTATCATTTACCATATGTTCTAAATCTCTGATTTATTGTTGATGAAGGCTATTGATAATTGAATTATCTTTAGTCATGACATTCTTTACTGAGCTAGTTGTGCTCACCCTTTTGCTTCACAATTCCTTTCAGGTAATAAGAGTGTAGCTGGGTCGAGCGGGGATAACAAGGGAATAGAACGATGGTCATCATTTAGTAGTTATATTTGGTGAAGAAAATAGGGTGAGGCGAACCCAACGTTGGAAGGGTGTTTTGTCACTATCATACAAGATGTCTAATGACATACAACCTCGTGTCATCATAAGACAGGGTTGTGCTCATCCACTTGCTGAGTATATCTATGGGCACTACCTATATAATATTGGTGTTTGTTTGAAGTATAATTCTCAATTAGAGACAGTGGAGATAATGATAAGTAAAGAGAAGACTCACCATTGGGAAGAATATGATAGTAATCTTCTCGTTTTTCTTTGGGGTCTATTGGGTCAACCAAGGATAATTCTGTGGCCATATGATATCTATCATAACCTAGACGCGTGGCCTCCCATGTACGAAGGTTTCCTTGAGCACTTCCCAAAGATTCTAATTTATAGAACAGTTTTTGACTATACCTTTATGTAAGGTACCTTTGTGAAGTGCTGATACATGATGGTGTCCAATGTCACATTTGGTATATATTTGTATCCAAACTCACAGCATATGTGTTGTTGTATTTTGTACGACAATTGTTGTAATAAAGTTGTAGTTGTTTTCTGTACCATGTATTTGACGACTCAGAATGGGTTGGATGGAATGGACCTGTTTTGGGGTTGTCACACCTACTCCCTCTTCCTCCATTCCATTAGCCATGATTATCAGATATCTAGCCATAATTATAAGACCCCAACTTTTATGAATAAAGATTAATTTTTCTCGAAATATATTTGTGAATATTATGATGTAGATTTGATATAATGTTATAGTTGTGGGTAATATTTATTCGTTTTAACAAAAAATATTCGTACGACGACACAATCATTGGTGGACCCCATAACGAAATTATTATCGGAGTTAGAAAACGATAAAAATATCTTTTTATAAAAATAACGGCGAAAGTTTTACCGCTAACTGTTGAATTACTCAGTGATAAAAGTACAATAATACACGTGGTTGCATAGTAGCACACGGTATTGATTATTGATGCTTACGTGAGAAGTCACTCAGTTATACTCAATTATTGCTATAGTAATTGCTTCATAGTATCTCACATTATTGATTCTATTATTGTCACAATATCATTTATACAATATTTTATATTATTAAATCAATAATTGAGATGACAAGTTATTCATATTATTAATTATATTATTGACAGTGTCTAGAAAGTTCTGTTGAGGAAAGGGGTTTGGTCACCTAATTGCGCGCAAATAGGGAGAAATTCTTATTGAAAAGCTCCCTCTTTCCTGTGAATGATCTGGTTGTTAATATTGCAAGTTATATTATTGATGAATAAATGTTGTTAAAAATATTGAGAGGATTTTTATAATGTATTTGTTGCAAGTTGACGTATTATTTGGACCCCCCCTTTACCCATTTTTCAAAATAATCGGTAGAAAGTTAATATATATATATATATTATATATATATATATATATATATAATAAGTTTTTTTATGTAAAATAGAATATATTATATTTTATTATTCATAGCGTTTGCATAGTGTCTGCATAGTATTTGTATAGTGATTTCAGAGAATTCGTCGAAAATCCATGATTTGGTTACTGTGCAGTCCGTAATTTTTTTTCCTTACTGTGCATCCAAATAGTATTCTGCCATTCTTCCTATAAATAGGATGCTTAGTTTAGAATTAAAAATCACACCAGAATCAGAGAATTCTTCTTCTATAATATTGAGCGTATTTCTTTAGAATTTAAGGAAGCTTTGAGTGTAAAAAATAGTGAAAGTTTTCTTCAAGAATATCCCAGCTATACCAGTCGAAATACTCTCCTTTTTAAGGTAAGGGATATTATTTTTGTTCAATATTCGTAAGAAATAATATTTTCTTCCATACTCTGTAGTATGTAAGTAATATTATTTCGTTTCAGATTCCGAATTCCACCCTCACTTTATTAAGTTTTGGCTTCTATACTCTTTGAAATTAGTAGAATATCCTTGAAATTTGCGCTTCATCTAGTATTTTTTCATGAAAATATTATCCTGAGCATTCTTGATAATTTTTAATCTTTTCATGTCGGGGTGCTATTCAAGGGGTACTATTCCCGAAGTACTATTCATGGGATACTATTCACCCGGGGTACTATTCATGATAAAAATTACTCCCTCCGTCCCAAATTAATTGCTCAGTTTTGACTTTTTTAAGTCAAATTGACTATTTTTAGAATTAATAATTAAGCATATATAAATATATCTCTAAAATTATAAAAATTGGGATTAGTAATAAATTGTATATATTTTCTTTTGGTTATAATCTCTTCACCTATATTTTAGCAAAAGTAGTAAAAAGATTAGTTTTAAAAATGGTCAATTTGACTTTAAAAAGTCAAAACTGAGCAATTAATTTGGGACGGAGGGAGTAATTTCTTTTCGGTCCAAATCATTTTTGATACAATATTATTCTTGAATTTTACTCCACAAAGTAGTATCGTGTTGACAATTTGGACATTTTTGAATTCTGGATAAATTAAATTATAAATCTTTAAAATTTATCCTTTGCTTTCATTTAATTGAATTCTTATATCATTGTCAACATCCTCATGCTTATATTGTTATGAAAGTCATCTTTGGCCCGTAGTGCATAGATGAACTGCTGATTGGTATGATTATGACAAGGGATTATTCGGTATAATCATGACCCGTAATGTTACAAATGATGTGGTAAAAGTCCTTATTGACCCGTAGTGCATTGATGGACAGTTGTTGGCATGATCATGACCATTGGTGATAACACGAATATCCTTGGCACGTAGTGCATGGATAATTCGTGGACGTGATACTAATGAATATCATTGGCCCGTAGTGCATGAATAATTCAGTGATGTGGATTATTTATTAAGCTGAGTCTCAGCAATAAAATTGATGGTAAACTTTTTAAATCATAGAAGATAGTAGATATCATGCTCTACTTGACTCTTCTAATGGATTGCTTGTTTCGCTGCAGTTAAACTTGATGTTTATTATATTTTATCAGTTTAACACTGTTGAAGGCTAACGATAATTTATTCTGCATTATCTTAGTCATAATATTTCTTACTAGGCTAGTTGAGCTTATCCTTTTGCTTTCATTGTTCTCTTCAGGAAATAAGAACGTAACCGGGACTAGTCAGAGAATGGAGTGATGGTCCAGGATAGGTGGCTATAGTAGTCCTCACTATTCTATGAAATAGTGTAATAATAAATGTAATGAGGACCCCATTTGAGTTTAGATATTGTCTATGAGACAATATTCATGTAAAAACTCTCAGCTACGCTTTTGTTGTATTGTATAGCTGAAGTTTGTATTTAAATTCTGTACCATGTATTTGGCGACTCAGAATGGGTGATGTATACCTATTTTGGGGGCGCCACAATTGGTATCAAAGCTTAGGGATATAATCCCTGGCTGAGATGTGAGACTAGAACTAGGTGGGGAGAGACGGATAATTCCTTCGCTAGTATGACATACTTAAGCTTATTTGTTATTTAATTGGTCGGTCAGAATATAGGGATAATATGTGACATGTCAATTAACCGTTGTTTTGTGGCAGTGTTTGAAAATAACATCCGAGAATGTTGAGATAAGTAATGGAGCACATGAGACCGTTGAATCACCGACGATCAATACCCAGGATAATATGCATCAGGAAGGTAATAATCCTCAGGAAAACAATAACACCGACCAAATGATGAACAATGGGATGTTTAGAGGCTTTATGCAATTCATACAACATCAGGCGAGAGCGACTCCTGTTCCAAATACTGGTGAAAACACTGGCAACTCACGAATGGTCACTGCTAAGCAGTTCAAGGAGCTGGGACCACCAGAGTTTTTGGAAAAGCCAAAACCACTTAAGGTAGAGACGTGGATAAAGCAGATCACCAAGATATTTGATGTTTTGGGATGCTCCGAGGAGCAAAAAGTTCCCTTTGCCACCTTTATGTTGTGAAGAGAGGCAGATTACTGGTGGGAGTCTGTAAAATATACTCAACCTACCGCACTGAAGATGTCTTGGGAGAAGTTTCAAGAACTGTTCAACGACAAGTACTTTTCCAAAAGTATTCGTCACATGAAGGAGGTATAATTTATCAAGCTGGAACAAAATAATATGACTGTGTCGCAGTACGAAGCTAAGTTTGCCGAGTTGTCCCAGTTTGCATCCCACTTGGTTGATAATGAGCAGAGAATGACGCGAATGTTCCTGCGAGGTTTGAAACCCGAAATACGTCAATACCTCATTTCTCACAAACTGTGTTTGTATTCAGCTGTTGTAAATAGGGCTCAGTTATTAGAGCGCGATAATGAGTCAACCCAAGCAAGAGAGAGCAGCCGATAAAATGATAATATCAGTGGTAGCAGTCATCGAAGCGGTGACAACAAATGTGGAGGAAGTCAACATGCCAAAAATGGTAACCACTTCAGTGGTAATCATGGCCAAGACAATAAAAGAAGAAATTTTAAGAAGAGGAGATTCAATAATGATGGAAAGACGTCAGTACCAGCACCCGTTGTTAAAGAAGTAGAATGATCACCGATCGTATGCTACAAATGCAGAGGGGAGGGACACATCAGTCTAAACTGTATGCAGCAGTTCAAAATATGTTATAATTGCAGAAGAGAAGGTCACCTAGCCCAATTTTGTCATGTAGTGAAGTCAAGTCCAGCTGGGATTGAGGCACCAAAGGCCGTTCCAGAGAAGTCAAAACTGGTAGTTCAAGGGAGAGTATTTTTCGTGACCTTCCAAAAAGTGAGGAACCCGAACGAACTTATCACGAGTAAGCTAATCATAAACTCTTACGAAGTCTATACCTTATTTGATACTGGTTCTACCCATTCTTTTATTTCTCCTACTTGCGCTCAACGTTTAAATTTAACTCCAGAGAAATTAGACTTTGACTTATCTGTTGAAACTCTGTTGAGAAAAACCTTCATTGCATCTGTGACGCCCCCAAAATAGGTATACATCACCTATTCTGAGTCGCCAAATACATGATACATAATCCAAATACAAACTTAATTTATACAACTGTTAAATGTCGTGCAGAATACGACAAAACATAAGCTGTGAGTTTTAATACAAATATTATCTCCTAGACAATATCTAAACTCAAATTCAATCCTTATTACATTTATTATCACACTATTTTATAGAATAGTGAGGAATACTATTGAAATCATCTTGGACCATCACTCCATTTCCCGACTAGTCCCAGCTATATTCTCATTTTCTGAAGAGAACAGTGAAAGAAAAGGGTGTGCTCAACTAGCCCAGTAAGAAATATTATGACTAAGATAATGCAGAATAAATTATCGTTAGCCTTCAACAGTATAACAACTGATAAAATATAATAGACAACAAGTTTTAGATCAACAACTGCAGCGGAAATAACAATCCATTAGAAGAGTCAAGTAGTGCATGATATCTATTATCTTTTATGATTTAAAAGTTTACCATAAATTTTATCGCTGAGACTCAGCTTAATAAATAATCTACATCACTGAATTATCGATGCACTACGGGCCAATGATATTCATTAATATCACGACCACGAATTATACATGTACTACGTGCTAATGATATTCGTGTTTTTACCAATGGTCATGAACATGCCAAATAATAATTCATCTTTGCACCCTTGGCCGAAGAGAACGCATGGTCATGATCATACCATTAACTGTCACTGAGGCTCAGCTCAATAAATAATCCACATCACTTGTAACATTATAGGTCATGATTATACCGAATAATCCCTGGTCATAATCATACCAATCAACAGTCCATCTATGCACTACGTGCAAAAGATGACTTTTATCACAATATAAGCATGAGGATGATGACAATGATATAAACATTAATAAAATGAAATCAAGGATAAATATTAAAGACTTTAAATTTATTCAGAGTTTAAAAATGTCCAAATTGTCAACACGATACTGTTTTGTGAAGTAAAATTCAAGAATAATATTCTGAAAATAATTTGGACAGAAAAGAAATTAATTTTTTTATCATGAATAGTACCCCAGGTGAATAGTACTTGAGTGAATAGTACCCTTCATGAATAGTATCCGTACGTATAAATTGTAAGAACCCGAATTTTTAGAATTATTAAAATAAGAATTTAGTAAATAAAATTCTTAAGACATGAGAAGGGTTCGAATAAGAATATATATATATGCATTGTGAGGTATGTGGTTGTTAGGATTTCGGCACAAAAACGCAGCGAAAATTTAAAATAATCAAAGCAATTCCGAAACCCAAAACAGGATCCAAGCGAAACTAAAATTAATTTAGTGGTTTAGATATTATACCGATTATGGAAAAGTTCTGAAATAGCTTTAAATCCTTTATGCAATCCAATTAGAACCACGTCTCTATGGTATCCACACGAACGCCGTACGAACCGTCGAACGATTCTGCAATAAGAGGGACTTGCGGTACTAGCCACCAAAGGAACAATTATGAAACTGTTTTCTCTCTAGTCTCTCTCTCTAAGAGCGGCTAGAGTTTTTCCATTATGATAATCCCTAAGTGGCTGCTATATATCATATATATATTAGTTAAAAGGAATTAATCAAATCAAAACCTAATTTCATAAAATCTGAATTTATATATATATATATATATATATCTTAATTAAGTCTTACTTAATTAATATACATATATATGCAAATTATCCTTAAAATTTAAATTTATTCCCTTTTAAATTACGTTCTATGTGTGTGACCCTATAGGTTATTATTACGTTGACAATAATTTTAAAATCATATTATAAAATTATAAACAGTGAGCGGCATCTAGTAATGCATCACTGCTACCCAAGTAATAATAAGATCGATGATTCGATGCAACCTTTTAGTGACCAATGTTTCAATGTAATTTAATCCTTTTAACCTTAATATCCAAGATTAAACTCGAGTCATGGAATGTGTCATACTCTTCATAATTTAATCTGAGTTTTTCTTGATCAATGAGTGGACTATATGAAACAAATCACTATTTGAGCATGACCATACATTTCATAGTCCTACTCAATCAAGAGGCCTATGGATATCACCCCTAATATATAGGATGGTTAAATTCCATATAGATCACTCAAATTCCTCACACGATTCATGATGTACCCAATAATCACCTTTATAGTCCACCCTATTAAAGGTGACATTTGATGATATCAAAGTACATAAATTCTCGTGTAGTAATATAGTGATTTCAGGTCAGAGGATCATTACATCATTGTCACTATGAGAATTACTAATGACACTTTTCATAATGCTCCATATAGAATTCTCATGGTGGGTCTGTCCAGTACATCGTTCTCTAACATGTACCTATGCATTGACTTAATATCTCATATATTTATGACCAATGAGATTTGGTCATCAATCAATCCACATACTAGTCTTAATGCATCATTATTGTCCCATCAATAATGATACTCGACTAGGGACATTTAAGAACAATGATACTAATTATAATTATATAATCTCATGTTCAAGTCACATACTTGAAACTATATAATTTGTATCATTATTCTAAGGATTTTTATTATGTTAACATTTATATAACGCAGTAAATAAAATAATAATAAAATCATTTATTCAATCAAACATAATATCAAAACGTTAAGTAATTATATCAAATAATTGGTCTCTAGGGCATAAACTCTAACAGTGGTATGGTGTTTCATGGGGTAATATAAACTGTGTAATAAGTGATTTCTGTGTTTAATATATATATTATTAGTATATATTTGTTATTTATTGAAGAGGCGAGTTATTTGAAATAAATCGATATTGGATAATTTATGTGAAATTATTTTATCATAGTAAGTTGGTGACATTAAATATATTTGATAATCACCAATTTCTTGAGTATATGTACAAATAAGTATCAAGTCTAAGGAAGTGCAACCGTACCTATAATGGTGGAGGGTATAGGAGCTGGGCTAAATGATTCATTCAGAGGTCGGAGGTATATACGAATTAGTGACCAATCTAAGTCACTGTGAAAACAGTATAGACGAGACGTAAACTAATTTGTTGGTTGTTTGTGAGAAACCACTCAGTGTACTATATTGAATACTATTAAAGACTCGATTTGTGCTAGGTTTAGACTTGTATATATGTACGTTGTTGATGAGAGAAAAAATCGATATACCTTTAAACTGGTTAGAGAATTATTAAGTAATTTGATACACGACGAGAATGAAGATTAAAAGAATGTATATATGTGTTATATATATCTTGAATTATGGAAAGAAATTATATATATATATATATATATATATAATATATATATATATATATGAGATCTTTATAGTTAACTAACTATTAAGGGAAATAGAGTTTGAACTTGAAGTTAATCTTTAAATCATTGAAGAAGGTTGTGATAGATTTAGTTAACTGGTATAGCAAGTTAGTAATTTAAAAGCATGAAGTATTCATGAATTGAAGCTAAGGTTCTACTCAATCAGAACTTGTCTGTCTCTAAATTTGAGGTGGCGCAGCTGCGCCACTTCTATGCTTATGACCAGCGCAGCTGCGCCGCCTGTAGGATGTTCTGAGAAAGTTTGTGGAATTTAAAATTCAAGAAATGAATACTAAGGACTCATAGGGATAATAAAATCTTAAATGATGATTAAGTTGTCCATGAATGGATTAATTAGCAAAACATGATTTGAATAAGAGTTAATTAACTAATCCGGAATAAATATTGTTAATTAAGTGATATTATGGAAGAATTATTAATTAATTAGTGTAGTACATACTAATTATTGTAAGGAAATGGCTATTTAGATAAAGATATTATGAGTATAAGTTCATAGTATATACTCATATAAGGTAATAAGTATTAAGTAAGGTGTGACACCTAAGCTTTATATTAATGCATATTAAAATATGGTATTGACTTAAAGTAAGCTTGTGGGATATGCTAGTGTGGCATAATGTTGGACTAATGATTTGTTCAAATTCCATTAGTGGGAAATGATGAAGTAATGTGATGGACTAATAAAAATTATTATTAATTGTTACGTGCAATTACATGTGTTGTAAGAGCATACAAAGTACTACAATAAAATTGCTTCATGTATAAAAATAAGATGAGAGGTTAAGAATACATAATGTGATGTGAATAGTTATAATATGAGGCTATAAATTTAAATGGTGTAAATTGTTAAGCAAGTTTAAATGAGACTTGTGTGACAATGATTCATGGTGAATCAATTAAATGTGTATTTTAAAAGTATGGAAGAAAGTTAATAGATTTTTGAGAATAATTATCATTATAATAATTGAGTGTATTTGAGATAATAAATTTTATGAAAAAGAATGGGTTGAGAGTACCCAACTAAATTTATAAATTAGCCCAATTAAAATATTATTTGGAGTAGCCCAAAATGTACGTGGAGTATATGATATGGGTATATATATTAGATGTAAGATGTAACGACCCCAAAATACATACAATTTAAATCTCAACTTCGGTCGTTAACCATACACTCAACCTCTAAATTTACATCATTATTCGATATTAAAAACACTACAATTGCGGAATATTTAAAACGTTTATACATTTCCTTCTGTATTGCCCTAAATCGCAACCTTTACATTACATCTCTTTGATTCAATCATATATCATGAATCGTTACAACAAAATGACTATACAAAGTCTTACATCATAAATAGATATCCATATACACCGTAACTCAATTTACAATTCAACAACATGTTACATTCAAAATCTTACATACATTTCTCACAAAACATAAGTAACCTTCGTGAATATAGATCTCTATAACTCACTTAGCACATATTCTTACCTTAATTTCTTGACCTGCAAAAGTGGTTATTTGCAAGAGTGAGCTCGACAGCCCAACAAAATCTAACAGTTTTCACGCATCACATAGCACAATAACATGCTCAACATACATATCATAATAATTAAAGTAACATGGCATACATGCTTTCAATTCACATAACAAATATAAAAATTGAGTTCCTTACTCAATCATCATTATTTAACCAAAACACTGTAGTCATAGATTGACTTTAATATTTCATGATACAACATGTATAATATATTATGCTTGCTTATAACACATATCACATGTCATGCAATTTAAAACAGTTCATCAAGTCCACGAGAAAATAGAAACCGAAAGACTTGCCTTGATCATTGTTTACCAATAACAGTTTAACAGCTTTTATCTTATAGATATCTGCACTTTATATAATCTACACAATTATATAATCATTCACATTAACTATTAGTCACATAAAAACAACACATAGTAATTGTAATGCAAACTCTACTCCACATCTCATAATCTTTCCTATTAATTAGCACACAATGTTCAATTAGATTGTGTAAACTTTAGACTTATAACTCACTATATTTCTTCTTAGTCAAACTCGAAGTTCATTCAAGTGCTTAAGTCTTACTAGGACTACTTATTGGTTTTATATTAAATCCATTCCATATCTTATAATCTTCATTTTCAATTAAATTGAAACACTTTTTAAGTTCATTAATACTTGG